>CABFVX010000336.1:0-43211 GCA_902151425.1 Timema shepardi
TAGGTCCTCCATTTCATCTCACAATCACCTTACCATTACACATTAGCGTAAGTGCGTATAACCCGAACGGGTAGTAAGATGCGGTGTTAATAATAATAATAACATACATACATACAATACATACATACATATATATACATACCCCCAAGACTGGGCGCCAGTGTAAAAACATAATGATTGTTTTTTACATAGATATTCATTTATGGAGTTGTTTAAAAAAATCATAACAAAGGAACCATAATTTGTTTGTATTTATAAAGTTAGACTACTTGATATTTAAAAAAATTAAACACATAAAAAAACATGAAAATACCTACCTTAACCTAATCTGATTTTAGTTTGTTTTACAACCAAAATACACATTTTTAAGGCATTGCCTAGTTTTTATGGCACCCAGTTGTCCCAGTGCCCAGTTCGCAAGCAACCAATTGGCTGTGCTCATTTGACGGCTCCCAGCACACAAATTTAACAACTCACACACTTTGGCAAGTAGCACCATGTCCCCACACTGAAGCATTTCACTTGTGATTCAATTGAAACACGCAGCTTTGACATAAACAAATTAAAAATTATACAACACATAATAACTAGCCAAATACTTAAAACAGTCACAAAAATATTCATTATTAACATAGCTTACAATAACAATCAATGGCAATGTCACACGTGTCATTCACTTAAGTCACCAATGGTTTCCACGCACGAACCCGCGTTACATGAACGCTAGACTCGCTAATTCACTCGATGGACACGCTGGCCCATTCGCTGGACACGCTGGCCCACTCACTGGATACTCTAGCCCATACACTTGACCCGCTAGCCCATACACTGGACACTCTAGTTCATTCACTGGTCACGTTGCCCATTCCCGAGAAAGCTAGCCCAGAGACGCCTGTCCACTCACTTGGCCAGCTTTGACTTGGACTGAAGATCCTTCGCTGACCACCTATCGTGTGCATATAGAAGTAACAATTAAGAGTTTGGTGTCCTCCATTTCTAAACTAATCTAGTGGGTTTGAAAAAAGGGAACCCAGACTCTTCTAGACGTGTCCCTTTTGTTCAATTACGCTTCTCCTTTGTCCCTCTGGCAGTGAGGCTGGCTACACACCCGCTAGATAAGGATGGAGATAGAGCGAACAGAGAGGGCCAACAAATGACAAGCGCGCACTCGGACATTAATCTCGTTACAAAAATATAGCCCGAGAAACTTCCGTTCGTTTCGACACTACCAGTCCCTGGTTGTTAGTTTGCCTGCGTAGCTTTTCTGTAAGACAAATGGTAGAGCCTTTCAGGCGCTACTTCTAGGATAGCTCGAAAACTGTCAATCTAGGGTGAGTTCAGGCTACCCCGACCATTGTTAATCTAGGGTATGTTAAGGTTAGCTAGATTATTATTATTATTATTATTATTAGCACCACGTCTTACTACCCGTTCGGGCTATACGCACTTACGCTAATGTGTAATGGTAGGGTGATTGTGAGATGAAATGAAGGACCTACAGCTTAACGTGGAATCCGAACCACGGTGGAGGCCTGGCATTCCTCACATTCACCAGATGTCTTGTCAGAGGTAGCTAGATTATTAATTATCTAGAGTATATTTAGGCTATTCAGCTCATTGTTTGTCTAGAATACGTATAAAATACTCGTAGATATACCATAGTTTGCATAAAGTGCGTCTAGAATACGTATAAAATACTCGTAGATATACCATAGTTTGCATAAAGTGCGTCTAGAATATATATTTCATTGTTTGTCTAGTGTGCATCCAGAATAGCTAAATCATAGTTTATACATGGTGTGTTTAGGATATCTAATTAATTTTTTGTCTAGGGTGTGTTCAGCATAGCTGGATCATTGTTTGTCTAAGATAAGTCCAGGATAGGTCAAACCAGTGATGACTAAAAAAAGGACTCCAGGGAATATTATCCGCGATTGCCAAGTATGTAGACGCTACCTGTCATTGAACTAAGGTATTTACATTCTGAAGCTGAACTGGCAAACGGGAATACGTGAGGAAGACACTAAGAAGAGTTTTATGTAAATACAATGATAATATTTCTCCTATTGACCCCTCAACATACATTACTGGAGGAGAGAAGATTCCTGGCAAATCTGTTTCATCATTGGTTCATTTGTGTTTAAAAAACCCAACAGTACGGCAACTACTTTCTGAGAACACTGTTGGGTGTCAAGAGCTGCGCATTAATGAGTCTTTGTTGACAAGGTGCACGAGGACTAATGACGTCAGTCCTGTCACGTGGCACTCGCGCTACCATAGTAACCAGGTGCACTCCAAGGGGGACTGTTCACTATTCTTCGTACTGGTCAAATAAAATGGGAGGCACCAGAGAAAACATAGGAGTGATGTAATCAATTAGTGATGGCGGAGAAGGGATGTTTAGTATACATAATGTTCCAACAAAATCTTTACGCGGTGGGGAGATAGGGGACGCGGTAATAGGACAGTGTTTTTGCTGTTTTTATAGTAAAATATTTTTTAGCCTAAATTAATAAAATGTTTCTTCCAACATAAACATAAGAGTTTAATTTTCTTCACGTGGTGATATAAATAGTTGTTGAATATCTGTCATGAGCATAGTGGCATTGGATGACAAATTTTTAAATGAAGAGAAAAAATTGTCATTAAATTCCAGGGCACCCTTGACAGATATCAATGAAATGTTAAGGTAAACATGTGAAGAAAATTATATTCTATGTTTATAGTGAAGAAAAATTGGTTTTAATTAACCAAAAAAATGTTTGGATGTAAAAACTGCAAAAACGCTTAACTTTCTATCGTCCCCTACAATCCCACCTTAAGCGTGCTACATTATGTTCACCACAATGGAAAATTACATATTCGGGTTTTGGATTGCAAACAATTGTAAGAGATTACGGTTTTGTTAAAAATGATGTGTTTTTTTTACAGGCTATATTTTACATTTAAAATAACGTAAGCTTCAGTTTTCTCACACTATTTTATTACTTTTAATTCTTTTTAATGTATCCAATCCGAAACAAAATTTTAAACACAATTAAAAGTATATATTCTTCGTTGTGGAATGCTATCGATAGTATGTAATATAGTGCGTACATTAATATATTTTAATACAGGCATCGTATTCACTTGTAAAATATAAAATACTTGTCATTATTTTTAACACTAAATAACTAAAATTATTTTATTATTATTTTATTGTATCTCCAAATATTTAACTGAATACAAAATGTACCCACTGCGTGGTTGCATAATTTTACTTTCTCGCTATCTTGCAGGTAGAGAAAGTATTGTGATCGTAAAAGAAATAGGAGTCGAGATTTTGATGAATCTCGACGTTTCATGACCCCCCGAATCCGAAAAAGTTGTTTTTGAATTTCCGTCTGTCTGTCTCTCTGTAACTTCAACTAGAGCCTAAACTATTTTAACGATTGGGCTAAAATTGGTATCTAGGATTTTCATAGGTTGCCCCGAGGGATATCTAACCCTAAAATTAAGAGTAGTTTACTGAAGGGCAAAACTAGAAAAAGTTGAATTTTTCAAATTCGGCTTTAACGATTTTGATTAAATTTAATTTATAAACATTTCTAAATATTACAAACAAAATGGCTACCCTCAATATTTCGGCAAAATGACTTTAAGTGTTCCGGTCTTATGCGTAAATTCTTATTTGTTATCGTATCTCCGAAACTATTTGAGATATGAAATTACTTATCATTGTAAATATGTAGATCTATTTATAAAACCAATATTTTATAAGAAACTTATTTTTAGAAAACCAATTACTTTAAATCTATACGCAAATATATATATATATATATATAATTTTTCGAACACTAAAGGTAAAGTATTGCGACGGTAAAAATAATCTAACCCGAAATGTTGATGGATGTCGACGTCTCAAGACCCCCCACAAACCCCAAAACTTTTTTTTTTTGCAACGCCGTCTGTCTGTGTGTCTTTTTAACCGCAAATAGAGTAGTTTAATAAAATGCGAAAAGAGAAAAAATAGATTTTCTCAAAATGGGCTCTAACGGTTTTGATTAAAATTCGTATCTAGGCGTTGATTAAGATTATAAATAAACTGGTTATTTTCATTTTCCTATGAAAATGACTCTTAGGATACTTTACAGACGCAGAAATTTCTATATCTCCGCAGATATTTGAGATACTAAATAACTTATCATTGAAATATTGTAGTACTATTAAAATTAAAAAACTTTTATATTAAATATATTTTTATAAAACCAACAGTTTCTGAGAAGTTTGCAAATATATTAATACAATTTTGTGAGCTATAGTTGTAAAGAGATATTACTTAATAAATCTGTAATTCCATTGAGTAATTAAATATAATTAAGTCTCTCAAAAAGTTTGTTCTTTTCCCTTTAACCTCTTAGGATAAATGTTTGTACAACAATTATCTAACTCCTTCAGTTTAGACTCAATAGTCAATATTTACATTTTTTATTGATCAAAATTTATAAATTATGAATTGAATAGCAATGCGATGACCTGAATATGTGCAGCACTTAATAAAATGTTAAAATTTTAACCGGAAATTGAAATTTTAATACGAAGTGTGGACCCAAAATCGAACTTTTTTATTCTTACAAACACAAACATGAGGACATTAATTCTTTAAAAGTTGAAATTATAAAATTTAAAACCGAGACTCAAAAACTGTTTTACGTAAGTATAGTGCAATTTATGCTTGGGTTTGCTAGTGTATATTATTTCGTTTCACATATACTACGAGCTTTGAGTAAATATCTTTATTTTTAAACAATGGAGTGAGAAACAGCGTGCGGAGTTCCGTATCATTTATTTAAATATGCGATAACTTAAATAAAACCCTATAAAACAATCCCAAATTATGTTAAAATGTTCTGTCATGACCCTATAAAAACATTATTTTATTTGTTAGAGGCAGGCTAGATCTAAGTTTCCAATCTTTTGCTTTAATCTAAGAAGTACAAATTTTCGTGTGAGCCGTCATTATCATCTAATTTTTTTGTTTGAAAACGAAATTTAAACATAGTAAACCACTTCTTAACTAATGTGGGATCTATAAACGTCTGCAAAGCGCCTCAATGCTCTTTCAAGTATCCCTTAAAACGTTAGAAACTTGGGGTATTTTCAGATTTCCCTGAACTTACCAGTATTCCTTTGAGGTTTTTACCGCACACTTTCTAAATATATATATTATATAAGCACTTAACTTACCAACCAATCTAGTCTTGAACAGTACGTTTAATATTTACTAATCGGATATCAGAACAATCCAGTTAAAAATACTACATACTTTTCTCCTGCCCTGTCCGGAATCTAACCAGAGTACCCTATAATTATGATAGAGTCCTCTAATAATAGTAATAATAGTAATAATAATAATAATATCGTATTTATTTAGACGAATCTATGGGCAGTGCTTACTCTTGACCATTTATTTAACATATACTGTAATTCACAAACATAATCATACTTTTGTACTATTAATATAGTAATTTAAAACTTATTAATGATAAAATGTCTCCAAAAAGTACTAAACACATATTTACATTATTGAGTAAATTTACAAACATTAAAATATAAATAAATGGAAACAAAATAGAGGAGGTATTTTTTTAAACTTATACAATCTTAAACACGTCATAGTATGCCAAATTTATTCTTCGTTTAAACTTAATAAAAATAATTTATTATTAATATTATTATTATTATTATTAGCACCGCGTCTTACTACCCGTTCGGGTTATACGCAAATAAAAATAATTACTATAATTAACTTTCCCACACACATTCCTACTGTATCACTATTAATTAAACTGGGAACGAGGTCTCTTGTTTGTTTTTTATTTAGCACCACGTCTTACTACCCATTCGGGTTACGCTTATGGGTTAGTAATAGGGAAGGTTGAATTTAGAGGAAGTGAACCCGTATTTGCTAGGATGGAGAGTGAAAAACCATTTAGGAAAAAACACCCCAATTTACTCGACCTATATTTGAACCTCGATCTTCCCGTCCTCTAAAGTCTAGCTCAACACGAAACTAGCGCGTTTGCTAACCACACAACCTAATTAGAATTGGTCAGTGGCGGCGTAGCTGGTGAGAGGATGAGGGCATAACACCCCTCTTGAATAAATTGGCCCCCCTCTATATTGATTTCCCTGTCCTCTGATTTTCACGAGTATTTAGCTGAAATGTAGCCTTATGTCAAACCTCGAATAACTTATAAAGGCATATTCTTTTCTTTTTTCTTCTAATTTTGGAAGATCCCTTCAAATAACTTCTAGAGAAATCTAATTTTCGAAATAATTCCAGCTGAGGACCACTCCAATAGACTTTTAAGGGTATCAAAGTTTAAAAAAATATCTGATGGAGGACCACTCCAAATAGCTCCTAGGGCAGTTTAATTTTCAAAATATTTTCCAGACTAGGACCACTCCTTTAATGCCTTCTAATGGAATTACATTTTTAGACATTTCCTGGAATAGAGTTCCCGGACTCCTCCTTATCTTGGGAAGGGGGTGAGAGGGGTGAAAACTACACCAAAAGTTTTTATTCTCCTTGTTTGTCTCCTTACACAAATATTGTTCCACCGTCATTGTTTCTTACACGCGGGTTCCTATTCCTGAATGTTCCCCACGTTGAGCCGATACTTTCCTCGCGGAGGCGACTTTCTCCCACCTGACTGACACGGCCTGCCCTGCCAATGAACTCTGACCCTGGGTTGACCCATGTAGACGCAATCAATGAGTCAGTCACTCTACTACCGGTACAGCTAGCTCTCACCCGGCCTTCTCAACATTACAGTTACTATTTATTAACGGTGGACTTTATACTTTCTAAACACATACCTCTATCATAGCGTGACCCACCTAACATGGAACACCAATATTTATAATAATACCTGGCTGTAACTAGCGGTGCAATAAACTATAGTTACAGTCATTCCATAATTATTAATATGGTTAGACTGTAACTATATTTTGCACTTATGTCGCTTGGATTTAGTAATGTGTTGGTATATTAAAAACCTGGCTGTAGTTATCGAATAGGGCCTGGTTATACACATGAGTTGGTATAATAGGGCCTGGCTGTAGCTATATATTGGTCTAATTGGACTTGGTTGTAACCATGTTTTGAACCAATAGGGCAGATGAGTACCCAAATGTTAGTCTAGTTGTGCCTGGTTGAAGTCATGTGTTAAACTAATAAAGTAGAATATTAATCCTATGTTGGTCTAGTTGTGCCTGATTGTAACCGTGTGTTAGTCTAATAGGGCTGTTATTGTCCGTGACAGTTTCACATCCGTGACAGTTTCACGTTGCAGTAGATCGATTTTAAGCGCGGAACGACACAACGATATTCTTATGACATGGTATAGTTGATATTATTATTGCTACTATTGATCTCATGAAAGGCTGTACAGGCTAGGAGTAGTTTCCAAGTTACATTACCTCGACAACCCACACAGATGGACGTGAGGACAAAGTCATCTGTCTCGTCTAGTTTTGTTTACTGTTCATAGATAGCTTGGGGTCCGGATCCCAGATTCGTGGAATGAAGTTGAACGCTTTGTCCTCAAACCCTATATATTGTTTTCAAATTTTCCTTCACTCAAATTTGATTTCCTTGAAAATTCCAGCTTCTTCATCTCTCAAATGAACTAATCACGTTAGTGTGTTAGGGATGAGGAAGGCTGCATTTAGAGAAAGTGTACCCACATTTGCGTGAAGAGTGTGTGGGAAAACTAGTTAGGATAAAAACTCAATACACCTGACCAGGATTTGAACCTTATTCTTGGCGTTACTTGCGGTCCAGTCTAGTGTGAGGGTGGTACCGGTCTAGAGTCTTAGACCATTGTCGACCTCGGTGATGTTGGGGTAAAGTGCTAGCCTCAGGGCCCGGTGTTCGGGGGTCAAACCAAGCTGGGTTCGACGGATTTTTCTTGAACTACTTCCTTCGGAGGGGAAGTAAAGCCTTCGGTTCCATGTTGATTGTGGTATGTAAAATAGGCCTGGAAGGTATGGGAAGATACCTTTCTCGGCAAAATTGGTAGGTTCTTTTTCTCTCACTCATGGAAGTTCTCTTGTGCTGGTATAATAATTATGTTCAGAAAGTACACGTTAAATAACTCAAATAAAATTTAAAACAATTGGACCATTCGACTATACAAGTGGTTGTGAGTTACAGCTGCATACACATGGCTGGCCGTATTAATATATGACAATAGTTTTAATAAATATTGTAACTGTCAAAAAAAGTTTCTTCCTATCTGAATCTGACTTTATCTAGCAGCCGGTGTGAATTTATTAAGATTCACAAAGATTACCGATCTCCCTCCACGCAAATGCAGGTATATTAATATTTTTACCTACCTCATCCCTATCACATTAATCATAAAAAATATGTACGCACAAAACTTTAACGGCCAGTGAGATGAGGTATATATATATATACAATCTTGCATCAGTTATAAAATCCCGGGTTCTAGTCTCCACATGGCCGAAAAATGTTATATAATAATTGGTGAAATGTTGGTTTCCCTTCACAGTGATTAATTATTGATCGGGTATTTTATTTAGCACGGTGTCTTACTACCCGTTCGGGCTATACTCCTACGTACTAATTACACTAATCTGTTAGGTATAAGAAAGATTTAATTTGGAAGAAGTGTTCCCACATTTATGTAGAGGGGGAGTGAAAAACCATTTAGGGAAAACCACCCTCATTGCACCCAACCGGGATTGAACCCTGATCTCCTCAACTTCGGAAGTTTAGTTTATTACGAGAGTAGCACCTTAGACCAAACGGGTTGTTCTAGAGTAAGTTAATATAAAAGTCGGTTACTGAGAGAGTACACGTTTTATACCTCGAATAAAATATTGATATAGATTATAAAACATGCCTATACTAAGAAGTCAAATGGCGCAGGGCTGGGAATTAACAGCACCGCCTCAAGCTGTGATGGCAAACCCCCGTATAAACTCTTTTAATTTCAAGGAGGTTGATAGTAGGGTAAAGGCGGAGGTACACATGCGACATTCGCCAAATGTCAAATATTCACCTCTCGTGAACTACTTGCCAAACTGATTGTCGAATGACGAGTGCATATCTACACACATGAGCCTATTTTTCTAATCTCTGAGTCAAGAAGTTATCTGTCGGGAACGGAGAACATTAGTGCTAAACATGGAGGCTGAACTTGACGATAATTGCGAAACACAAATTGCTGCAGCTTTTCTTTAGATTTACTTAGACATGTTATAAACATTTCCATTAAAATAACAATGTTTATCTTCTTATTAAGACAGTTAATAAAACAATCTACGTTAAATTGTAATTGAATACTCTTCCATCTATCACATATCTGATTTCAATTTTTTGTGTAAATTTTATAGGCTGGATTATTTTCGTCGACCTTTTCCCTATAGATCCAAAATTTGCAAGACCAAGTCTTTGGGCCCCTCCATTTCCACAATAAACACAAGAGACCAATGATAAACCTAGGCACGAATGTGTGGATGAGGAACACTTTTCGCGATAAGGCGAACGCTCGTGCCCTTTTATGTGTGATAGATTATCGACCATCGAAGGAAAATGTTTGAAATTTGGCAAATACAGAATATTCGTCGCACCAAGTGCGTGGGACTTGTGATTTAAAAAAAAAGAAAGACAGTGGATGACATGTTTGTTTGTTATTATTATTATTAGCACAGTGTCTTACTACCCGTTCGGGTTATACGCACTTACGCTAATGTGTAATGGTAGGGTGATTGTGAGAGAAATGGAGGACCTACAGTTTAACGTGGAATCCGAACCACGGTGGAGGATTGGCATTCCCCACATTCACAAGATGTCTTGTCAGAGATGAAGGATGGGTTTGGTAATCAGAAATGATTGGTTATTTGGCAAGTATCTATAAGTATTGGCGAGTACCGCCAAATGACCGTCATACACTATGGTCATCACTCACATTTGTCAATGCTGGCCGAGGCTTGTCAAGTAGTGTAGGACCGGCTACAAGGTATTCGTCGAATGACAAACATTCTCTACTCGGGATTCACCGAATGCCGCATGTGTAGCGTTACCTTAACGTCACCGAGAGGAACACCTCCCCCCACACCCTCCCGCTAATGACTAGTTAATGTTTGAGTTGGCGGTGGTGATTAAAACCTAGAACAAGTATGTGTGTGTCCGTGTGATGTACCTTGGAGCTATCACGGTGATCAAATGAGGCGGACTTTATGAGTTGTTTATGGTCCGTGAAATTACTGCCTGCATTTTACCCAATGTTTCATGAGATAGAGGGGGAGTTTTAAGGGAGGGTCTAGGGGTACCGAGTGCTCGTAAAATATGATAATCATAGCAAGGGTAGCAACTTGGAATGTCTTTGTAGGTGGGGGATGAGGCGAAAGAGGGGGGGGGGAATGAGGGAAAGGGACCTCATTTGGGTTTTTTATTGTTGCTATTCGATCCCATGTTATAGAACTGTTTTTGCTTTTCCTTTAATCTTTACAAATACAGTTTTTAACATCAATTTTTGTCCTATACCTTTAAGTTAAGAGTATCGAGCTGCTAAGTCAAAAGTCTTATTGGTTCTTGTTCCCCGTGTCCAAATGTTCTGTTTGGGATGTGTGATGTGGTTTATCCAATTTTATTATTCTTTACCCCCCTCCTCAGATATCCCCCTTCATCCCAGGACTATCTTTCACACACACACACACACACACACACTCACACACAAAACCAAATATCTTTGAACTATAACTATAATATGTTTTCGTCAAATGCTTCAGAGGTAAGAACTTTGGCACAAGACCTAAACCATAGCAAATGCTTATGTCAGCACTAATGGCCTAGTCATGTTAACAATACATTAAAAAATATAATTATTAACATATATATAATATTACCAATTGTTTAGAGGCAAAAAGTCTCAGTATCTTATCTTTTTGCATTCAAAAACAGACTGCAGCCCTGCAAGTTGTTTTACCTATGTTTAACATTCTCTCTCTCTCTCTTCAACTTTCCCATAATCGACGTGCATTCGGTCAACCAACACTAGGCAGCAGCACTAGTTGGGCCCAAAGATACTAATTTAGCCAATATCTAAATTTTTTGTTGACCACAGGATTTTAGCATGAAATATTTATCGGACATTCTCATAGCTAGGACCCAAAAGCTTTAATTTAGTTTAGTTTTGCATATTTCTCTTGGCAAATGAAGCTGATTTTTGACAATTGACTTTTATTTTCTCGTTTCTGAAATAAAAAACCGATTAAATCCAAGAAACATTCTTAAAACTGTTGAAGTTTTTTTATTCAACGTATTCTTATTAATCGCTGATAAATTAGATCAATAGACATAACTAAATTTTTTGGTATCTCATTAGGGATTTGAGAGGCCTTATAAAAACAAGGTCCAGTATTCTAGTCCACAGATATGTGAGTTTTATTAGATAAAACCCGCCTCGGTGGCGTAGTTGGCTAACGCGCTACTCGTGTTGAGCTCGACTGCTTAGGACGGGGAGATCGAGGCTCGAATCTCGGTCGGGTGAACTGGGGGTGGGGGGGTTTCTAAAGGGTTTTCCACTCTCCCTCCACACAAATGCGGGTTCACTTCCTCTAATTCAACCTTGCAAATCCCTAATCAATTTAGCGTAATTAGTACTTAAATTGTATAACCCGAACGGGTAGTAAGACGCGGTGCTAAATAATAATAATAATAATGATAATAATAATAGTTATTATTATTATTATTATTATCACTGCGTCTTACTACCCGTTCGGGTTATACGCACTTACGCTAATGTGTAATGGTAGAGTGATTGTGAGATGAAATGGAGGACCTACAGTTTAACGTGGAATCCGAACCACGGCGGAGGCCTGGCATTCCCCACATTCACAAGATGTCTTGTCAGAGGTGAAGGAAGGGTTTGGTAATCAGCTAAATCTTTACCGGGACCGAGAATAGAACCCCGGACCCAATATTAGTTAAACTTAAGTAAGTCCACTTATAATTAACTTGTAAAGAAATATGATCAGCTCATATTTTGAAGTCCTTAACGCCCCTTAACTAACTAAATAAATAATAATAATTATAATAATGAGTTAAGTGTCAACTTTTATGCTAATATGCTGAAACTATTATATTAATTCCAATTTTGAACATTATTTTAAAATTAGTGTTATCATTTCATATCTTTATCTAAGAGGAGAAAACACATTTTAATAAGAGTAGTTCTTTTTTTGCCCTGCGTCTTACTACCCGTTTGAGTTATACGCTTAAGTACTCATTACGCTAGTGGTTTAGGAACAGGTAAGGTTGGATTTTAGATGAAGTGAACCCGCATTTGCATTGGAGGTAGAATAGAAAGCCATTTAGAAAAAAAAAATCCCCAGTTCACCCGATCGAGATTCGAACCTCGATATCTCCTTCCTCGGCAGTCTAGCTCAACAAGATACTAGCGCGTTAGCTAACTACGCCACTGAGGCGAGGGAGAGTATCCAGATTGTCGATTGGTTAGAAGGATGTTGTTTGTAAAATAATGGGTTTCCCTCGCCTTAATAACACAAACAACAGGAAACATAAATCTTTTTTCAAACTTTTGGACATTCTTGTGTCTGTAATAGTGGCCATGGAGGGAGATAAATAAATGGCACGGAGCACAGCACAGACTTTCTCTGTCCTCTACTATTATACTCATAGCTAGCAAGATATCAAAAACGAAATAATATACGTTGTTAAAGAAACATAATGCAAAAAATAAAACACCACATTTAATCAAAGAGAATACATGAAATAATACACACTGTTACAGAAACATATTATTTGTTCAATACATTTTCAGCTCCAAATTTCGCAAAGCTCTATTTTTAAAAAAATCCAATAACTACTAGCAAAATCTTGATTTTTACCAAATATTATTTCAAATAATATTTTTATATTTTTAACAATCATACAACTTTGCAACGATAAGCTATTTCGTACCTTAAGGAGTTGCTGAATTATGAAAAATATCGGATAATTTTGAATATATAAAGTATCAATTAAGTAATTTTCCTTGGGAAAATGAGATTTGACATTTTATTTTTCATGTCAATCGATGCTTAGATACTAATTTTAATCACAATATTTAAAGCCAATGATGAGAAAAACAATTCTTCCTCTTTTATCCCTGAATTAAATTATGCTTGATTTTAGAGGAATCTTATCGAAGCCCACGAAATCAGCACGTTACCTAACTACGCCACCAAGGTGGGTCACGACTTATAAATTAACTTAAATCAAGGACAGTGAAAAGGGACACCCACATTTCACCAATACCAAGTTAGGAATTGAAGCCGGGACCCTTATCTCAATAATATTTTACACTAATTGAGTAAGGATGAGAAAGGTATAATTTAGAGAAAGTGTACTCGCATTCGGGTGGCGAGAGAGTAAAGAAAATCCTCAGGGAAATGAACTTCGTGACATCTCACCAGAACTCAAACCCCAACCTTTCTCTAACAAGCTAACCAGATAAGATGAGACAAGATGAGCATGACGCCTTACCCCACGTATCCACCAAAGCGAGCTATGTGATTCCAGCCTGGAACCAATCCGAGTTCCCTCCCACTTCATTCCAGGTGACAGCGAAAGGGAGATCAGAATGGAACGAGGGGAACAGTATATGGTATTCAATCTCCACGAGTATAAGAGTTATCTGGGGACCAAACCCCGACCCATATATCCTCGCTATCTCCCTGACTGTTGTTATAATGCATGAGCTGATGGCATCCATCTTCATGTGCGTCACGCCATGTTTTATTCACGAGGGCTGTGGAGAGCCACTTTCATAGTTTCATGGTTGGAGGTGAAGGAGTTAGCCATTACCCAGACAAAGGGGATATTACTGAGGGGGAGATATTGCTGACTGGAGAGGATACTCTGGCTGGAGGGGACATAGCTGTTTGGAGAGGACACTCTGACTGGAGGGGACATAACTGTTGGGAGAGGACACTCTGACTGGAGGGGACATAGCTGTTTGGAAAGAACATAATATCCAAGAAGTTTGAATTAAGAATAAATACCTTTTTTTCGAGTATGTTAACATAAACATGAGAAAACTTCATGAACATTGCAAGGGCAGTTTCCCCCTTTGATAGCCCTAGATACCCCTTCCTATCTCTAAACAAACTAGCTTGAATCCACACCCTGCTAAAGATTCCTCTAAAACCACCTTCTTAGTTCCTATCCCGTAGCTTGAGTATCTAATATCAGGGGTGGATGAACTTTATATGTTTTTTTAACTCATAATTTATATGAACGGCTATAGTCGTGGTTTATCAAGCACATGTCCTACTTATATTGTCCTAGTTTATCTAGTGCAGTGTTTTCAAAACTTTCGCTAGTCACGTACCTCAATTTGGGGCCATGACCCAACTAATGAACCCTCTTTATAAAAAAAACACACACACACAAATATCTGATATTTTGTAAATTATAGCAGTTGTTCCCAATTTTAATATACATTTAGTAGAAAACTGAGTAAAACCATAACAGAGATAAGGCTTATAAAAGTTTATTACAACACGTCATAATCTGCGTTAATTGGTTCACCAGGCTTTCTGTTATAAAAATGTAAATAATTTATAAAGATAAATCGATGGATCGAATTTAATATTTTACGAATCCGAATCTTTGTTTTACCTTAGAATCCCGAATCTTGAATACGATTCAGAATATTGGAAAAAATTACTAACAAAAGTGTAATTATGAATATGACAGAATAGCTATAAATAGTAACATTATTTGCTAACATGCATTTATTATAACACTTCATACATTCAGTTAGGTTATAGGTTTTTTTACACCACATCCTACAACCCGTACGGGTTATACGCTTAAATATTAATCATTCTATGTTAGGGATTAAAAGGAGAATTTAGAGGAAGTGTACCCGCATTTGCATGGGGGTAGAGGAAAACCGTTTAAGAAAACCACCCTAAGTGCACCCAACCAGGATCTAACCTCAATATATTCGTCATCGGCAGATAGTCTATGGCAAGAGTGACGCCTTAAACTATGCGGCCACCGAAGCGGGTAAGTGATAAATGTAAAAAATCGAAATAGAAATTCTTGAAGGAAAAAAACCCTTTTTATTTTTTTCAAATATTGAATTCGAAACTTTCTCTAAGCTTTGAATTTAGAATATATTTAAGGGTTCTAGAATTTGAGAATTCCATCCTTATTATTTTATAACTAAAGACTAATTGGTACTTCGCATACTCGTGAAATTCTTCGCGTACCCCAGAGAGTACGCGTATCCTAGTTTGAGAAACACTGATCAAGTTTAAAACCACTGCTAGCTGGGTTTTGACATTGGAACATGCTTCTATAATAATAATAAAAAAGAACTTTTTGAAGTAATTGTGTCTTGTTCGGTAGCCGTGTCAGGCCTACAAATACACGCAGTAATTGAACCGGGGACTCCGGAAAGGGTCAACGCTGATCGATGATTGGCCGGAGATTGGCTCCGGGCGGCCCGGAATGTGTCTCGACGAGATCTACTCTACTTTCTTGTGGACCGGTTTCCATGGCAGGCAAGGGGGTGGAGAGATTTTTCATCTGACGCAGCCAACATCTTTTAGCACCCGCCTTGAAAAATAAAAAAACGTGACATCTGTTATTAATCGTTTTTGTGTTTCTCTTTGCAGACTTTTTAGCACCCCAGGATCTCTTGATTATTTAAGTCACCGAACCATTCATGTTCTTAGCAGTAAATATAATAACGAGTCTTTAGCCCAAGGGTTGGCCCTGTGATGTGCTTCCCATAAATCCGGAGCTGGCCATGCACTCAGCCCTTCCACCAGTTAGTGCTGCCCGCACCATATGGTAGAATCCACATGTCCTAGGGAAGTCCTGAGAATGCTATAGTCTCCCGTTGCTATCCCCACTGGATTTTGATGAGCAATCGAGATAGAGCCTACAAATTTTGTCGCAAAGGAACTTTTATATAACTTCCAGAGATCTCTTACCTGTCCCAATCGACATAGACCGACGCATTTACTTACCTTCCAAAGGAAGCTACGGGTTGCCGATTTTAATTGTTCAATAAATATCCTTTAGCCTCGGTTGGGTTTGAACCCACGAACACCTTACCACAAGATCGCCGAGGCCCAATAACAGTAAATAGAACACTTGTATCTTCTCACCACGTCTTACTAACCGTTAGGGTTATACGTATAGAAACTAATTACGCTAATGTGTTAAGTACGGGTAAGAATGAATTTAAAGGATATTTACCCGTTTTTGCGTTGATAAAGAGAGTGGGAAAACATAAGGAAAAAACAATATAACTTCACCTGACCGGGATTTGATCCCTGATCTCTTCGTCATCACCAGTCCAGTCTGCTGTGTTTCCAACAGGCGCAATAATTCCGGATCGATTTTCTTACAAATTGGACTCAATTTGCACTTCACGTCCGCCATTTTAGGATGTTAAAATTTCGGATTGTTTTCATAAAGACGGCTTACTGTGTAGTGTTCGTTTCATAAATTCTGCTCTCTAGGATTCAATCTATAAATTGCGTCCGCCATATTGAATACGCTATCTTGTATTTTTATTTTAAAGATACCATGCTCCATAAAAAAAATAATTAAAAATTCAACACTCTGGTGTGTCAGGGAAATGGGAGTAAGCGCCCTGGAAGACCGGGCAAACACCTCATGGATTTTAGATAATATGTAGATTCACGCCACGGTTAACTAAGGATGGTTGATATAAATAATTGACTCTAAGCTGATGGTTGACGCGCATGCGCAGTGCAATAACAGATCGACCAATTATGTAGTAAATCACGGCTATCAAGATCCCTGTGTCTGCCGAGACCATATAGCCAGTAAATCACTTTGAATGAGTGGTAACGTCTTTATAAACGCTTGGTTAGCCCACTGATTGAAAAATATGAGGAAATGCAAACAGCAAACAACCCGTCCCCCTTTCCGCATCATTGGACATACGAATTAAATATAAAGCTCATATAGCCTGGTTTGCCAGTGAACTCTCCTCATAAAATGCCTCACGCCTGTAACCACGTGCCCACAGGTACGGGTTTTATCTATCGATAGTGACTTAATGTAAATATGTTAGTTAAAAAAATATTTATCGGCATTTATACCATAGATAAAAGTGGAAAATGTGATATCAATATATTCACTTTGAGACAGAAAATGAACTAACGTAGCATACTGGTTTATCACTAATGATAATAATTATTATAGTAGATTAAACTAAAGTTGTTTTCATATAATCATGTGATTTTCTGCAGTAGGCTCACTAGAAATAAAAAACCTATAATCGACTTAATTTTATTAAATTTGGATATAAATAGAACATATTAGAATATTTTGCTTCACTTCCATATTTTAAAACTGATATATCAACATATGAATCTGAAACTAACTTTTAAATTACAATAAAAACAAAGATTTATCTGACGAAAATTCTAAAATCGAAAATTTTAGAATGAAGATGTTTTGAATTGAACATTTTAAAATGAAGCTTATTTGAATCGAATCTTTTAAAATGAAGATGCTTCGAATAGAATATTTTAAAATGAAAATTTTTCGAATCAAATATTTTGTAATGAAAATAAATCCATCCTAATCTATATTTTAAAAAAATCGTAGAAATGACATTAGAGATCAACAATCATAGAATTAAAACATCAAGCCTGTGAACAATTCAAGATTGTAAATTTCGAATGAAATCCGGAAATTAGGTTACCAAGTCGAATAGAATATTTTAGTATGAAGTTGCATCGAGTTGAATATCTTAAAATGAAGATGTTTCGAATGGAATATTTTAAAATGAATATGTTTCAAAAAGAATATTTTAAAATGAAGATGTTTCGAATCGAAAATTTAAAAATGAAGATTATTTGAATCGAATCGAATATTTTAAAATGAAGATTTTTCGAATCAAATATTTTGTAATGAAAATATATTCTCGAATCTAAGTTAAATTATTTGAAATTGAGCCCAATAAAAAAATAAGGTCACTCACTAAACCGTGTCTAATTAATGAATATGCCATAGATATGATTAAATTCTCAACTTTCTATGATAATTTCAAATAATGAATCTATTCATACTTATTAAAAAAGTTAATTTAGTCATTAACTAGTAGAAGTACCTGGAGTTGGCCGGACAAAGCTTTTCTTTGCTCCAAACAAACAGAAAAAAATCTCTTCATTTTATTTCTTACGAATTTTTTACTAGTCTTAAAAATGCAAATAATTTTTTTTAATCCATCTTAGAGGTACACACATTTTTGCACAGGAGGCTATTAATTTTTAGATTTCATTCCTCTGCGTTTGGTAGATACCGCGCAACGTTCATCGTGGACATATACACAAACTCTTAATTGTATTAATATATTTTAGCATTTAAATTCGTATTTAAAAATAAACTACGTCAAATCTCCAAACTGGATCGATTTGGATATGAAATTTATAATCTGATTCGAATCTTTAAAATAACTGAGACTCGTAACTTTGAATCGTAAAACGAATCTTCAGCGAGGTTTAGATTATGATTCAAAAGTTTCGAAACTGTTGCACATACTCGAAAAAAAATTACAACTAATACAAAGTTTTTTGTTTGAGGTCAAGACCATAGATTTGGGGGGTTCGAATGGAGGGGTGGCGATAGAATTGTTGTACTCTCAGAGCACAGGTTTGTCATAATCGCGGTTCGTAAATCACTGTCAGCAGTGAGGAGGGAGGGGGGGCTTGCGTGGAACCTGGTGTCACTGTAATCTGGGGATGATGGCCCCCCTACCTTTGGACCAGCTTCGCTCCACCCCCGTCCCTATACCCCACCATACTTTGTTGGTGGGAGCGGGAAGAAAACGGGAACTTGCAACGACGACGTCTATCCGGGGACCACCATAACCAAACTGGGCGAAACAGCTCAGGGCCCCTCCCTATTTACTAATATTACTCCCGGGGTTCGCTTTTGATAGGAACTCTTTATGACAGTACAAGCTACTGCAAATTTACATTTAATCATACGTCAAGTAATACGATCACTTTTGAAAAATATTGTCAATACCGATAAAATAACACAAATAATATTGTAAACTGTTAGCAATGTTGGCAGTAAAAAGTTTTTTTTTATAAAAGAATTTAGAGAAGATTGTATGTACCTGCAGGGATAGGGTGTAATTTAGTAGACTGTATGTAACCAGTTCAAGATAGGGATAGGGGGCGTACTTTTGTAGTTGCGGTAATGAACTTTCATGTTACTAGCGTCATAGAGTAGGTAAGTAAGTAAATGTCGGTGAGTGATAGAAAGAGAAAGTTAGTATGTGAAAGAGGCCCATGGGGGGGCTCTAGGTACAAACACCGATATTATTGAGCCTCGTAGTAACCATCAGGGTGTGGCCGGTGAACGGTAACCGCCACAGTAAGTAAGCGGTGCTCCCTATTCACAGTTCACTTGGAATGCCTGCAATTCTCCAACCGGACCTGGTGGACGAGTTATGAATGTCTGCATGCAATATCTGGGCGGCGGACAGATTGCATCACCGCTGAAATGATTGGAGAATGGAGGAGGGGGGAGGCTACCCCCTGCAGAGGGTGATGGGGGAGACCAGCTGACGGAGAGATAATGCCGTACTGCAGGGGTGAGGAAACTCACAGTTATCCTAGGGCCAGACTTGCCACTTGTCAGACAGGCTCCTAAACTTTGGGACAACAAACTACAGATAGATCTCTACATGGGTGTAGATATTCAGGGAAAATATTAACGAGAATGAAAAAAATTGGAGACAAGAATGTGCTGATAGCTCTTCAGATGGATTTAGAAGCAACAACATTTTTATTTTACCATTTTGTGTTTTATACCATTTAGATACAATCACCTCTGTGGCCTAGTGGTGATTCCTGGCAACGGATCCTAAGATCCCGGGTTCGATCCTCAGCGCTTACAAATTTTCGGTCAAGTAGTTCTGGAACAAGGTCAACTCAACCTCGTGAGGACAAATTAGTTACTTGACTGAAAGAGTAATGGCTACGGCCTAGAAAACTAAGATTAACGACCGGAGGGTTTGTTGGGTTGACCACATGAGACACTCTATCCACATAGGTTCCACTATAACTAGACAAATGCAGATACATTCTTTTCTAGACTCCTTTATATATTAATACAAACTATTTTTTGAGGTCAACATTGAAAAGTTGTGCAAGGATATTTCTCACAGAAGAACATGGAAAATGAATATGTTGGTTATATGTATAGCAACACTGTGATGTTGGCCAGGTGTTGTGCAGTCCTTGTGATCTTGAAACGTACACTAGGTGTATGCCTGAATCACGATAAACTTAACTTTAACTTAAGGTTAACTTAGCGTAACTTAACGTAAAGGACCTCCTCGTGTGCTTAAATGGAAGCGATCACGATGCAGTTAACTTAACGTAAGAGATGTTCTGGCAGATCTTTTACTTCAAGTGAACGTTACTTTAAGGGTATCACGTGATCTGACCAGCCAATCATTATGCAAGTGACGTCAACAGGGCTATTTAGTAATTCATTTGTTGGTATTACGACCAAGGTTTACTCTTCAGCATAAGTTCTAGTAATCGGAAATTAAAACCAATAATTAAACTAAAATAGGAAAGCAAAATTTATCAAAAACGTTTAAAATATATATATATATATATATATTTTATCGATAAAAAAACTGTAAACAATCACAGATCATCACGTTACAAAAAGTACAAAACCACAGATCATACTCAAGAATGCATATGTTTGGCTCTAGTTGTTACGTTAAGTTAAGTGAATCGTGATCACACATAAGTTAACTTTAAGTGAACGTTACGTTAAGTTGATCGTGATCCCGGCATTAGCCAGTTGAGTTTCAACATTTTAAAGTGTAAGATGAGTTTTTACCGAGCAGAGCGAGTATTCATTTTGGAACATTATTTTAAGGCAAATTCGTACATAGAATGCCAACAATCGTAGCTTTCCAAAATCACGCGTGCCAAATAAGATCACATTACTTGACATATGACTACATTAAAAAAATTTTTGTTACTTTTTTAATGTAAAAAAGCCTAATTAAATATAATTTTATTTGTATAAATGAGGTAATCAATGGAAGTGTATGTAACAAGCTTTCCGGTAAAAATGACACCTCAATACATAAACCTGTTGGCCACACTTGACCCTTTGTTCACCCCTGTTGTAAAATCCTCGTATTTACTGCAGCCCCACCAGGATATGAAGACTTACTGTTCCGCGTTTTGTCGCTAATAGCAGTGGCAGAGGGATGGAAAGGGATGAGGGGGGGGAGGGGGCACAGTACCAAATTATGAACGGCCGTAAGACAATCCTGCCAACTAGGGGGCTCCACTATCCCGTGGAAGGAGAGTGGGAAACCATTTAGGGAGAACCACCCTCAGTAGACCCAACCGAAATTCAAACCCCAATCTCCCCGTCATTAGCAGGCCAGTCTAACACAAGAGTGATGCCTTAGACCATTCGGCCACTGAACCGGGTGCCTGATAAGTAGGTGAAGGAGCTGAGATGGACAAAGGTTTACTTTTTTTTTTTGCAAATAATAAATTAAGACAAATTATGGCATTTAGAGATGAGCATATTTCAGTTCATTGAATCCTAGGGAAAGGTGATGATGTACTCATGAAGGCTATGGTTATAGTATTGAAAACCCGCCTCGGTGGCATAGTTAGCTAACACGCTGGTTTAGTGTTGAGCTCGGCAGCCGAGGACGGGGAGATCGAGGTTCGAACCTCGGTCGGGTGAACTTGGGGTGGGTTTTTCTATAATGGGCTTCCACTCTTCCTTCATGCAAATGCAGGTTCACATCCTATAAATTCAACCTTTACAAGTCCTAACCCATTAGCGTAATTAGTACTTAAGCGTATATCCTGAATGGGTAGTAAGACACGGTGTTAAAATAAAATTATAGTGTTGAAATGTTAACATATTATCAGGGCTACATCAGACCCACCTTGTGAATGTGGGGAATGCCAGGTCTCCACCGTGGTTCGGATACAATGTTAAACTGTAGGTCCTCCATTTTCATCTCACAATCACCCTACCATTACAAATTAGCATACGTGTGTATAACCCGAACGGGTAGTAAGACGCGGTGCTAATAATAATAATAATAATAATAAATAATAATAATTTAGCTACAGATTCAATCACCAAGCGCTGTAGTTGCAGTCCAAGGAGAGAACTGTGATCGCTGTTTTTTTATTGCAACTCATTTGATAATTTTTCTGGCGTTGACATCCTTGGGATAAATTAAGCTTTCTTGGGCTTTGGATTGTTATATTTAAATATCGGGATTTTTTTTTCTCAAAGAGAAAAATATTTGAAAAATTTCCATTAGAAAATCAAGGGAAAATTTGTCGGTGCCTTTTTCCTAACGGGAAATTTTTCCCTCTTATATCTTTAAGGGTGTTATTATTGCACTGTCATGTTTCTTTTATAAAAAAAAGAAAGATTTATTTTATAAAATATATAATAAGAGATTTTACATCACCTTTGATAAAATTTCTGCTATCACATTACATCATATTTTCTTCAAAGTTTGTACTATGTAACATGGCTTTATAAAAATGGACATCAATCATATAAAAATTTTTACTAATGAACCTTAGAACTTTTAAAAATTTGGTCAGAAAATGTGCCAAATAATTAAAGGGAAAACACGCTTTGATGACCGCATGGTCAAAAGCGCTACTCTCGCTATGGACTAGACTGCCAAATATGGAAAAACCGGGGTTCGATCCCAGTCGGGTGTAATGAGAGGGGTTTTCACAAATGGTTTTCCACACTTACCTTCACGCAAATGCGTGTATACGTTCTCTAAATTCAACCTTCCTAATCTCTAACTAATTAGTGGAATTAGTACATAAGCATATAACTCAAACGGGTAGTAAGACACGATGCTAAAAACACACACAAAAAACTCTTATGCTATACCCTAAGTGTGGAGTTTGTACCTTTATAATCTATAATAATAAAAGGAAGTGTTTTTCTGTGTGTGTTTGTTTGTTTGTTTGTTTGTGTGCGATGCCAAGCCAAATCCATGGCACGCAGAGATCTGAAAATTCTAACATAGGTGGACGAAAGGGGGTCAGAATGCACCTCGAAGCCAGATTTTTAAATTATTAGCAAACTTTTTAATTAGGCTATTTTTTAACAAATTACTGGTGGGTCACGGGCAACGCCGTGCGAGATTGCTAGTGTATAATAATTATTACATTTTTAATGGTTTTGGTTGTATGGATTAAACCTTCGAAAATCACCATTTTCTTTGATAAAATCAAACAGAATATTCTTAAAATAAATCTTTTGTATTATTATTTGTAAAATATATTATTGTATAAAAAAAACTTTGCTGGGTTGTCATTAGTATTTATTTTATCAAATATGTTTTATAAAATGATTATGACAGTGTGACATCTCCTTAATAGAAAAGGGGTGCCTGTCCCAATGACTGGGAGGTTATAGTGGCTGGTTATACAGCTACAATACCCATAGTTTGATCCGAAGGGGTGACCTAAAATATTAGTAAAAAATTACATATACTTGTACCATACTTGAGGATCTAAAATCCTTTATGCTTATGTAACTGGCTGATTTCCTAGGCTATGTTAGCTTGTAAGTCATGTGTGAATACAGTCCTATCAAGGGCGTAGAAAAGGGTGGAAATCAAGTGGTTATGGACCTCCTCCTGAATTTGCTATACCCCTCCCCCCTCTTCCCACCTAGTGGGGTCTAGGTGTAAAACTTTTATTGGGTCATTTTCTATCAAAACCCCCTAACATATATATTTCAATGCCCTTAACCATATGTTTGGAGAATGTGTCTATAAGATCAGTATTTATAGTCTAGTATCGGGAGTCAACCAATCTACCGGTAATGCGAATAACAGAACGTTAAGGTTGAATGGAGGATTGTCTGACGTCCGAATATCGACTCTATTATACATAAGGTTCTAAAACGCCAACAACAAAACCAGACGGTTCTACCGGAGTTGGTATATAAACAAATCACACGCAGTTGCAAGCTTGGACCTAATGGAGCAATAAAGCATAGTTAAAAGCGGGGACGGGAACGTAGAGGAAAGGAGGGGAACTAAATTATTTAGTACCCGAATCCTACTGGATAGTAGCATTTTAGTAGCCTTCCATAACGGACTTCTTATCAAAATCAGGATATACTTCAGTCCGTGGTCCACATGTCTTCTAATGGTTCACCTATCTTCGCGGGCTTTCAAGTAATAATAGACAAAGATGTCACTGACTAGATAAGCAGTGGCGTAACTTGAGATACTATATAGAAGGTGGGGCTAGGTCTTTTTATTTTAATCGATCAAAATTTCCAGGATAAAATTTCTCATGATTTATTTTTAATTCCTAATTTACATAATGTATTGAAATTTAAAAAAAATTCGACCTCGAAGTTATGATAGACATGGACGGCTAGTTTCCTAACTTACTAAAACATTTAGTCATTTTTATAACAGCTTCTAAACCATATTATTTTAACACCGACTAGTGATTAAATGACACATATCTATATAAAACGTAATCAAAGATAAATTCAGATATGTCGGCTTAAAATAATAGGGTGTGCTTTTGTTTTTATTCTTTAGACCTTTCTTTTTGCAATTATTCTCTTAATGGATAATTTAAACACTAAAAGTGGTTGTTATGTTACTTATGTGACAACAAAAATCTTTTCGTCGACTTTAAACTTTGTTTCACCCGTTTCAAGCATCACTTTTAAAAAGTGATAATCGCAAACCCCTACATTTAAATATTCGGTTTAATAAATGTAGAACCTAAACACGGGAATCAAACTTGGATGACCGATTTTACTGTTCAAGTGTAATTTTTCATAACATTATATTAAATGTATATTTTCCAACGGCCACTGTATACTTTTTTTTTGTCATCATCAGGTCTTACTATTCGTGTGGGTTATACGCATATGTACTAATTACGTTGATGAGTTAGGGATTTGAGAAGTTTAATTTAAAGGACATGTATCCTCATTTGCACGGAAGGAGTGGTAAACATTTAAGGATCAAAATAATCCTCAGTACACCCGGCCGGGATTCAAATCCCAAACTCTCCGTCATCAGTCTATTGTGAGAGTGACGCCTTGGAGCCTAGACCATGCGGCCTATGAAGTGGCTTGCAACTGTATTGTTTATCTGAATAAACAAAAGGGGGTAGAGGGGTTGCGTAGAGGAAGGAGATATCCCAGACAAAGGAAACCCTCTGAGGTGAGGAAATAAAATCAATCTATCGATCTGATGGCCGTTGAAACACAGATATGAACTCAGGTGGAAGGGGAACTCGAACACAACAAAGGAAAGGCGCCAAAGAGGAATAAAGAAGATAAATGGGGGAACATTGTGCCATGGTTCTAGCTCGATTCCCGAGCACGTGTTTACCGGACGAGTGTCTGTTATAATTCCACGGGGACTTCGGTCCGAAAATCAATGGCTTGCTTCAGTGTATGTCAAGAAAAAATAGGCAGGGGACTTGTTTTTAAAAGCGATTTTGGCCCACTCAAGAGTGGACAGGGCTGCCGGGACATCTTGTGAGCTCCCCGTGGGCCGGTTTGATTTGGACTGCCACAACTACTTTAAACTAAATTAAAACTATCCATTCAATTATAAATGATTGTTTCTATTAAATTTTAATAAAATTAGTTCGTAAGTTCTAGGGTAACCAGAATACATCATTTGTGAATAAATACGATGGCATTAAATGTAAAAGTATTCAATTTATTGTTTCTTTGTGTTCTTTACAAACAATTTGGCTTAGCCCAAAATAAAAGCATTTGTTTATTGTTTACTGGTTGTTACTAGCTACACAAACAGCGGGTGTAGGATCATTCCACAAACTTAAATTTAACAAAAATATTTTTCTTGCTTTTGTCTAGCAATTTATAGTGAGAATTTGATCGTGTCAATATAAAGTAGAAACTGATGTTTAGTAGACTGAATAGTGATGTAATCCGTGATAATATTGTTGACATGGACTCGTGATTAAATCGACTAACAATACAACAATACATACATCACTTCACCACTACAACTCACAGGGAAACAAAGCTTCAGTTGTATTTACGGATGTTCGATGAGAGCAGTCAGTCTCTGCCAGTACTCTACTGGGTTCAACTCTAACTTAGGTAGGATTCTTGTCAGAAGGAACTTTTAGAGAACCCAAACATTTTTTTCGGTCAACATTGATAACATTTGACTATATTATCAATATTATTTATCAAGTATTTACAGTCCAAATTATTATAGGAAGTAACTTATCTAACATTAGCCTCTCAGTTTCCATGTAGGGGTGTGTAAATAATATCGTGTGTTGTAGACGTTACACCTTTGTTCGATGATAGCACTATCTAGCGGGATGGGAGGATAACCGATCCCTGGAGGGGAGACTACACGCAATACAATATCTTCCCCTTGCCAGGATGCTTTTTATCGCTCTCTTGGATTGTGTAAACAAAATATATTCTAGAAACGACGTGAATAAATTTCCGGTAGTGTTATTCCAACAATGTTAGTTTTCACAACAACACTAATGAGGAAGGTTAAATTTAAATGAATTGTACCCACATTTTCTTGGTGAAGGATTCAACCCCCTCAATACACCTGACTGAAGCTTGTACACCAATATCTCCGTTATCGGCAGTCCCAATATATTACGAGAGTGACGCCTTAAACCATGCAGCCACTGAAGCTGGTAAAGTCATTTATTCGGCACCTTTATCACTAAGCAAAGAGTGAAGGGTTCAGTTCACCATACTTCCCGGGGATTGTTTCCTTTTAATTTCCAACCACTACCAAGAAAGAGATTTTGGTCCGAATCCCAGTTGGGTTCAGTCTACAAAATTCGGCCATATTATTCAGAGACCCCTATAAGTGCGGGGTAATTGACTAATTAACTTTTAAATATGAGTTAATCACTATTCCAAAACATACTTGACATTCTTCTAACAATAGAAATATTCATCAAAGCACAATTTTTCTTGCTGTCACATAATTATAAAATATTGGTATTCCTTTTACAGATTGTAACCAATCCCAAAGGTCAAGTGAGTATAGTGTAGAGCAGAGCTCCCCAACCTTTTTCTACCTTAGAGCACATTCAAAACTAACGGCAGTGTGGTGGGCACCAATCACTTTCTCAACTAAATGTATAGCCAAACATAATACATAATGCAAATAACACAAACACAAAAATACATATTGTTTACAAAAATTGTTAGTTTAATTATTTTTTATTCGCATATAAAATAACGCAAATGGTACACACGCAAAGTTAGTCTAAAACCAGTTTAAACAATTGAAACAAATTCATCAAACCAAAAGTCAATGTCGATAAATAAAAAAATACTGCTTTATTTATGATTTTAACAAGACCAAAATAAATACACAAGGAAATATTTAACTACTCACCAACATTTTGGTGCTTAGGTACATTTTTAAAATATATATTTATTCTGTGTTTATTCGGGCAACAAAGCTGGGTAGACCCATGTCAAGATATTTACAAAGGAAATAGGAAGTATTAGCATAGTATTAGTGAGTGTGGGTAGAATGGTGGAAGTTGGTAGGTCTTTTAGATCAGGAAACCATTCAGCTTGAAACTCTTAGAATTGTAGATCCGAGTAAAAGTATACTTTGTAAATGAGACTGCAAAGAAAGAAATGAGAGAGGGGCTTTCAATCACCAACTTCTTGAGAACAGCGTACCTGGAGATAAGCACAAACTTGATTTTTGTCGGAAAATTGACAGATTGAAACTATTAGTCAAGAACTTTTCAATTATGGTCAAAAAGTGGCGGGCAGACGCAAAAGGCACGGTGGGCACCATGGCACCCGCGGGCATAGGTTTGGGGACCCCTGGTGTATAGGATACCTCGGTAAGATTCTAGGAGGGGGGATGACGATTATATATATATATATTACTTGTTCCTTCCACTGTACAAAATTAGAAAATGTTGAAGGGCTGGGTGTGTAGTAAGTATTAAGCTACCGTTGTAGATTAAGTTTGTTTGCAAGTTGTGTGTTGATATAATTTATGTGTTTAAAAAATGTACGTAAACTATAATCTCAGCCAAACCAAAGTATTTAATCTTGATGTAACATTTCATTTATGTGAATAATAGGCTCTAAGTGATTGTTTCCTTAGCAATTTTTAATATAAATATTTGTTGGTAACAGCTGCCGCGTCTACTTTTGTTTGTCTTTTATAATCCTTCTACTAGACCCGCCACTGTGACCAACCGCCCTCCACCCTCCGTACCCCTTTCCACACAAGGGACACCAAACAAATATATTCTCTGACGTCACCAGGTTTGTTTGCTACCAGGATGAAGTCAGGGTTCCATAAAACTAGCAATGACTCAGAGAGAAAAGAAAACATTCATTTTAAAAAAACAAGAAAGAAACCAAAAAAAGGTTTAGTATTTCCTAGCTCATTTACTCACTGATTGACCTAGCTGTAAACTGTTGTACTTGTAGAGATAAAAGATGACATGGGATTTGGTAAAAAAAAAGGAATGGGAGCTATTACTTGATTTGGGTAGGAATAACAGTTTAAAAAGTGCAAACTGATTTATTTGAGGCCAAAATTCGTACAATTTTATTATGTTATTTGTGTTGTTTTATAGAAATTGAAAATAAATATTAAACGTAACAGCTGCATATAACATGACTTGATGTATGAATATATTATAATAATTTTAGTAACTTCTTATTCCTACCAAAATCAGGCTATTGTTTGGAAAATACCTTTTATAAATGTGTGTGGGTGTTGGTTAAATTAACTAGGAATACTTTAACAATCCCCATAATATTATTATGATTTTTTTTGTTACAAACTTAATTACAGATTGTAAATCTAAATAGAGATAAATGTGAACTAAACATACATACA
This sequence comes from Timema shepardi, assembly GCA_902151425.1. Classification (NCBI taxonomy): domain Eukaryota; kingdom Metazoa; phylum Arthropoda; class Insecta; order Phasmatodea; family Timematidae; genus Timema; species Timema shepardi. The sequence goes on from CABFVX010000336.1 coordinate 29,007, forward strand.
TACATACATACATACATACATACATACATACATACATACATACATACATACAAACATACATACATACATACATACAATACATACATACATACATACATACATACGTGCATACGTACATACATACATACATACATATATACATACATACATACATACATGCATACGTACATACATACATATATACATACATACGTACATACATACATACATACATATATACATACATACATACATACATACATATATACATACATACATACATACACACATACATACATACATACATACATACATACATACATACACACATACATACATACACACATACATATATACATACATACATATACATAATTAAATACATGAATGCATACACACATACATAATCACGCCGTTCTTTCACGGGGTAGACAAGAAACTGTGCATAAGCTCAAAAAACAACAAAAAGCTCCGTACTTAATCCATACACACTTTCTCCACACTTACCTATCCTTGCATACTACCTTCACTTCAACGACATCGTGGTCTACTCTAAACTGGTTACTAAAGTAAACGGTATAATATTAGCCTCGGATAGAGTAAACAGTTAGTGAAACTCCTTGTAATTATTAATGATACATTCCGCAATACAGAAACGTTTGAAATGTAGTATCTTATTTATGTCACGGCGTTGAGGGTCTATTAATAGAATGTGGATCTTTCAATTCACAGTCCGCGACCTGTTTTTATTCTGATTCATTTAAAAAATATAGCACCACGTTTTACTACCCATTCATGTTATACGCTTAAATACTAATTACGCCAATAGGTTAGGAATTGGGTAGGATGATTTTAGAGGAAGTGAACCCACATTTGTGTGGAAAAAGAGTGGAAAACCATTTAGGAAAAACCACCACAGTTCATCCGACCTAGATTCGAACCTTGATAGCCCCGTCCTCGGCAGCCTAGCTCAACACTAAATTAGCGCGTTAGTTAACTACGCCATCAAAGCATGTCTGACCCGTATAACTTAACAGGGTTTTAAATAAATTAAATAAAAGGTGGAAAAACCTATCCGAATTATTGAAAAATTGTAACTAGAAAAAAATAATCTCAGTTATTTTAATTACCATATTGTACTTTTATATTGGTTATAAGTATATTTTGAAAATAATTAAAAGTATTGTTCTGTTATCATTCTTATTTAATTATTTGGTTGTGGTTGCATTATTGAGATTTTCCCAAGCGTCATTAAAGATTTGAACATACTGTATTAGTGTATAGGGTTGAGTTTCAAGCTTAATTTTTATTTTATTATGCACCGCATCCTAGTATCCGTTCGGGCTGTACGTATATGTACTAATTGTCCGCATGTATTAGGGACGAGTAAGTTTGAATTAACAGTAATTGTACCCACATTTGTGTGAAGAAAGATAATGTAAAACCATTTAGTAAAAAACCTCAGTAAATCCGACCGGGAATCGAATCTTAATCCTTCCATCACCGGTAGTCCAGATTATTGTGAGAGTGACGCCTTAGACAAGAGATTTAGTGGTATCCTTAGCAATTTTAAGTGACGCTGAATGCGTGAAGCTTTTTGTTTAATTTTGAGATAAAATAATTTTGCCTCCTGTGTTAATATTTAGATTTGGTTATTATTTTCTCCTACCAGATATTTATATTCCTTTCTCAATGGAGCTCAACGATAAATGGCATTCAGTGGTTTACTCAGAGTTTTTTAAAATTTATGTTTATAAAATATTGTGTTTATTCACAACATACCACGAAGTCAAAAGGTGTATCATTTAAACTAATCATAAATTAAAATAAATAAGCTATTACTTTTATACGAAAACAACAAGAGATCAGCCCAAGATTGACAGACTTAGAGAAGTATCATAATTGGACCTGCCAAGAGGTGGAACTACTACACCTCATGATGGTGATTACTTATTCATATTCGTTATTATTATTTACGACTATTAATCTATATTTATAGCTAAACATACCGAAACGTGTTTTCAAAATGTTTCTCAACCCAATGTAGATATGTTAAAGTATTTTAGGATTGGAGGGGGCTCTTGGAGTGGTTAATTATATCATATATACTCATTTGGAAATGAATTCAGCCCATGACGAATTTATAACTTGAATAATTCCCTTTAATACTGCACTTTTTCACAATCCATGAAAACACCCACCTTCTAGGATAGCATATAACAATTCTGGCAAAACCACTTCATCTTACAGTGTTGACAACTTGATTAAATTAATTTATCAGTTCCGTTTAAATTTGCAGTCTGACTTTAATCAAGCCGGCTTCTATGACCATATTTATAATCACCATGGTATTAGCTTCAAAACATGAAACATGCCATCTTTTTGTCATTAATATTTTATTAAAACCGAAAAGAATAAAATTTAAAAAAAACTTCTACTCGCAATAAATTGTGATATATTTGAACGTATTACTGATCCAAACAAAATCATTCTATATTCAGTGGATTTAACTAACAATTTTTTTAAACTCAGTAAGTTAGCAGACTTGGTAGAAATTCAATGTGAAGCTCTAACATCCTCATGAATAGAGGAAGTGATGGGAGGTTTGGTGGGAGGGGGAGGGTAATTCTTCTCCCCATGCTTTTACGTCAAACCACGTCCATTCATTATTAAATAGGGCACATCCACGACTACTCCCCCATCGTTTTTTTTTTAGGGGAGGGGGTGGAGGTGCGAAGGGAAGATGACCACCTTGTTTCTTATTAGGAGCACAATCTTGCAAGAACTTTCTTAATAATTTAGATCAGATTTGTTGATTTCAACTATGAATTAAGCGCCACTAATTTGAATAAAAACTGTAACTGTTTTTATTTGGACAATATACAGTATATTCACCATAGATTTTTACCTGGATGACAGTTCAAAAATCATATGTTTAGGTTATGGTCTGCCAACACTTGTAAAAGATCACTATTTTATTTTAAATGATAAGTCTTTTAAGTTACATAGTATATTTTACATTAAAATAACGTAAACATAAGTTTTCTCACATTATTTAATTACTTTTAATAATCTCTTTTTACTCAATCCGAAACAATATTTTAGACATAATTAAAAGTACTTATTCTTCGTTATGGAATGCTATCGATAGTATATAATATAGTCCATACATTAATACCTTTTAATACAGGCATCGTATCTACTTGGAAAAGAAAAATACTTGTCAATATTTTTAACATATAATAACTTAAATTATTTTATTGTGTTTCCAAATATTTAACTGAATAAAATATTTGTATCCACTGCGTGAGTGCATCCTTGTAAAGAACTTGTTTGTGTCATGATCAATCACATGGTTTAAATTCGTTGGTCACCATTCTGAAGTTATATTTGTTAGATATTTCGTGAAATGCTTTTGATAATATTTTTTAAAGTGGAATAGAACTATAAACAAGTTTTGTGACTTACCTCAAATAAATATATATAATATTGGCCTGAATTACTTTGGTTAACTATCATATTCATACAGTACCATATATTTCCATTACAGTTATCCAAAGAGACAGATGTCGGCTATTGGCGTAGGGATACATTAGGGAATATTTCTAGTAACTTTTTGAGCTGTCATTCAAGTAAACTCTAGCGGTGAATGTTCTATAGAGTTACCCACTTCAGGGGTCGAATGGTTCAAAATAGCGTTTCTCACAGTTTTTGTGATGAAGAACCACCAAAAGTAATTTCTTTAACATTCATTGTTATTTAAATTGTTTTTATTTTTAAAACAACTGAAAGTTTTCCCGTGGTGTTAAACCAATCATAATGAATGTTTTAAATATCCGTAATAAGTGTGTTGCCATCAAATCACATTAAAAAATATTTAGTGTCAAATAAGTGTTTAAGAATGAAGTGTCACACTACGTTGGAAAAAAGTGGGGTAACCAAATGGAAGAACCTACTTTTGTGTGTTATAAACGTATACTTAACAGGTTTATATTCAAATCTACGAAGAAAAAAACAACTACGAAGGAATGAAAGAAGTTCGTGATAACATTTGAAAGTATTTTCAACCTCAAAATAATGTATCTCTAGTAATAACACCTGACATTTTAATAAACAACTGGTGACCTGGTGGTCTAGGGGTAAGGTGTCAGACTTCTATGCTGGCGGCCGGGGTTCTATCCTCGGTCCCGGCAAAGATTTATCTGATTACCAAACCCTTCCTTCACCTCTGACAAGACATCTTGTGAATGTGAGGAATGCCAGGTCTCCACCGTGGTTCGGATTCCACGTTAAACTGTAGGTCCTCCATTTAATCTCACAATCACCCTACCATTTCACATTAGCGTAAGTGCGTATAACCCGAACGGGTAGTAAGACGCGGTGCTAATAATAATAATAATAATAAACAATTTTATATTAATCGATTCGGTTGGGAATGAGTGGGCAAACAGTTTGTAAGTTCGATTCGAATGGCTTTTTATGAGCTTTATGAGAAAACAAATGTTTGTAGCACTTCCGTCCTCTCTCTATCTCTCTCTCAATTTTATTTGGCAACAGTGAGGAACCAAATCAATACGAATAGGTCTTGTCAAAACTGAGTTCTGGAATAAACCTAATATTAGCTCAGTCGCAGATAACAGCTCATTTGTTTATCCCTCCCCCCCTTTTACCCCTTTATTCTGACACTTCAACGAAACAAAGCCCTGTGGTTTAAAATACTAGTTGACTGTGTTCCTCCCCTCTTCCCTCGGTAGTCGGACAAAGGCCTCACTCGTCTGATGTGTGAGATGGATGAGTAGTTCATTGTTCCCTAGCTCCTCAAGTGAACAGTTTACAGTCGTGGCCGCGGGACAGCTTTCGGAGCGCGAGACGCTTTACGTACAACACCTAGCTATAACCAACTACAAAAATAACAATGTATTGTTTTTGTCTACTGTTAAACTTACTATTTAGAAAAATAAAATTAGTTAGTTATATATGACCAAAAAAACCCAGTTTACTTTAATTTTTTTTACTTACTCAATGGTATAGACTCTTAGGAACTTAAAAGTTAATTGCAGCACTTGCAAAAGTACACCACCCATACCTACCTTGATCTAGAACTATCCACTCTCCCTCCACGCCAATGCGGGTTCTCTTTCTCTAAATTCAACCACCCCAATTCCTAATCTATTAGCGTAATTAGTGCATAAGCGTATAACCAGAACAAGTAGTGAGATGTGGTGCTAAATAATAAATAAATAACACTATAATTCTGGTAGCCTACTGAGCTAAGGGTACCGGCTTCGATTCTCGGCATGTATCATTAACAAAATGTGATAAATTAACGGCCGGAGGCTGGGTGTTGTATTGGTTCTAGACATATGTTAGTTTATAAGCTGTGTGCTAATCTAGTCAGATGATTCATAAAGTGAACGTTTCATACTTAATTTTTTAAATTGTTGATTTGTACTGAAGTATAAGTTTTTAATCATCTCCCGTGTTTACATGAACCTGTCTGAGCTCTCCAGTTTCTGTTGCCAGGAGAGAAGGAGGGGACTGTGCTATTGGGACAGGGATATATATATATATGTATATATAATTTGTAAATATTTACGAAGTGATCAAATGTAAACCTATCCCGTATGTTGTTTCTTGGTGTTGATGTCTTAAGCCAAACGTATAAACATTTGTTTGGATAAGCCAGACAGTTACTAGCTTTTTGATCTACACAAAAAGTGGCTGAAGGATTATTTTTTTACAAACATAAATATGTCCAAAATAAACTCTCATCTAATATATAACCATTTAGAAGCAAATTTGCTCATGCCAGTAGGAAGTAGATGCTGATGTTTTAAGTGGATTGAATAGCTACGCAATCATCGATAATGTACAGTATATAGCTGAAATAGCCTTGGGATTAAATTGACTGTAAGTAAACATATAAATTATTTTCTCTCACCCCTTGAGCTTACACTGAATCATAATTTCACTGGTATTTATGAATGTATGATAAGAGCCGTCATATTAGCAGTTCCGGGCCACTTGTGGCCTGGCTAGGGGTGAATAAAATACCATAATTGTGTGCATGTTTCCGGAGACCCACCCTGGTGGGCACACATGCAGCGGCTACGGAAGTGGTAGGAGGTCAAGGGGGGAGCTCAACTAGAAGGGGCCCTCCCCCGGATACAACCTAAAGCCCTGAATTACTCTAGAAAAGACATTAGGAGGGTCTGACACTTAAGCTTTGTCGGTAGCGTGTCTGTTTACTGAGTTAAGGTTACCGGGTTGGATTATTGCATGGCCAAAAAATGGATCATTGGTGAAATGTGCGTTTCCCCTTTCACAGTGATGAATTAACGGCTGAGGACTGGATGTCGTACCTGTTCTAGATTTAAGCTTGTACGTACATACGTCGTGTGCTGATATAATCAATTTGTTTAGAAATTGCTCGTCAAATACCTCAAATAAATTAAAGAAAATAATATATATAGCCCTATATAAAAGGTATTATCAATGCCTTTCACTATCACACATACGATCCTCGTGGTGCAGTGCTCAATGCACCTGGCTACGAGCCTAGGGGTCCGGGTTCGATTGCCAGCTGGTGCTTGGGTATTTGAATAATCCCAACGGTCACCAGGGTTTGGATAAATAAGCTCAAGTTTGATTAATTTCACCCCGGATCCACAAATTCGTAATAACTCTCATTATATCATCTAATTGATGGTACGACGTGTATACAACCTCCTATGGTGTACCCTGGGCAACGTTCTGTGCCAACAGAGCGGCTAATAGTCTACACACAAGGCGACCAAACCTGGATTTCATGTCCTTCCCGGTCAAATATGCTACACAATTTAAAAAATTGTAATTCGTAATAACATAGTAGGAAGGGTGGATTAGAAAATAATAATAATATTTATCACCGCGTCTTACTACCCATTCGGGTTATACGCTTTTAAGTACTAATTACTGTGATAAATTGGGAATTGGAAAGGTTGAATTAGAGGAAGTGAACCCGCATTTGCGTGGAGGATTAGAAAATACAAACTTAAGTTCCCTTTGTCAAAATTGGTGGGAGTTGAGGGGTGCGTGTTTATTATTTTATCGGTTTTGTTATTATTTAGCAAATGTGACAGATGCCGATACTATTGCTTTACGTGTGAATATATTAAAGTAATTTTAGTAACTTATAAAAAAGATTTTCCTTATATAACCTTTCTTAATATAAAGTCCAATTTTTAATAGAAATAATCTTTGAATCTTAGAATCCTAAAGGTTATTCATGATTCAAGGACTCTAAAAAATTTCAGGTTTGATATATTTTTATAAATATTTAAAAAAATAATTAAAGACTGAATTAGTTCTTACTAGTGGCTTATACTGACATTCCAGTAATTATAGGACAAATCCAACAACTAGACACAAGACCATTATATTAATACTTTATGTGAAAAATATCAGAATCTAATAAAAATAATCACAGTAATGTGGGGAAAGTCAAACATTTAACTTATGCGTAACTTGTTTTCTAATATTAAGATTCGTGCCTCGGGATTCGAAGGTATAATAAAGATCTGCTTTCGAGGAAAGTGTAGTCAACCCATATCTATATAAAACAAATATTAAATACAAATAATCATAAAATATATAATTGTATGTGGATCAAACTTTATTGTAATGCAGCAAGATATAATAATAGTGTAAACATTTATATGTAATCTATCTATATTAATAAAATGAAGGTATTTTCTATCTGTCAGGAGCATTGCGCGATATTTCCCGCACGCAGAGATCTGAGATTTTAAAAATAGTAGACCTTATGCACGAACACGTGTGTGCAGCTCGAAGCTGAACTTTTATTTTTTTAACTAGATTTTTTTAAATTCATTAAAAACTGTGTCGCAAGTCTGCTAAAATGTTACTCTCCTGACCTAAATTTAAAAAAAAAACTGTTTTAAAAATATGTCAATGTTTGTTTGTCTTGTCTTACATGCGCAGGTGCTGCCCGGTCTGTACGTGGGCAACTACCGGGACTCGAAGGACTCCCTCCAGCTCGAGAGATTCGAGATAACCCATATCGTGGCCATCCACGACACCCCCAGGAAACTACACTTGGTGAGTATGTAAGGGGGGAGAAGGAGGGAAGATAGAGAGGGGGAGCGGGGGTTGTAAGCCACTTTGTGAGGAGGAAAGAATGGCTGTAAATCTGTCCAGCGCACACCTAAGTCTGGTAGCTCTTCTTTCTTTAAATCCTCCACTACGTATCCGACTTTATTGGTTTTGTCTTAACCTTTTTTTTATTGGAAAACTAGATAATAACAGTTTTTCTTTCCAAATATTATTCATCCAACATAAACTAATTAGCTAACTAACAGAACATAATAATAACCTTAATAGATTTAATGTTTACACATTTTTAGTAATAACATAAACCATATTTTATTTCATACTTTTAGTATAAATATTTTTCACTGTCGTATCTTCCAATTTTCAAAGGAAGAACCTTATCTGACAGCTAGAAAAGTTATTTTATCTACGTTCACGTAATGTAATCTTCAGCTTTAACGTTTGATATTCTTGTATTTTACACCTTTGTTTAGTGAAAAAACAACCTAATAACACTTATAGAATTTTTTGTTTAAAAAAATATATACGAACGTCTAGAGAAAAAAAACTCATTGCAAATGTTTATTATTATTTATTTATTATTTAGCACCGCGTCTTACTACCCGTTCGGGTTATACGCCTGAAGTACTAATTACGCTAATGGATTAGGAATTAGGAAGGTTGAATTAGAGGAAGTGAGCCCGCATTTTCGTAGAGGGAGAAGTTCACCCGACCGAGATTCGAACCTAGATCTCCCCGCCCTCGGCAGTCGAGCTCAACACGACAAGCGCGTTAGCCAACTACGCCACCGAGGCGGGTCATTGCAAATGGCTTGTATTCCAAGTCGCCAATGAATTAAAACAAAATTATTTGTGGTTAATACATCATAATTATTAGATCAAATATAGTTTGTCACGATTTTTTTTTATAAACTGTTTATCGTTGCGAACAAAGCTGTGGTTCGGGGAACAGGGTCGGTTACTAGAAGAGAATTATGAAATGGGTGGAGGCAGAGGGGTGGTATTGTCAACTGAATGTTGCATGTCCTGTAATGATTCATTTTTTCTATTATTTTTCTGACGTTAAAACTAATGGACCTACTCCATTTAGCTCCATCTCTATAATGCGGACAATGGTGCATGTATATTGTTATAGCCTCTGCGCATGTCGTGAGGAGCATTAGCAAGGCACAAGCACGTACAAAAGTTATTTTAAAAAATCCATATTTTTTTATATGTTGTATATTTTACGCGTACTTTCTAAACGCATAGCTAAAATCAGTTATATTGCCTGGATAAAAAAAAACAAGGGTGTAAGTCAGACACCTTGGGTCAGTCGGTAACGTGTCTATCTCACTGAGATAAAGAGGTTCGATTTCCGGTTTTTCCGAAAAATTTATCATGGGTGAAATGGGGCCCTTTCACAGCGATGAATTGTTGTGTCTGTGCTAGATTTGAGTTAGTTTATACCTGCTTCGGTGGTTGAATGGTACAAGACGTCACTCTCACAATATACTGGACTGTTGATGACTGGAAGATTGTTAGCTCGAATCCCGGTTGGTCTTTCTAAGGATTTTTCTTAAACATTTTCACACTCTCTCTCCACGTAAATAATGGTTCACTTCCACTAAATTCAATCGTCTTCATTCCTAGCGCATAGTAATTAACACATATGCTTATAACTCAAACGGATAGTAATATTCGGTGAACATTAAGTTTAGGTCATCAATCTTGCGATTGCTTTCCTGCAGTTCTCGACTTTTTGCCCACCCTGGGTTTAATTTTTACATATTTTTATCTTCTTCTGTTAACATCGTTCTGTATCTGATTCATGGTCTCCGGTCTTGGTCTCCCTCTTGGATTTATCCCTTCCATGGTGATAAACCCCTTTAAAAAAATTACCAGGATATATCTTTTGATCAGCAACTTTTGTTTGTGTGTTTCAGGATAAACATTACCTGTGCGTTATGGCCTCGGACACCCCCGACCAGAATCTAACCCAGTATTTCCCTCTGTGTAACGACTTCATCCATGCGGCCCGCCTGAGGGGTGGTCACGTGCTCATACACTGGTGAGTGACGTCACTCACAGAGTTTGGCTCACGAGCATACTATGAAAAATAATTTTACAAGAGAAATAATGAAAATGTTAAAATGTAATTTGATCGATACAGAGATTAGCTGCCTTCTCATATTTTTTTTATCTAATTGGTCTCACCCTCTTTCTCCACACAAATGCGGTTAAATTTCTTATAAATTCTACATTACTCATTACTACTCAATTAGTGTATAGTTCTCTTTCCTTAGTAAGAGCTTTTAATTACATTTATAAAAGTTACTTGACTACCGTGTTCATGCGTCAAGTCATTAGAAATGTAGCGGTCACTTTTGATACATATTTATATTTTATTACCTATAGAACTATAGTATATAAATAATAATATAGTAAAATATTATCAATGTTGACGGCAAAAAAATATTGTATTTTCTAAAAGGCCCTTCCGATGAAAACTGGACTGTATTTTGTGCTCCACGTCTTTGTCCCGCCTGGGCTATCCACATATTTTCACTAATGAGGTAGGTATGATAAAGAAATATTTGGCTGGAGGAAGAGTGGAAAACCATATAGCCTAGTAAAGAAACTATCCTCTCCATTACCTACCGACTTTTGAACCCATGATGGGTAGACCAAACTTGGTTGACGCCTTTAGTTCGCGTTTCACCCATGCGGATAAAGGCGAACAAATATATCCACACACTCGTTGACAACCCCATGCATTCCAAAATCAGACTATGAAAGGACTTGTACTAGTAAAAGTCATTAATCTCATTACTAAGACCCAGATTGGTTTTTTTCTCTCTCGCTACCTTACAGGTAGAGAAAGTATTGTGATCGTAAAAAAAAAAATCAAACTAGAGATTTTGATGAATTTTGACGTTTCATGACTCCCCCAAATCTTAAAAAGTGTTTTTTTCATTCTCGTGTGTCTGTCTGTCTGTCTATCCGCACCTCGGAGTAGAACCTAAATTATTTTACCAATCGGGCTAAAACTTTGTATTTAGCGTTTTTATAGGTTTCCCTAAGGTTTTTTTTTGAATTGGATATCAAACGCCAAATTTAAGGGCGGTTTCCTAAAGGGAAAAGAAGACAAAATCGATGTTATCAAAATCAGCTCTAACGATTTTGATTAAATTTCATTTCTAAGCATTGATCAATATTACAAACAAAAAGACCACTCTCATTTTTTCGTTAAAATTACTCTAAGAGTACCGGTTTGATGCGTAAATTATAATATTTTATCATATCTCCATAACTCTTTGAGATATGAAATTACTTATCGTAAAAAATATGTAGAGCTATTTATAATAAAACTCTTTTATGTGAAACATGTTTTTATAACATCAATAATTTTCAAGCTATACGCAAATATATATATATTAACATTTCGAACACTAAAGGTAAAGTATTGCAACCGTAAAAAAAATCTAACCCCGAGATGTTGATGGATATCGACGTTTCATGACCTCCCGAACCCTAAAAAGTGGTTTTTGCAATGCCGTCTCTCTGTGTGTATGCTTAACACAAAAATTAAAAGTAGTTTAATAAAGGGCGAAAAGAGAAAAAAAAAATGATTTTCTCAAAATAGGCTCTAACGATTTTGATTAAAATTCGTATCTAGGCGTTGCTTAAGATTATAAAGAAAGGCTATTTTCATTTTCCCACTAAAATTACTTTTACGGTACTTTATAGACGTGGAAATTTCCGTATCACCGCAAATATTTGTGATACTAAATAACTTATCATTGCAAAATTGTAGTACCATTAAAAACCATTAAAACTTTTATTTGAAGTACATCTTTATAAAACCAATAATTTCTGAGATATTGGCAAATATATTAATACAATTTTGTGATATTTAGTTGTAAAGAGATACTACTTAAGTTTTAACGCTATAATTGTCCAATGCCATAGAGTAATTAAATATAAGTAAGTCTAACAAAAAGTTATGTCATTTTCCCTTAAGCCTCTTAGGAAAATTGTTTGTACAACAGTGATCTATCTCCTTCATTTTAGACTCAATAGTCAATATTAGGTGACCTGGTGGTCTCGGGGTAAGGTGTCAGACTGCTGAGCTGTGGTCTGGGGCTCAATCCTCGTTCTTGGCACAGATTTATCTGCTTGCCAAACCCTTCCTTCACCTCTGACAAGACGTGTATTATTCACAACTTGTGAATGTGGGGAATGCCAGGCCTCCACCGTGGTTCAGGACTCCACGTTAAACTGTAGGTCCTCCATTTCATCTCACAATCATCCTACCATTACATATTAGCGTAAGTGCGTATAACCCAAACAGGTAGTAAGACGCGGTGATGATAATAATAATAATAATAATAATAGTCAATATTTACATTTTTTATTGGTCAAAATTTATAAATGAGGAATTTAATAGCAATGCGATGACAAGAAGATGTGCAACACCTAATAATATTTCGAAAATTTTAACCGGATGTTGAAATTTTAATACGAAGTGTTGACTCTTGTGGATCCAATATTGATCTTTTTTATCGGTCCAAACATACAATTGAGGACATTAATTCTTGAAAAATAAAATTATAAAATTTAAACCGTGACTCAAAAAATGTTTTACATAAAGATAGTGCAATTTATTCCTGGGTTTGCTAGTGTATATTATTTTGATTTACATATTTTGCGAGTTTTGAGTAAACATTAAAATTTTTAAACAATAGAGCGAGAAAGTCCGTGTGGAGCTCCGTACCATTTATTTTTCTTTAGCTTCTCAGGAGCAATGTTTGTACAGCAATTGTCCATCTCTATCATTTTAGACTCATTAGTTAATATTTACAAATTTTATTGATCTAAATTATAAATGAGGAACTTAATATCTATGGGATAGCCAAACGATTAGCAAACTTTAATAAATTGTTGAAAATTTTAACTGGAAGTTGAAATTTTAATACGAAGTGTTGACCCTTGTGGACCTAATTTTTTTTGTCCAAATATTAAAATGAGAACTTTAATCCTTTAAAAATAAAATTATAAAATTAAAAACCGGGAGTCAAAAAATGTTTTACGAAAGTATAACGTAATTTTCGCTCGGGTTTGCTAATGTATATTATTTCGTTTCACATATATTACGAGTTTTGAGTAAATATTTCCATTTTTACACAATGGAGTGAGAAAGTCCGTGGGGAGTACCGCACCATTTATTTTTAGTAAATCACATACAATGATCATGTGTACATAAATTGGTCCCCTGGTTTTGAAAAAACTTTTTTTCAAAGGTATTTTTTTAGAATTTTAGACTTTAGCCAATATATTTTCTTTGTTTGCGTAATTTTTGAGTCTTTTAGGCATTTATGTTGAATAAGTGTATTATAAATACCATAAAAAAATTTATAAGTGCATAAATGAAAAAACATAATTATTTCAACACAAGTTGTCTGAATGAGAAGATAATGTAGGCCATGGACTTTGTATCCTCTTTGCTTGTCTGGTTGCAAAATACACATTCCAGTTGAGACTGCAACTAGTCTGGAAAGGGCTGCGTTGGTAGGGGGGTAGATATTACATTAATTTTGTAGCAGATATTCGTAAATCAATACTATATTCAGCAAAATGCAAATATTTAGTTGTTTAATACTTTTGGTTGTATAAATATTTATTTTAGTTTTCAACTGTGTAAAGTACGTGTTTAATTTAGTCATGTGCATTCATTACGATTATGGTTCATACTGTAACGTGGGAGGCGCACGTGACCTGGGAGGGTCACAGGCCGTTCACACGTGGACGTGTGAACCACGAGTTCTTTTAGAGATATTGGGGTATGCTGCCGACCAAACACGAATGAAAATGCCCGCGGAATATTCAAAGTTTTAATTATTAAAATTATCACTATGTACACACACCGATTAACTGTACATATAAACTAATTTCAACTAAACAAGTCATAAAATAAAATAAAAAGAGTCTTAATCAAGTCTGTAAATTAATAAACTAATAGAACACATAAAAATATAAGTAAATTAAATAAACAAATTAACAACTATAAAACACCTAATAACTATTCAAATATTTAAAAGACAGTCACAAAAATGTTCATTAACACAGTATTCTA
>CABFVX010000336.1:46710-60581 GCA_902151425.1 Timema shepardi
CATTTATTGTAGATTTGAATTAGTTTTTTTTAATGTTTAGATCTTATTTTATCATCTTTAGGTCATCAAAGTCCACGCTCTAGACATTATATTAACCATGCCTATCGTCCTTTAAATGATTAATTATTTGTTTTTGTAAAGTTTGCACGTCCAAGCCTAGTACATACTTTAAAACATTTTCCGGAAACTTTGTTTGAAACATATTATAAAACTGATGTTACTCTTGTTTCTGAAGTATAGTTATCATTTTGAAACAAGTTTGCATCTTACTTTTGCGTTTCCTGAAGAGAAACAATATTTCTTGTGATCCATTTCAAATGGACTACAAGAGGCAAGTCTGGAAGTGTTTGCAAACAGTGTCGATAGCAAGCAACGTGGCCCAGCCTGACTATGTTGTTCGTCCAGAGTACATCAGTTCTTGATTTATAAGATTCACTCCAGTGTATCATGTCGTGGACATCTGGAGAAAAAAAAACCTCTTGAACTGATAGAAATATTTCATGCCAATGCACTTTTTTAGTATGTGACAGATGAAGACCAAAATAATCAAGTCCAAAAACGTAATGTATAAAATGAAATCGATGAAAAGTCCTAAGTGATAATAAAATTGAGAAAAAGTTTAAGTACCTTCGTGTGGAGCTTCGTAGAAAGTATAAGACTTATTTGAAATTAAAAAAACAAAACAGAAGTAATTAGTTTGTTTGATCATTTAAGTCTGAATGCTAAAGAATCTTTATTTAACTGTTTGCAAACAGCGTGACAACACAAAGATTTATCTGATTGCCAAACCCTTCCTTCACCTCTGACAAGACATCTTGTGAATGTGGGGAATTCCAGGCCTCCACCGGGGTTCGGATTCCACGTTAAACTGTAGGTCCTCCATTTCATCTCACAATCACCCTACCATTACACATTAGCGTAAGTGCGTATAACCCGAACGGGTAGTAAGACGCGGTGCTAATAATAATAATAATAATAATAATAATAATAATAATAATAACGTGACAACAATTGCTTCCCTGTGTTTGAAAACTGTTTCTCTATGTTTGTAAGTGACAGGAAATATTTTAGAAACACAAGAAACAGTTTACAAACAGTGTTTACAGGTGAATACTAGGCTAAGCGCGAGGGCTATTAACTATATTTAATAAGTGTTTTATATTACAATGAAACCGTTAATTGAAAAGGTCAAATAATATTAATGTTTATGTATCCCTTAGCAGGTTTATTTCGTGGGCCCAGATCCGTCCTCCACCTCCTGCATTTTCTTACTCTCCCAAAACAGCTGCTAATAGCAGCAGCTCCTCTTCCTCAGTACTCTCATCTGAACCAAACCAAACTGACCAAACGTTAGCATAGCATAGCAAAGTGCGGTACAGCATAGCATAGCTTAGTTTAGCTTAGCAATCTGTGATAACCGGTCTTTATTGTGGAGAGACGACGGGACACCGAACCACATTGACCGGTTTCAGGTCTACTTCTGTTAGTCTGAAGGCCGGGGTCACTCAGAACCCTATGCTATCCTATGGTGTGTTAAGGTGTTGTCAGTTTGGTTTAGTACTCATTGCTAGGAAGAGCTATGGTTCCTCTTTCCCCTCCTGAGCTCAGGGTGGTTTCTTTCTGGTCTGATCCAATGAAGTTAAGTTATGACATTCTCCAAAATGTCTTGTTTGAGCTCAGTTGATTGTACTGAAGAAGGATATCTGCTGCTATTATCAGCTGTTTTGGAAGAGGAAGGAAATGGAGTAGGTGGAAGTTTGACTTGATCAATTAATGGTTCCATTGTAACATAAAAACCCTTATTAAATATAAAACCTAAATATAATATTACTTAAATACACGTGAAACAGACTGAAAACAAAACTTCAACCTTTCTTTGGTTATTTTCAACAATACAGCGCTACGTCTGATCAGTCCATAGCCCGAGCAGCGCTCTATGCGCATGCGTGACGTGAGGTGGCTCAGGATGGAAGATGGAAAAACTTCCCGGCCATTAATAGGGCAAAACTGTGTTAGGGGTCCGGGGTTCAATCCTCGGTCCCGGCACAGATGTATCTGATTACCAAACCCCTCCTTCACCTCTGACAAGGCATCTTGTGAAGGTGAGGAATGCCAGGCCTCCACCGTGGTTCGGATTCCACGTTAAACTGTAGGTCCTCCATTTCATCTCACAATTACCCTACCACTACACATTAGCGTAAGAGCGTATATATAACCCGAACGGGGTAGTAAGACGCTGTGCTAATAATAATAATAATAATAATAATAGGGAAAAACATACCGCGGCATAGCATAGCTTAGCTTTCTGTGCGAACCAACACATTTAAATATATGGTCTGCTATTTCTCTATACAGTTAGCATAGCAAATAATAGCTTAGCTTTCATTGTGGACCAGACTATACTCATCCCTTGGCTGGCTCATTGTCGACTGTCATATGTTTTGTTTTAAATTAGCCATTCTTGTTGCGTTGTCTCTCTCTTTGTATAACTTGACACATACTATATTACAAGCACGCACGTGAGTCAATATTGTATGCGCGGTCACGCGTATCTGAATCGTTTTATCCTTTTATACAAGAGGAAACTAATAAATGTCTAACTTCGACGTTCGAAATCCGCTGAATCATAATAATTGTTATATCTACAGTCTCTTGTTCTTTACTTTTGATACAAAAGAAAAAGACAAATCACAGTAGCCAGAATTGCCCCGTGTGATAGCCGGCTCTTCTACGGATCCCTTTACAATTACAGTCCGTTTAACCTAAGAGGTAACAGTTTTACCTTGATATATGTATTACACTATGATTCTATCCCATAAGCTGCACAATAGGGGAACAAAGCAAGGCATCGGTCTTAACTTGACTTATCATACTATGATCCTAAATTATAATCTCAACACACCCGTCTGGGTTTCAAACACCTGATCTTTCCGTCATCACCAAGTCAGAATAAGCGGTAACTATAACTTCCCAAAAATTCCACATTTTAATTTTAATTTGTGGCTTAAAATAATATTTCCTATTGTTTTAAAACTTATTTTAAAAAGATTATTTCATCTTCATTTTTAAATATGAATTCATATTGATCTCAGGAATTTTGTTGTACCCACAACAACAACAAAAAGCTAAGTTTCCGGCGACCAGATGCGCACACTGCGTCAGGTCTCCGTTAGAGGCGCCACCTGTCACGAACAAAACAATTACAAGGAGTGGAGTGAGGGGAGGGGATCGATGGCGGGCCTCTCTAGCAAGAAGTGTCTCAGAGCACGCCAGTGAAATGTTTCGAGAGTAAAGTTGTGATTCGATTAAGAAACTCAAGTATCGCTACTGCTGAAGTTAGCGAGACGGCCGTAACAGCAAGGGTTGTTCTTTCTTTCTACCGCGTCCAAGTAGCCGTTCGGTCTACATTAATTACGCTAATGAAATAGGGATGAAATAGATATACTTTTATTGGAAATGTACTAGCATTTGAATGAAGGGGTATTGGGAAACCATTTAGGGTAAACCACATTCAGTACACTAGTCCGGGATTCGAACCCCGATCTCCATGCCACCAGTAATTCAGTTCAACACTAGAGCGACGCGTTAGACCACGTGACTCTCAAAACATGTGATTATATTTTTAAATAACATTTGTCGAGTCGATCACATTTAGGCATAGGTTATATCTTTGATCTAAGAAGCCAAGGTTTAAATGAAAATTAATTTTAGTTTTCCACGCTTAATGCACCCAAATGCGGGTACGTTTCCTCTAAATTAAACCTTACTTATCCCTAACACCTCAGCGTAATTAGTAGTACATATATATATATATATATATATATGCGTATAGTCCGAACGGGTAATAAGGAAGTGCAAAAATAAAAATTTATAATATACGACTTTCTGGCTTAGTATGTCGGCGGGTATGTTTGGCTCTTTGGGGTAGAACATTTTCCCAGAAAAAAAAGGGTTTGAAACGTTGAAGGAATGACTGACTAACTCTGTTAAGAATTTGGAATAAAGTTAAAGAAAAAAAAAACTGAAGAAAACATCATTACTTGGATTAGAAAAATAAAAGTCTAGTTTTTTGTGGACTCCGCTGAATTGTTAAGTTTGTTTCATTCCAGCCAGAAGGCATGCGGGGAAAGGCGTGAGTATCATCTTGTCTGGATTGCTGGTGACGGGGAGTCAAATCCCAGACAGCTGTATCGAGATGATCCCCTCTCCTATCGATCCCCCAAAGAGTCAGGGTGTGAAAATCAGCGGAAGATGGTTGACATTTGGATGGGTGATATTTACGGAAACTTCGAGCATACGCATGTTGACGTACAGTCCGATTTTCAAAGAACGGATCTTCTAAATATTACAAACATACTTTTGTGGACAACAGTGATAACATTTTATTTTATTGTTATTGTTATTTTATAGGTGCTGATAATATCTATCAAAATTGGAAAGATCACATGACTTTACATAATATGACCCGCGTCGGTGGGGTAGAGGCTAACACGCTAGTTTTGCGTTGAGCTAGACTGTAGTGGACGGGAAGATCGAGGTTCAAATCTCGGTCGGATGTACTGAGAGGAATTGTTTTTTCAAAGTGGTTTTTCACTCTCCCTCTACGCAAATTTGGGTACACTTTCTATAAATACAACCTACCTCATCCCTAAAACCATTAGCGGAATTAGTATGTAAGCGTATAACCTGAACGGGTAGTAAGACATGGTGCTAAAAATTATATATACATAGCTTCAAACATGGATTTAAATTCTTTTTAATAGAACAATCCACTGTTTCTTTTATGATATTAAGTGTTCCATTTAATTGTCTTCTTTGGAGGAGTGGGGTACTTGTACCTCTTGTCCTCCTGCTAACGACGCCCTTAATTAAAGTAAGTCTACTAACTTTTCTCACTTAAAGATAACTCTCTTTTTATGAAGATTGGCCTGTATTCATGGAAGTTCCTGTTGTCCCCAGTCTGGCGGGGATGTCCCGCAGCGTGACAGTGGCCGTAGCTTACATCATGAGCGTCACAACGCTTAACTGGAAGGAAGCCCTCAA
Source organism: Timema shepardi (assembly GCA_902151425.1). Classification (NCBI taxonomy): domain Eukaryota; kingdom Metazoa; phylum Arthropoda; class Insecta; order Phasmatodea; family Timematidae; genus Timema; species Timema shepardi. Next base: position 51,754 of record CABFVX010000336.1, read on the forward strand.
GGTCGTGAGAGTGGGGAGGTCTGTTGCCAACCCCAACTTTGGGTTCCAGAAGCAGCTGCAGGAGTTCGAGGCCTTCAAGTTGTTGGAGGTGAGGATAAGGGGCGGGGGTGGGGCAGTTAGACAAAAAAATAATTGTGTACTGGGGGGGCACTTCCACGGCAAATGTTTGAAAAATGTTCCGGTTCCTCAATGCCGCACATAGGTGGACAGTTTACTATTTCATTTCGGTGCAACATTTTGTTCTTTCGTGAGTTTGTATTTTATCTGTGCATTAGTGTTACTTTTTTGTAATTATTATTATTATTATTATTAGCACAACGTTTTACTGCCTGTTCAGGTTCTACGCACTTACGCTAATGTGTAATGGTAGGGTGATTGTGAGATGAAATGAAGGAACTACAGTTTAACGTGGAATCCGAACCACGGTAGGAGGTCTGGAATTCCACACATCCACAAGATGTCTTGTCAGAGGTGAAGGAAGGGTTTGGTAATCAGATAAATCTGTGCCGGGATCGAGGATTGAACCCCGTACCCCTTTTGTGATTATTAACGTGCACTTTCTGAACCAACTGATTATATCACCATGGTGACCTGGCGGTCTAAGGGTAAGGTGTCGGACTTCTGTGCTGGGGTCCGGGTTCAATCCTCGGTCCCGGCACAGATTTATCTGATTACCAAACCCTTCCTTCACCTCTGACAAGACGTGTATTAATCACAACTTGTGAATGTGGGGAATGCCAGGCCTCCACCATGGTTCGGATCCCACGTTAAACTGTAGGTCCTCCATTTCATCTCACAATCACCCTACCATTACACATACGCTACCGACTGAGTTAAGGTGTCGTACAAATGTTACTATTAACACTCAGACTGCTATTACAGTTTGTAAATCGTTATAGATAGTTTTGGAGCAGATTTAAATCAAATTTAAATCAAATGTATTACTTCAAGCCTAGCAGGTATATGACATTTAAGCGCCGCAGGATTAAGGCATGTTTCTTCAATCTAGTCCTGAGGAATAAGGACTCCTAGCACCTATTCGTCCTGTCACATGACTTGTAAAGGTTTATTTTCAGGAGCGCCGCAGGATGAAGGAGCGTTTCCCCAGCCTGCTCCTGGCCAATCAGGACGAAGAGCAGTGCAGACTCATGCTACACTCGTATCAGAGCCTCATCTTGTCCCGGGATCTGTGCGAGGGAGACTGCAGTCTGGGACAGACCTGTCCCACCGGACTCTGCAGGAGTCCCAGTAAGAGGTAAAACTCACCGGGACGCATTCTGACATCCAGCTGAATGAGAGCCACTCGGATAAGACTACTTTAAGCTATGGCTACACGGAGCCGACCAGCACCGCATATCCTAGCAAGTGGTTACACGGCCCGCACCGCACCGCAAAATTGCGGAGCAATGCTCTCTCGACGATTCGTCCACGCCGGTGCGGTGCGGACTCGTGTAGCCACTTGCATTTAAAAACATGAATAGCATCCAACCGGAAAAATGCGGTGCGGTGCGGCTCCGTGTAGCCGGTCCTTTCCCTTTCACAGAAAGAATCTTATCTGACGGATAGAATAAATACTAGATCTAAGTTCACGCTGTTCTGCTGTAACCTTTGATAGATATTATAAATATTTAAGAAATAACACTTAAGTATAGTAACATATTATCAATTATAACCGAAAAAAATATGTTTGTTTGCTTATAAAAATTTAGAAAATAAAATATTAAACAAATAGATATAAAAACCTAGAAAAACAACGATTAAAACTTGGCGCCCTTAGAGGCCGTCCTTAAATTACCAATGTTTTTTTATAGTGGGGGGTTAGATGGGGTTGGGTTTCAATAATTTGTTTTACGTTTTTTTAGGTTAGGGAGGGTGGGTGGTCATAATCCAGTTTACGTAATGTTTTTATCACTGTTTATGGTGAGACAAAATATATTTTTTGTCAGAAAATAAATATATTACCTATACAATTTCACTTATACTTTATTTACTTACAATTCAAGTATTATAAAATCTCATATTACAAGCTTTATTACCACTATTTATGCATAAAACTAATAAAACTATTTAAAAAAATATAATTTATCAAATCGTAAAGAATTATGTAAGGTTGAAGGGAAGAGGGCAGAAAATCTTACGATCCCTTACGGGAGTAGAAGGGGGCGTGGGGTTTCGAAAATCATTAAATAAAGCCTTACGTAATTTAAGAACGGCCCATTATGGGCTGATTAAAACTCATATATAGTAGTAGGGCGGAAAAAATATAATAACCAGATTGTCATATGAAGCCCTGAAAATAAAATAAACTCAACTGGATAAGCTCCCTCCAAATGCGAGGAGAAACCATAAATAGGGCCTGATTTATATCTGTGGGAAAACAGGGACTGTAAAAAAAAATGAGGATCCCCAACATTAAACAAAATATCTACATAAATTTTTTTCTTTACAAAATTAACTGTTAAAACCTCAATTTCAAAGATATTACTATTTATAAAAGTAAATACTGTCATCACAATAGATTAGATTCGCTTAAAACAAATATTTCATTAAGATATAATGTTTAGTTTGTTTTTAATAACTCTTGATAAGAACAGAACACAGTGCTAAAATTATGCACACAAAAATTTTGTTTAATTTAGTTCATAGATTTTCTTTCCAAAAATGTCCGAAGTTTAAAGATATTCGTTTGTCGTACGTGCCATTTGTGAGTAATATTTTGTCAGAAAAAATAAATATATTAAGCTATTTTTTTAAGATCTTACCATAACTACAATCTATGGATTCAAAATATATTTTTGTTATTTCAATGGTACATGGAGGCCCTGGGGCGTTTGCCCTTTGTAGTCCTCTTCAGGCTGACTATATAAATAAATAATAGTACTTAATTAAATCAAAATACAACCAACTGTGTACAAAAGTAACTGTTATTGAGACCAACTTTGGTGGCCTCATGGTCTAAGGCTGGTTTAAATCCCGGGCTGCTGAACTGAGTATATTCTTTTCAAAAATATTCTCCACTCTACCTCCACGCACATTCGGTAACACTTTCTCTAAATCAAACCTATCTCATCCCTAACATATTAGCTGTGTGTGTTTTTTTAATAAACGAGTAGTAAGGTCCAAGTACCCACTATTGCGGGTTTGAGAATAAGTTTACATTGAATTTGACTTTGGTGTGTTAGACACTTTTACATTTGAAATCAGGAAATTGTTTTTTATGGTTACCAAAAAAGTCGTTGGAAAAATCCCTACTAGCTCCTTGACCAGTTTTTTTTAGCTAGATTTTGAAAGCGCTATGAGGCTATGCTGAAATGAATTACTTTGTTACAAATCTCGAGCTGTATATTGTTGTGCTGTTATTTCTAGACTGCTGCGCCGAAAGTCTTCCAGCGCGCGCAACACGCCCCCTCAGTCCCCGCGAATACTCCCAGCGACACCGGAGCCCTCCGCCACGGGGCTACCTCGCAGCAGCAGCACCCTGAGTCGACGGCCACGCAGTGGCCCCGCGGGGCTCCACTATTACACGGCGTCCGCCCCTCCCTCCCGGTCCGGCTCACGCCTTGACGTGTCCGACCTGTCCGGTTTCGAGTGGACTCAAGGGGGTTCCGCACCCGTGTCTCCCCAGTCGTCTCCCCCCGTGTCGCCCCAGCACTTCTTGAGGAGGAGGGCCTCTGTGGTAGCCAACAAGAGGGGGACGTAGTTAGGGTCACGGGGTGGTGGACAACCGGCCCCGTCTAGTAGTGCAACGTCTGACCTGGCAGGGGCACCTATTACAGAACCCGTAAAAGGCATTTCTTCTCTGGCGATAGCTGAACCCTCTCCTGCAAGAGAAGAACGTCCGTCGTCAACTGAATCTGATCTGTTTTTATTAACAGCCAACTTTCCTTCGTTGATACCACTGACGAATAACCTTTTATCGTCAACAGAAGCTGACTCTCTTTCGCTTACGTCAACAAGAACCGACTCTTCAGCGCCCACAAGATGGTACTCCCCCTCAACATCAAAAGGACGTGACACTTCTGTATCAATAAGTTCCAAATGTTCTTTGTCCACAGAAGCTGAGTCCTCGACCCTGAATTTTGCCTCTCCTTCATCTACGAGAGATAACACTTCTTTATTAATAAGAACCAAACCTTCGTTGTCGAAAAAAGATGGGGCTTACTCCGGGAAAAGCGTGTGTTCATCGACAAGAACTCAACCTCCACCCACTGGCAACGAGTCTCGCCAACAAAAAATGGGATCTCCCTTGTTTAGAAAATCCAGTCACGATCCGTCTACGGAACTCGAGTCAGCAAGGGCTTCTCCCAAAAGGTGCTGCTCTCCTTCGTCGATAAGGGCAAAATCTTTTTCATCTTCAGGCACAAACTCTTCATGCTCAACAAGGGTGAGTTCTAATTTGCAGTCGAGGGCTGTCTTTTCTCCACTGAAAAAAGTTGAAACTTTGTCAAAAGGAACCGATTTTGAATCGACAGCTTCTTTGTCGAAAAAATCTGACACGTCTTTAAAAAAAACGGCTTCGTCGTCCATTGAAACCGAGACTTGTCTGTTAAAAAAAGATAACTTAATGTCAAAATCTAGCTCACCTTTGAAAACAAGGAATGATTCTATCCCGACAAAAGCCGATACTTCTTCCTCGTCTAAAACAAATTCAGTCAAACAAGAACATGACAGAAACGCACAATCTTCGACGTCTTCATTTAAAAAATTAACCCCTATTGTAGACTTGATGAATATAGACTTTGTAGTCAGCAGTTCCGTTTCAACGGTGGAACCATTGGATCAGGCACCAAATGGTTCAAGCTCTTTGAATTTTAGAGCATCGGAAGAAAACAGTAACTAACCCCAATTCTCCGAGTGTATCTATTTCGGCCACCAAGTGGTTGCAAGATTTAGTTATGTTCGAAAGCTCTCACCTTGGCTTTCTAGAATGTTTGCTTTTGTGTATACCAAAATGCTGATACAGAAATATAAATTCGAGCATAAATTATAAACTTTCATTATATTTTCAACTATAGGTTAATTTCTTATCATATTAAGTTGTGAAAATTAAAGTAAACCTGTTTCTTACGCAAACGTCTTATTTGACAATTTAAAACGAATAAAAATAAGACCCCCAAATAAATTCTTTTAAAATGAATTTAATATGGCAAATATAACAGACTAACTCAATTAAAACATAATGACTAAGCATATTATTACATATCATTATGCATAGAAACAGTGTTGAAAATATAATGCATGTTTTCTTTGGAAAGCCGGGTGTTTCTCGTCTGTAGCACAAAATAATAGGTTATATTGAAAACTATGCATTACTTAAAAATTAATTTTAGATGCAAATGGAATTTTGTAAATATATGTAGCTTCTTAAAAAACCAATACTTCTCAAATACTTGTGATATAATTGTTACTCATTACGGTTGAGATTTAAAATCTGGTTAGAGTGCTTATATTTAATTACTATACCACTAAACCATCAAAAATGTTGTTTGATTAAGTTATATGTTAGGATGTGTCTAATTGTAAAATGTGTTACATTCTGTACCTGATATATAAATGTAACCTTGGCATATTTTGAACGAATCTCGACATTTATTTTCTTATATGTCAAATTAAAGGAGTGTTTTAAAGTATATTCTAGACATGGGCGTAGGGAGGTGGGGTTTAGTGGGTTCAACTCCCCCTCTCCTTACATTTTCAGAAATTTTTAATATGAAACTTAAAGATGGCCTTGTATAAAACTTAAAACCACTTAAAAAGGCATTCACTTTTTAAAATTATTCCAGAGAAGGACCACTCCAAATATCTTCTAAAAGCATCTAATTTTCTAAAATATGTTGGGAAAGACCACTTTCAATAAGTTCTTAAGTTGTCTATTGTAAAAAAAAAATCAAGGAGGGGATTATTCCAAATAACATCTAAGGTAATACAATTTTAAAAATTTTCTGGTGTAAGATTATTTCTGATAACCTCTATCCTTAATTTTTTGGAAAGAAAAATCAGATGAGGTGTATTCTAAATAGCTTCTAGGTGCATCCAAATTTTAAAAAAAATCTTGGTCGGGACCACTTCAAATAGGTTATAGGAAATATAATATATATTTTAAAAAAATTGGTGAGCACTTCTTAAAATATCTTTTAGAGGCATTCAATCTTCAGAAATTTGTTGATGTAGAATACACCAAATAACCTCCAGGAGTATTATTTTTTTTAATTCAACGGGTATCACTATTCTGATTCTATAGATTTCCAAATAGTATAATTTTCAAAAATTACTCTTCAAATGAAGGATTTACAGATTACCTTTAGGAGCATTCGATTTTCTAATATTAACTGTGGGAGGCGATGGTATGAATACCCTAAACATTTTTTGTTACTTACCCCCTCCCACCCCCAATCATAATGTCATAAACTTACGATTTTGAACCTCCCCCCGAAACAAAATTTTCTCTACGCCCATGGTTATAAATATAACCTCCAATTCAAAATAAATTATTAGGAAGAGCAGAAATATTGAAAGTTTTAACTAAAATTAATTCAACAAAGATATTAAATAATATTTAAACATATTGTGTTCGAGAGAAATTACATCAAAACCGTCCTACCATTTATCTAAGATACAGTCGTGTGTGCTTTCTTCTTTCGAAAGAGACAACATTCATTTAGAATGTTACGTGACATTGAAATTTGCTATAATTGATTGTTTATGTGAGCAACAATAAACATAAACATTGTTGATTGTATAATGATACTTATTGCAAGCAATGTTGGTATATTAGCCACTCCCAATCGATATAAACTCTTCTTTTATTTCGAATTGTGACTAGTGAACACCTCATCCCTCTTGTATCGCTCATATATGTGTGCGTTGGCTTAATAAAACATCTAATTACATGAATTTTGGAAATACTTCATGAAATCAAAATAAATAGACTTAATATTTAGCAAACTTTGCGAGTGCAATCACATTTTCACTTCTTACATTTCGTCGGTGTAATAAAATGCTTATTCAATTAAAACTTAAATAAGACTTATCTTTATTATATATGCTTCATGTTCATTAGCTCTGTAATAGAAAATTATGAAAACATGTGATATTAGAATAATTAAAAAACAGTATCTTCAAAATAATAACTTAATAAAAGCCGTGTATTGATCAAAAACAGGCTTTTCGTCCACATTTACACTTAACATCTTCTTTGAAAGGTTATAAGCCACACCATACTCAATATTATTGGATTAATTAAATGTTATTGTTTGGATTTTCACAGAATCAATGAAGACCAAACCTATTCATTTTCATCTTTTTCTGTTTCACCAAACAAAACACATGTCAACAAAGCGCAATCACCTTCTATGTTAATGTGTAACTTTTGATACCTACTATATAATAGTTCAATGTGATAGCATTATCTTTCTTGACAAACTTTGCTAGGCTTCGAGTGTGTACCATTTGTAGATATATAACTTCTTGTTAAATGTTTCTGACCCCCATCCCAGTATTCTAGTATCAATGATTATATAAAGTTGAGATATATTAATTACATCAAGTCCATGACCCTTCTGTAATGTAAAACAATTAACTAAATATTGGGAAATTACAATGGATGGTTTTAGACTGCTTATAAATTATGGTATGATAGGGAGAAATATATGTACCAAATACATGGTTCTTTTACTAACAAATTGTTTATGTCGTTGTTCCTGATGTAAAGAGAATACAAAAATAGCCAATACGTCCAAATTTAAAAATTTAATGATTAATGACTTCAATTGGACATTGTTGTTGATTTTAAAGTTTTAAAGATTTAAAGTTTCAAAATATGACCTGATTTTTGACAACTTCGTTTGTATTTTATATGGCTTTGTGTATGAAGTGCACTGGTTTGTGTATTGAGTCACAAGCTCAGCCAATCAGATTTATTTCGCCATCTGGCGTTACCTTCTACTATCTGTACATTGGTAGTTCCTATGAAACTACAAGACTACCCAACTCCCCCCCAGAAGCACTTGCGTGTCATTCAACAATGCAACAATTTTAAAATCAGGACCATTATTAAGTTGTTTCTTGTTTTTAACTACTTTGTACATTTTAAACATAGCTAGCTATAGAGTCGAACCCATTTTTGTAAGTTTAACTCGAAGTTGTTGCTTGAAATATCCCAGTTGTGTTAAAAATGTAAGAGTAGTAGTTTCTTGTATTAGTGGATCAGGAAGGAGAATAATTGCCAAAGCCAAGCTGAACTTCTTCAAAACAAGTTATGGTCATCCGCCATATTTAATTATAATGTCGTGTTTTAGCTGATAACGGGTGATGCCAACTAAGCTATAATATTTTGATCATAGAAGTTGCTTAGTACCTACCTTATTCGATTATATGAATAATTTTTTTCTTTCAGTCTTAATTGTTTTTTTATTGGCTGAACTTTTATATTTTGTAAATGTGTGAGTGTCCTATCGTGTTCTTGTAGTGACACCGGAAGTTGCAATTACTGAGCAGTTGTAAAACAACAGCCACCCTACCCTAATTATAGACTAATGGAATTTGTTCAGATATTTTTTCGTTGACTGTTAAAGTATTATTATTATTATTATTGTAGTCATGGTCGTAGGAAGGGGATCCCCCCCCCCTTCTTCCGAAATTTTCCAAAGTTTTCATTATGAAGCTTAAAGATGGACTTGTATCAAACTTCAAATAACTTATAGACGCATTTGCTTTTCAAAACTTTTCAGGGCAGGACCTCTCCAAATATCTTTTAAAGAAATTTAATTTTCAAAAAAATTCCGGGTGAATATTTCTATGTCTTTTAGAGGCATCCATCCGATTTTTAA
>CABFVX010000336.1:60923-247475 GCA_902151425.1 Timema shepardi
AAAAAAAAAACTGTGTATGGATCACTTCAAATAGATTATAAGGGATCTAATTTATAAAATAATGTTGATGAAAATTTCTTAAAATAGCTTTTAGAGACACTAAAAATTCAAAAATTTATCGAAGGAGATTACATCAAATAGCCTCTAGATTTATCCAAATTTCTAACATTAACTGGGGGAAACGAGTATATAAAGATTCTAAAAGTAATTTTTGTTACTTGCACCCTCCTCTTCCCCTCTCACACAAATCAAGTTCCACCACTATTGTATTAAGTAACTAAGTTCTTATTTCTTAGGGTTTAGTAATAATTCTTAACATCATGTCATAAGCTTACGATTTTGAACCGCTCACCCCACCCCACCACCCAAACTAAATTCTACCTACGCCCATTAAACAAATATATTTTGTTTAAATACGCAGTCCAAATAATCAGTGCTATTACGAACCTTATAATTTCCAAACAAGATAAAACATTGGAGAGTAAGTTAATTCTTAGTTACGTTGAAATTAAATATTAGTAGTTATGTATTTATTAGGAGACCTTAGTAATTATAAACAAATTATTCCATTCAGTTAATTTCTTGAAATTGACTATTTTACAAGGAACACTTTTTCAAACCTCTTAACATTTCTGGATATTTTAAATTATTAAATCTAAACATTATTATATTTATTAATAGCTAGATTGTTAACTTCTCAGTAACGGTAAACAAATTCTTCAAACTATATTAAGTTAATTAATTATTACAACACAATTTCATAAATGGTAGGATTAATTATTTGTAATCCATGTAAATCCTGTTTGTAAAAGTAGTGTTTGTTTTATACGGATTAGTGAGGTTTAATGTAAATATAGCCGCCTGCTGGCGTGTTCGGGATAGTTGGTTTAAGGTTTGTTACAGGTGTGTTGAGCTTTTTTACCGCAAAATTGTAATGTTGTACAAAATAATAATAATGTGTGTATTATATTGTTAATGTATGTGTTGTAATTTACAAGCGACTGGCCTTGAACTAAATGTTATAATCTGGAACCACCTTCGGAGATGCTCATTTTTTAATTGATATTTTTAACACCAGAGTTATTGAAGGCTTCATTTTAATCGGTAGGGATGGGGGAAGTTGTTCGGAGCAAATGCACCCACATAAGTGTGTAGGGGTGTGGTAAAAAACGTGCCAAGGATATATCACATTTTAACACGCCTCACCGCTAGTCAACCCTCACCAAGATTCGAACCTCAACCACCCCATCACTGGCAATCCAGTGTGTTGGGAGATTTACACCTTGGACCAGGTGACTTCAACCCACGGCCCGCGATAACATTTTTTGCGGCCCACTGGCTCATGAAAAATATAAAATTATTTGAAGAGAAAAAATTATAAATACGGATATATATTTTTTACATGATAAACTAATAAAATAAACACCCATTCTCTACTTACATATTTTACGTTAGTTTATAATCGATTTTTGCTTTATGCACTAAGAAATGTGTGGGGTTTTAATACAAATTTACTTTGCACCATTAAATGACAACTCTAGTAGACAAGACAAATCGTGCTACCTCCTTCTATTAAACAACGGAGAACATACTTCAGGAGAAATCCTAATCCCTAGTGTGAATATAAGTGTATAAGAATGACCTTATAGGAATATTTTAGTATGTATTCAGTCTGAATAATGTCGTTACAGTATTGAGGCCCGAGAGCCAACAATAGATATAAACTTTAGCCCTTAGACACAAAAAGGTTGAAAACCCCTGCCTTCAACCATTTAACAACCAACATGAGTTTAATAATACTGTTGTTCAAATATACTATGAACACTTTATCCTTGGACGGTATTAAATACCAACTTTGTTTTATGATCGTTTGAATAATTTTTTAGCACGCCGTCTTACTACCCTTTCTGCTTATAAGCTAATGTACTAATTACGCTAATGATTTTAGGGATTAGGAAGAATATTAGAGGAATTATACCCGCATTTGCGTGGAAGGATAGTGGAAGACCATTTTGGAAAAAACACCCTCAATACACCCGACCGAGACTCGAACATAGAGCTCCCCATCATCGGCGAGAGAAGCACGTTAGACCATGCGGCCACCGAAGCGGGTCGTTTGAAATTAATCATTAAGCTACCATAAGGGCGCCATATTGAACTCACGTTAATAAACAAAAGTTGTATCTATGAGTGCTTAAGTTAGAATAATGGTTACCTTTTATAACAGCATCGTAGGTCGTATTTTCAAAGGAAGAACTTACCTGGCAGCTAGAAAAAGTTACTAAATCTTATTTCATGTATCCATACGTCATATCTTGTGATATTCATCTGTCACTTTTGATATATATTATCAAAACGTATAAAATAAAATTTATAATATAGTACTGGTTCTGTGAGCTTACGTGATTTAAAAAAATCACTCTTCATTTAGGTTTTAACTGTCATATTGAAAAGAAAACATATTTATTTTTAAAATGTGTTCGGGTTTATAAATTATTGAAGAAATCGGAAGAGTGGCCATAACTAAACATATTAAACTAGTTTTTGTAACTTTTTCAACTGTCTGATATTGATCTTCCTAGCACACACATATGACCGAAGGAATTGAAATGGAATTATGATTCCAAAATTAATTCGCTTAGTTGTTTATTACTTACTTACTCATAAATATGTGTTTAAATTATGTTTGAACTAAAATTTTAATGCATTTATTGAGATATTAATTAAAACATAATAGTATTCACAGCTTTCACAATATATCTAAATTAATGTAATGTTTTAAAAATATAACTACAGTCTGATTTTCATGGGAAGCCCTTTATTTGAAAATTAGAACCTCATGTTGCCACAATGGTGTGAATAAAAATATATCAGATATTAATTATATTCTAAGTAAGTTTATTTAATAATTTAAAGATAAATTATAAAGAAATCCGTAAGAAATTATTATTGGAAACTTTTGATAACTCTTTAGATAAACATTTTAACTAATAAATATAATGATACATATTTCTACAATGGCAAATTTTAGTGACTCAATCAATGATGGTTGTCCAAAGTAGGCTTCCTACTAAAATCAAGATTCACGTGCTATTCACCAAAAAATGTACTGTGGTGCATATTACTCTAGACATTGATTAGTGTTCTATCGTATAGTTAATTTCCAATTATATCGAATATTTGACAAATTAATTACTGTTATTGATAAACAAACATACGGAAAATAATACCGGGATACCATTGATTTTGGCTCATGTTTGCAATACAATATATAAAGCGCATTGTGATAGGCCCTATATTTTAATAATATTTCTCTAGTCCTAAAAATGTTGCAAATGATTGCACAATTACTTTCAACCCATCCAAATAAGCAATAATATTTAATGTATGAGGGTACTTTTCAATCCTCCCCAGCCCCGTCCCAATTTCACTATTCAGTTGACCCCTGTTTAAATAGTTAATACGTTGCACCAGAGTTGATCATTTAAAAATACGAAATATCAGATATTGCAGTTGTTTCAAGTAAAAATTTAAATTGTATAGTGTAATGTGTGCTAAAAATATTTAATAATAAACATTAAAAATATATTCACGTGTGATTTACAAAATATAAGCAAATAACACGTATTAGGTATATGTGTATTTTAGAGCACGAGTGAGTAGCTAGACCAATGAGTAGATTTGTAACTGCACATACCTTGCATAGTACGTTTCGTTTTAATAAAATGTTAACGCCTTGAAAACAAAGCAGGAGCAATCGCCCACGAACTAGTCGCTGACATTGTTGGAACGTGGTAGTGGTAGGTCATCCAATATTATCGTGTTATGTAACGATTTAAAGTTACAGGTGCATCTGTATAATGTGATGGGGTCGATAGATATATTTAAACAAATTGTACATACATTTAATTTTTAATGCGCAAAAATAATTGAAATAATCTATTTAAACTGTGACTGCTAGACTATATAATGTTTTATTTTTGTTTGTAATAGGTACATTGTTGAAATAGATTGGTTTTGAAAAGTGTTATATTTTATTAGCTTTATACGGAACTAAAATAGTATTTAAGTAATCCCCCCAGTCGCGTTAGCTGATTGATAGTCTGATTTTCATAGGAAGCCCGTTATTTTAAAACTGGAAACTAACGTTGCCACAATGAAGTAAAGATTGTTTAACACTAATTGTATTTATATTCTTAATGAGTTAAGTTAATAACGTAAAAGAAAAAACAGTAATCCATAAGGAAGTATTATTGTAAGCTTTTTATCACTTTTTAGATTAAATTTATCATTAATAAATAAAATGAGATATATTTCTTTAATGCCAAATTTTAGTAACGTTCAAACAATATTGGTGTTTGAAAGTGGGCTTCCTATAAAAATCAGGGTTTAGCTTCAAAACCGTAGTTAAAATATAATTATAATTCACTTTTGAAATCACAGTGTGTATTGTGATAAAACACAATTCTAAATAATACTCGTTACAAAACAATTAATGATATGATCAATGTGGTCCATATTAATGAAGCTCTGACAACAGGTGTTTTAACAATGTTGTTGGTTTGGACTAAAGAGTTAAAAACAACTTTCAGCGTATCTTTGAAAGCACTAATAATAATATTGTATCGATTGTTCCCTGTTATTATCAATCTAAATATTTTTTCTGATGAGTATTGTATTTAAATAATTGCTTTCAAATATATTTGAATGTGTACTTCTGCCAATGGTATTAACGCTACCAATTTATTACACTCTTTCAACAAAGTAATATCACTCACTATAACGTGAAATAACAGAATAATTTAAAACATACATACAATCTATTTCGTGTGGAGTGATGTTGTTAGCAGGCATTGGTTACCTAGTATTCAAAACATGATACGTCACACTACATGTTCGTGAAGTTTGAATTGAAACTATCATTATGAATTAAGTTAAATTAAATATTTTATATGTTCTTATGCTTGATTACTTTAATATAAATTTATTCTTTTTCAAACTTGTGTCAAGTGCGATAAATATGTTGTAGTTTATGTCTGTATGACAAAAAAAAATGATAAAGCAAAGTTATTTGAAAAAATACATCAATTTAACTTGGCAAAGTAAATTTCGATTCTGTTTTTTCTAAATGATTCTAAAATAACGTGAGCTAAAATTGTTTTCCTAATAAGATTATTTGTTTAAATATTTTATTTGTTCTACAAATGATGTATAACTTGTAAGAGAAAGATTCCAATAAAGTAATAAGAAATTATTTATGCATTTTTACATTTTAATTTTCTCAAGTCCGCAGGCCTCAACAATTTGAGAAGCGTGACTGGCAGGATCAGAGAGAAGTGGATAGAGAGATGGTGTGAAGAGGTGGAAGAACTGGAAAAGCAAGGAAAAATTGATGACATATATAATGGAACAACAAAGAGTTTGACCCAAGAAAAATAAGCAGGCAACAAATGTTGAACAAACAAGGAAGGATAATGTCATGCTCAGAAGAAAATAAGGAGGTATGGTTGGGATACATAGAGGAGCTATATACTTCTCAGACAGATTCATAGAGAACTGATGTTGGAAGAAGGGCTGTAATATGATGAGGAGGACCATGGACCAAGTATATAAAAATGGGAAGTTGAAAAATATATCCAAGATCTCAGTGTAACAAGCTACACGTAACATGACAATAATTATGTGATGTTACGCTTATCCTCTGCCTCCATTGGACTATTGTTTCTCCACGCTCGGCCTCACCGCCTCCTACTCACACGAGACACAGGGCTAATGACAGGCAACAACACTCCGGAAAAAATTGGTTGTCGCTACGCGAACCTAATTATCACGTCCTTTCTTCCGGGTACTTTCCAAACTCCTCTTTTTTTCTCTCTCTCTCTCTCTCCATCTCTTTGAACATGTGACCTGAGGTTTGATATTATTTAAGCCTACGTCTAGCTCAGATAGTTGCTCATTTTAACGCTGTTTTGAAGAAGGTAAACGACGCTTTTCTGTCAGAGTTCAGGCATTACAAGTATTCAAAGTTATCTTTCAGCGTAATGTACTCTAGTTTCAAAATTACTCGTTCGGAGTTATAAATCTTTTTTGGCTTTCAAAAGTCCTTTTGGTAATATAAATCTTCGATTCTCAAAATTATTTGTTTGGTTATGTTTAACTTAAATGCGACGATGAAGTAAATTTCTTGTTTTGCTGGCTAATGTAAAGCCATGTTCCAACTTTGCTTTTTCTCTCGAGGTATTCTTACCTCGATCCATAATTAGTATAGTATCTGTTTCCGGTTATTCCTTGGAGCAGCCATGTAGGCTGCGGCCATCTTGCATTTGGAAAGACAGCGTCAATTACCGAGTGGACATATTCCAATTCAACTAAGTTAGGCACTGCTAGATGGCAGAACACTTTAATGTCATTGCATATTTCATATCATATGTTTTCTAGGTAATTGGCATTGCTGCGGCACTGCCGTTAGAGGGACAACCTTTGATATTTATAGATATGTAACGTAACTTTCATTTCATGATTAAGGTATGCCTGAATTATTATCTCGAGATTGCGGGACTCTCTAAACCTAGGGCCAAGTTTTGTAAATTATGTGTTTTAGGATATTGGTTTAGAGTTTGGGTTAGATATTGCAATCTTCATATCTTTTGGTTCAAGGTTCTGTTATGGTCATTAGTTTCTAATCGTTGCATTGAAATCACTGTTATGGTTTAGGAAGGCCGTGAGTTGGCTGGATGTTGAGCATTGTTGGAATTTATTTATAGCCTGGTTTTTGCTTCACGAAACTTATATGTTAAACCATTACGTATCCTTAGGCAGGTTAGGAAAGCTCAGACTTGTGTATTGCTTTCAGTTTTTGACACTTGTTCTCATAAGTATAATTTAAGTATTATAGTAGTTTATTAATCGCTAAGATATGATCATATGGTCATATATTTGGGGTAATATAGGTATTTTCTTAGAGTCGCCTAGAAAAGCTACAATTTTCTGTGGAGTTAAATTTGGTCTGTGGATATCAAGCAAAGCTTTGGATTACGCCCTTAAAGAACTTTCGCTTTGGCTATGCCTTTCATTGTTTGTTAAACTGTGTCTTGTTCGGCGGCCTAAGTGTATCAAGGTATCCTGGTTGACCATATACTAAGATGGGATGACGATCGTTCAAGCCAGTTATTAGCTTAGCCACATGGAGTTATTCTGAGAAATAAAACACTATCATACTACCTCTCTTCATTAAGTTCCTGTAATTGTAAATTTATGTTGTTACTGAATAAAATATGTAATCTTGTGTTCTCCATGCCTATTATTTCTAAAAAGGGGGATGGGGTAACACCAGGAAAAGAAAGGCAATGGGATGTGATCGAATACCATCTGGGGCACTTAAGGCCTTAGGGAATAGTGCAATAACAAGATTAACCAATCTAGTCAATAGAAACAGGAATTTGGCCCAAAAGATATACTTAAGACCATTCTGGTTCCTTTACCAAAGAAGTGCAACGCCAAAGAATTCAAAAACTATAGAACAACTAATTTTATATTATATTACCAAAGCTGTGACAAGGATAGTGCTGAAGAGAATATGGGCGAAGACCAGTTTAGTTTTATAAAGGGAAGAACATAAATGCAGTTGAGGGTCTGAGAATGCAAGAAGAATAAGTTTTGGAAGTGAACAGGGAAATGAATGTTTGTTAAGTTAAAAGCAGGATAGCTATGAGGATGGGAGAATATGGAAGGGTGAGGGGAAAGAATCCCAATAGGTTAAGAAAGAGGTTTGCAAAGTGTTTTGGTAACAAAAATGTGATGACACATGGATATGAGACGTGGCTAATCAGAAAGAGGGAACAAAGGTATTTGGAGAGTTTTGAAATGTAGTTGTGGAGAAGAGTGGAGAAGGTGAAATGAATGTACAGGGTAGGGAATGAGGCAGTGATCAGGAGATTTGGAGAGGATAGGAAACTGATAAGGAGATAACGAAGAGAAAAAAGTATTTGTTGGGCTAAATACTTCATAGTGATTGTTTAATGAAGAAAATCATGGAGGAGAATATAAAGGTAAAAGAGGAAGAAGAAGGTTTGAAGTGCTAACAGATATCAGGAAAGGAAGAAGCTATAAATTATGAAATAAAATGCTCAAGACAAAAAAAAAAGAAGTTGTCAAGTCGATACCGGTCTCGGGACAGATTCACAGCAAAATAAAAATATTATTAGGAGTTTAATGCAAGTTTGAGGAAGTTTTAAGATATAAATGATAAGGAGGGAGAATTTAGAAACTAAGAAGTTTACTGGAATTATTTAAATGAAATGGAATTAAGGTGGCTACAGAATTAAGGGTACAAGAATAAAAGAGAAAGTCATAAAATTACGAAACAGTTGAGATGGGGAGCAAAGGTAGTTAATAGATTACTTCCTTAATGACAAGAAAATGAAAAAGCAGACTGAATACGTTAAGGTGATACCAAGTGTTTCTTTAGATATTAACCACTGGTTGCTGGTGGGAAATATAGTGGAATGGGAATGTAAGAAAATTAAGAAAACAAGAAAGAAGAATAAGGGTGTGGAGGCTTTAAAATGAAGAGGAAAAAGAAATGTATTTAAGAAAGGCAAATTCAACGATGATATTATACAAAGTGTAGGGAAAGAATGGGAAAGGTCTAAGAAATATTTGGTAGGATCTATGGAGGAGGTATTTTGGAGGACAATTGATAAGAAGAAGTGGAAGGTGAGTCCATGGTATAAATACGGGTTGGAGGAATCAGTGGAGGAGAAAAACAAAGCATTCAGAACAGTGGCGGCTCATCACTTTAGAAGCTGGAGGGCGCAGCCTGTTTAATTCATAAATTATTTCTAAATAATATATTTAAAAGAAGACACAAATTTCGGAATATGTTTTGCTAAATATTCATTTAGTTAAACTCAAAAATTAATATCATAAACAACATGCAAAGATAAAAATAATAAACTCCCCACAAAGGACGTGGATGTATTGTAGAAACTCTGCATCTGTGTAATGTGCATAAATATATAGGTATGTATGTTTTCACTTTGTTCCATACAAAATTCAAGACATGGCCTACCTAATGATTTCAATTCTCTTTTTTGATCAAGGGTTAATCTTGCAATATTCGTTGTCTTAAGCGCCTGAATTGAACTATTCATATTAAGCCTAGTTACAAACAATATTAAAACATATAACTGAAATAAACATTATCTTAAATAACCCTACATAATATTATTATAAACACACATGTCACACACATCCTCAAGATGCAAGAGCACGTGGAATGACTGACAACAACTGTTGCTGGATCACGATATACACATTTCACAAGCTTTCAACCTTAGGGCGCGTAAGGGAGTGCGCCTTCAAAAGAAGAATAAACAGTGCTAGCTAGCTAGCTATAGCAGGATGGGGACAGTAAGTTAAGGGGTGGAAAGGTTTAGTCTCACAATTTCAGGCGATAACCACCTCGCGCCCAACCGCATGCCATTTTAAAAACATTGCCTGCTATTAATTAAACCAAAAACATATTTTTCTTGAAACTATTATGGCAAGATAAAATTGTCGTGAGAGTGCGAATAATAACTTTAAAAGGAAGTGGGGATAGGTGCGCGCGCCTCCGCGCCTTTGGGACGATCCGCCCCTGATTCAGAATAGGTTTTAAGAATTGAAATGAGAAAACAAAGGAAGAGTATAGGGAGAAGAAGAAAATATAGAAATGCATGGTGTATGGTACAAAAAGCCAGGAAAGCTTGGATGTAAAAATGGACAGAGATGCTGGAAATGGTTTTTGGAAGGAAGGAAGGAAGTAAGAAGGTTTTAAAGATCCAGGTAATAAACAGGAGGAGAGAGAAGATACAATAATTAAAATAAAGACAAATGAGGAAAGAATATAGAAAAAATTATGGAGAGGGTGTTTTGAGAAGATTATTTAAACCTGAAGAGGAGGGTGATAGAAGTGAGGCAAAGTAGTATGAAAAGCTAGCACAAGAGGATGACGTTGGTCCCACATGGATAAAGGTGGTGAATGCATTAATAAGGATAAAATAAGGAAGAGCATCACATGTGGCCAAACTATAACTATGAAATTGATAAATCTGGAGAGGAAGCATAAATACTATGTTTATACAGGATGCTGAGACTGATATAGAAGACTGGGAGACTAATAACTACAATTTTTAATAAAATATACATGAAATGGGGTAAGAATTATAGGAGAATAGAGCTTGTGTGCCATAGTACAAACATATACGATAAGATACCGTAAAATAAATAAGAAATAATATGGAAGGAAAGTGGAGAGAGGAACAACATGAATCTAGCAAACAGACTTTTAAAATATACATTATCTTCGCTATACGACAGCTGTTATAATGAATGTAATAATCTGGGAAGGACTTGGTAATGGTATTTATGGATGTTGAGAAGATATTATGGTAATGTAAATAGAAATAAATTCTGGAAAAGAATGGAGAAGGCTAGAGTGGAAAGAGTATTTTGTAATGATACTGTTTTGGACACCTCTCATATATTTTTAAAAAAAATCATGGGCGAAGGGTATTTTTCTTTGGCAAACTGTATATAAAATATTCTTTTAATACTCCATCCATGGAGAGTCACGCACTTTTAAGAAATAATGTAGATGTATTGCACCATAACAATTTATTTTTCTTTCAAAGATCAACTCCGTAGTGTTTACCAAAAATGCATATGATGCTGGCTCCCTCTACCCAACTCAGCTTTTGTCCACAGCCATACCCCTATCTCAATTTTTACAATTTTCCGCTGTTCTGTCATCAGAAATATTTCTGAAGCCCAAAATTATCTCACGTACCTGTTCATCTTGAGCAACAAAGCGAAAGACAAAAGACAATTTAAGAAAAAATATTTACATCTGTTGTTTCATCCAGTGTGATGGAAACAAGATTGGTTTCATTGATCTTTTTTATATTAGATAGTTAGGCATTTGAAAGGGCATTGATCAAATTATTTTCAATCAAATTTGATAGCCACGTAAATATAAATGTATGTTCTAAATGGTTCTTAAATTTTTCATCATACTCACAAGATTCACTAGTTCAACGTAATTACCATTATTGAAAGACTCGCTCGTTTCGTTGTGGCCTCTAAATGCCAGTTCTTGCCGTGCTAAAAAACAAACTACATCAATGAATCACTTTATAATTTATTTATTCTTCATAACTTGTTCATTAATCTGGGAATACCATATTATTTTATGTTTATCAAGCATTAGATCAATTCTAGTTTTACCAAGCGTTTTTTCAGCTATCATGGCTTGTAAATGATTTTGGGACAGAATGTGTTTTTAATGGCTTTGTGTATGTTGCCCACTGGCCATGTCACTGTAACCAGTACTGTTCCAAACACACTTGCCATTTGAAAAAATAAGACAAGGCTAACAGTATAACTTTTGTACATGAGGACATCTCATCACCATTCATTATTATTGAACAAATGTGAGCTGAAACGCCATAAACATGATTTTACTTTTGTACTAACGTTCAGTGCAGGTGTAGATTTACCACATTGTATTATTTATTTTTTCTCCTCGAAAGTCCTACACGACGTAATGCTATGTTTTAAAGTGTTACTTATGACGCAATCACATTTTGGTATATGTAGATCCGCATGGTCTCTACTGGATATCCATGCTTCTCAACTGTGTAATACGTAAGAATCAAGATTGCTTACCTTGACGTCATATACACTGTGAATATCACGTCACACAACTTACACATACAACCTAACACAATACATTAATACGTTAAAAAGTATAAACATTATTGACTGGTGATATTTTAAACCCTAACTAAATTTAATTTTTATTTTAATGTGGTTTCGGTCACGTATAGCAAGGAAATAAATTTTAGGAACATAAGGGTCTGCTCCCGAGCGATTGCGGGTCCTATGTAGTGATGGGTCACTCGTGAACGAGTCATTCAAATTGGTCGACTCTTGAACGAGAGCTGCGAACGAACGAATCTCTCTTCGCGAGCGAATAATTCACGCCAACATTATTCACGACTCTTTTCGCTCTCTTCTATTCGCTCTGGAAAGAGTCAAGAGTGTTTGTCATTCACGACTCTTCTCTCGTTCTTCGTTCGTTACTACGAAAAAAATCAACTATAAATGCTTACTAACATTACTAGATAGTAGTACTGCCTACAATATTAAATTATTTTTCTCAACATCAATATACATAATTCTGTGAATTAGACACTAAAGGCTATATGCTAATGTTAATTTATAAGTAATATATGTAAGTAATAAAATTAAAGAATCAAACACAATAAGCTTCGAATAAATTACACATAAATCTTAATTCGTTCATAAGGCAAAGATTTATCTGATTACCAAACCCTTCCTTCACCTCTGACAAGACATCTTGTGAATGTGAGGAATGCCAGGTCTCCACCGTGGTTCGGATTCCACGTTAAACTGTAGGTCCTCCATTTTCATCTCACAATCACCCTACCATTACACATTAGCGTAAGTGCGTATAACCCGAACGGGTAGTAAGACGCGGTGCTAATAATAATAATAATAATAATCGTTCATAAGTTGAAAGGGAAGGGACAAATTTGCACACTCGAACGGAAATTGTGAAAACTGTGATAACTAGTTAACGCTAACTCGTCAAGTTATGTAAGTGAAGGGGTGAAGAAGAGATTGGGAGCGAGCCAGCCATGTGGTGAATGGTATGACTCATATGAACGACTCTTTTGAGTGAGCGAACTTATGGGAGCTAGCTCGTGTTAGCGAGGCGAGGCGCAGGCGCGGCGCTATTCGCTCACAGACCACAGTCAGAGTCGGGAAAAGCCAAATCTGTTGCACATTCAGTTTTTTTTTTATGTAGAACAAGGAACACATTCTATACCAAACAATAACATAACGATGATTAACCTGACACTCATAACTTTTTTGTTAGTGGTATTTGTATTTATTTGGCTCTGGGTAAGCGATGCGTACCTTGCGTCTATGGAATACATGCCACTGGTATACATGAGGATAACATGAGTTGTGCTATATGGAGAAGGAGTGGACGAAGTGGTTCCAAATAAAGAATGAGGTTATCAGGGGAGTGCTCTACCACTACTGTTTTTTGTAATAGTAATGGAAACGTTAATGAATAGAGTGGCAAAGAAACTCGGGGAGGAAAGAATAAAGGCCATGATATTTGAAGATGACTTGATGGTGTGGAGGATAATGTAGAGGATGTACAGGAACAGTCACAGAAATAAAATAAGGAAGTAAAAGAGTGTTGAATGAAATATAGCACGCTGTAGAGTGAAGTGATGGTAGCTACAAGGAAGATGACAAGGCCTAGTAAAGATATAAAGTTGGGTGGAATAGAACGGAGAAAAGTATAGTACGTAAAATCTTGGAAGCGTGATTGAGACAAAGACGAGTAGAATGAAGCTAATAATAAGAGGGAAGCAGGGGTAGTTGTTCTATAGGTGTGTAAGAGTCATGCTATAGATAAGATAAGTGTCCTTGAAGAGTAATAAAATGTGTACTTGGTACCCATAGTCACATATGCAACATAAATATGGATAATGAATGCAAGAGAGACTACTAAAACAAGGAAGAGAGAAAAGAAAGGGAGGTCATGGTAATTAATTTTGTGAGAAGAAGCTTGTTTCCTATCATGAGGAGAAACAGGGTAAGGAATGAAGTTATTCGGTAAATAGTAGGAGAACATAGAGTACACGAGATAGAAGAAGAAGCCAGGGCGAGAAGATATGGTCATTTATTGATAGAAAAGAATAGAATACCAAATATAACTATGGAGATGATGTATGTTGGTAAAATACTGCAAGAGAGACCAAGCAAGATATGGGATGAACAGATAATTGAAAGTATGCAAGTTAGAGGAGAGGAATGGTCGGAGGAAAGTGTAAGATAGAGACATTTTATTAAACTGACCTGACCACAGGCTGTAAACAGTTAATTATGTTCTATGCTGGCGTCCGGGGTTCGATCCTCGGTCCCGGCAAAGATTTATCTGATTACCAAACCCTTCCTTCACCTCTCACAAGACATCTTGTGAATGTGAGGAATGCCAGGCCTCCACCGTGGTTCGGATTCCACGTTAAACTGTAGGTCCTCCATTTCATCTCACAATCACCCTACAATTACACATTAGCGTAAGTGCGTATAACCCGAACGGGTAGTAAGACGCGGTGCTAATAATAATAATAATAATAATAATAATAATAATAATAATAGTTAATTATGATAATGATGATTATATTAATTCAAGGAACCTTTCAGCTTCAAATTCGATAGTACCAGAGGGGAGTGAATTCAATTTTAATGGGGGTAATGCTTTCCACGGGGGTAATGCCACCCCTTCTCCCAGCTCCCCAGTTACATTACTATTTACCACCGGTGTGTGTGTGTGTGTGTGTGTGTGTGTGTGTGTGTGTGCGCGCGCGCGCGCGTGTGTGTGTGTGAGAGAGAGAGTGAAGAGAGAGAGAGAGAGAGAAAGAGAGAGTATTTTAAAGGTGGCTGGTAGAAAGGAGGGAAAATGGTTGAAAGATAATGAAAGATGAAGGCTTGGTTGAAGATAAATATGAATGAGACATTTAAACCTAAAAATATTAATTATTATACTAAAGATATAATATAATTACAAATATCAGGGAAGAAGGAGGTCATCCACGGCTCCACTTTTTTGGGACCCAATGCTTTATTATGTAATTACATACTATAATAACCATTAGACGCCATTGAAAAGTGATAGGGGAAGTGTATTCTTGAAAATCAACTGTATTAGATTATAATTGTATTTACATATTTATTGATTTGGGATTTGATCCATTCCTTCCCTTCTGAAGATGCTGCCTAGTCTTTAATTAAACAAACGATTTAAGTTTTTTTTAACAATATTTGATCATCTTAATTTAACAAATTCACTTGTCAAAACATGTGTGTTGTCATAACCACGGAGCAATGTTTGAATATTTGTTTTGATCTACATAGCTCGAGTGAACGCACGCGCTAAAATCGCTGGCTCAGCATCTATGAAGGTACAAAATAGAAAGGTTGCAGGAAAACGCTGACAATTAATAATAGTAATTGAACTAGTTGGCCAAGAAAGATGCCATTGTGGGGTATAAAAGCTATGATTTTTTGGCATCAGGGTTGTCACAATTCCATCGATATCGCAGGCAGTCAAGCAGCCCGACGCCATACCATATCAGACTTCATTTTCGGGTCATCAGTAGCACTTGTACTTTGAGGACATCCGTCGAGCCTAAGGTACCGAGATCGAGTTCTGTATGGGTCACGCGCAGTGTCAGTCAATTCCATCGGTCTAAGTTTCCACGAATTAAGCCAATACTTCCACGAGTGTGGGCGTCCAGTCTGTTTATTTCTTAAACTTTCATCTAAAATCACATTTTGTACTAACTTGCCTGCGACTTTACCCCTCCTGCAATCTATTCTGACAGGTCAAGCCCTCGAAGGTTTGAGAGGGGCGGTTAGGTCGCGACAGGGTCTTATTTATAAGCATGTACTGTACTAGTTTTAATTTAACGCCTTTTATATTTGAGAAATAAATTATATTATTTATTGTTGACAATTAAGTAGATTATTATGTTTGTGGGGAAAATTGTATGACAAATTAATTCAAAATAGTGTTTAATCTTCTATTCAAGATTTCAAATGTCCCCCATTAATATGAAGGTCATTTCCTAATTATATGGTTCACAAAACTAGCACGCGAGAGCACTACGATCGACTAACAGTACAATAACTTCAAGGAAAGATGTCGCAATTTTTTTATTAATGACGTAGCCAACATGGCAGATATAAAGTTTTCTGCTCGTGCCTATTGTAAAATGATATTTCATGCTGCTAAATATCCTCATTGTGCAGTTAACGGTGTACTTTTAGCAGAAGACAGCAAGTCTAAAGAAGATAAAAAAGGACTTTTTATATTAGATGCTATACCATTATTTCATCTATGTTTACATGTAACTCCCATGGCAGAAATAGCATTAACACAGGTTTGAAGCTTTAATTACCTGAAATATTTTATTAAAATGTGTCTAGCGTCCAACATGAATCCTCTGCATAAGTATTTTAATATAGGTACCTATTTAATTAATTTATAACCTATTTTATAAGTTTAAGCCACCCGCTTCAATAACACGGCTCTATTCGAAATTTAAGATGTTTGCCCTAATTTCATGCTTGTTATTAGATACTCTTTCACCTAAGAATAATATTCTACCGAATTTTTAGTTTATATGTGGTGTTTGGTAAGTTTTTTTTAACTCTTTGATTCTATTGTTAAATATGCTGTGTCATTTAACCAATTTAAAATGGGTGTATCTGGTTTTTCTAATGTAGGATTAGTACACAAATAGGCCGGTATTCTTTGATTCTTTTCTATGTCATACTAAAATTTAATATTTGTTTTACCGGTAACTTACCGACAATATTGGCTAAAATATTAAAGTTCTGATGTTAAAAATGTGCTAAATCAATAAATTTACTTCTGGCATCTTTTGATGTACTTTATGCACTCAATTCCGGCTATATATATATGCCTATACGTTATTTTAAAGTTTATTTAGCCTATATGGTGGTGTTTTTAATATATAGACCTAAGTGGCATTTTTTTATTGTTACAAAAGCAGAAACTTAGCGTACTTCACTAAAATTCGATGAATTTGCTTAGAGCACAGTAAATTTCATCAGAATTTATTGATTCATACTATGAAAAAAAGCTTTAACATAATATTGATATAAAATCAATTAGCTTAGAATTGCATATTACAAAACTTTTCTAAAAAAAATTATTTTAATTATTTTTCCACAAAAAGCAGTGCCAGAAAGGTGTTCCCGCTCCGCTTCACCCCGACTGTTTAGCCTATTTAGAAGACTAGAAGGTGGGGTTTCTTACCCCTCAATTTGTTTGGGAATAAATCCAGTGCGTGACTTGCATAATGTGGTAACCACACCATTTTGTTTCAGATTGATCATTGGGCTACCTCCGCAGGATTTGTTATAGCTGGTTATTATTTAGCAAATGAAAATTTAAGAGATCTGAGGTAATAATATATTTCATAGTTTTATTTTAAATAACTAACTCTGATCAGTACCAATATGAATTAAAAACATTTAAAACCTTCCTTCATCAGTGGTCACACTGTCAAAGGCATCACACTCACAATAGACTAGATCACCTGATGAGAAAGTAAGTATTTGAATCGCAGTCAATTTTACAGTGTGTTTTTCCTGAATAGTGTCTCACCCTTCCATCGCACAAATATGGGTACATTTCCCTCTCAATTCTACCTGCCTCATCCCTATCCAATTAGTGTAAATGTGAAGAAAGATTGCCTAAGACTTTGACTGTGTTTGAATAGTCTGCGCCCCACACCCTTGTGTACATTTACTGCACGATTGAATCAAACAAGTTTCTGATGCCCTACAGGGCATAGGGTGCATAATACTTTTCTGACTGCACATCACAGCTAGAGCAGCCAGGTGACTACTTCTGAAACTGTGTTTTCATAGAAACGATATTGAATTTTGATAGTGTTTTGTCACTAGAAATTCTGCTCAATTCAATCACTACACAACACAATAAACAACTTTGCGCCAAAAGGTCCGCCAAAAACACATGCAAACCAAATTACTTGTAAAGTATATCTACATATTATTTGCAACTATTATTAAATATGTATTATAATATAATTATGGTTTTCCCTCATTAATTTACTCAGGGCAAATATCAATCAAGTTATACTATTTATTCTTAAGTAGGTTTACTTGTCAACTTTAAAATACTACTGAAAATACTTTTCTTTTGAATAGTGATTTTCACGCTTCAAAAATAAATGTAGCCAGTTAATCAATCCATATTAACAAAAAACACAAGACATTTGTTTTATTTTACAGTTTATATATATTTTATTCTATTCCCACACAATATATAAGATTTTCATCTAATAAACAACGTTATTTTAATTCCAGCTTGTGAACTAGGGCACATTATGATGTTCCTTAAAGTCAAGTGCATTAACTTGGTTGCATCAGCACACTTGTAAGAGAATTTGGACACATCAAAAATAACTTTGGGCTTATAATGTTGACGCCAATGCAACTCTCTAGTGCACTTAGCTCTAATAGCCCTTAGATGGACTATTAAGATACAGCAATAGTAACTTACATATAATTTGCCAAAAAAAATATTTTTTTAATATATTTTATAGTTGATTTGACATTTAAAAAAATCAGGAGTGTCACTACATTTTCAGAATATATCTATAGGGATGTGATAGTTACTCTAATGAGATAGGGATGAGGAAGGAAGCAATTTAGAGGATATTATTTGCAATTGCCTTGAAGGAGAGTATGAAGCAATTTAGGAAAAAAATACCTCAAACCGGACCGGATTCAAACTCCGATCACGTCGTCATCATCAGGCCAGTCTAATATAATAGTGAAGCCTTAAATCGTTCGCCCTCTGAAGCGGCTGATATAAAAAATAATTCTAGGAACCTACTCATTAGATGATTCAAATCAATTTCGCTTGGATTTGAATCTTAATTTCATCCACAAATTCTGAATCTCGAACCCAAATTTAAAAAAAAATCACTATATAAGAGGTTAACTTTCTAAAAATAGTCTAAGCTTGATTTTTTTACTGTATCGTAAATTGTACGCATATCATTACATATCTTCCACAACCTACTTGTTAAGAAGTCGAAGATTAGAGGGAATTGTTTCTATTTATAGTTATTTTTGCATGGCTCAAGACTAAATTAATTTTGTACAAATACCTATGTAAAGGACCATGTAATAAATAAGAAAATTTTCTATTATTATTTTTCAGCCATGAAAAAATGGGTCATCGAATAGCAGAGAAAATAGCCGATAATTTTAGCTCAGCTTGCCTGGTTGTTGTGAGTATTTTTGGCAATTAATAACAATAATCATGTTAGTAAATAATATATTTTAAATCTCACTTTGTAAATGAATAATAAAAAAAAAAAAAATTCAATCAAAAGAGAGCTTACAGTGTACACATTTAATTTTAGTAGGCTACCTTTTCAACAAACCAAGGCTATGTTCATACTTGTGATGTACAACCAGGTTATAAGAGAGTGACCATACTACTTGACTACTTCCAAGTGACATTGATTTGGTCACAAACTTGCGCGACTTTGGGTCTCCCATGTAAATAACATAGCTTTAACAGGGTATCTAGCATCTGGGAGAACGGAAAATGGCCAAGAATATGAAGTGGTCGGGGAGAGGGGGGACCAGTAATTTCACAAATTTAAAAAAAAACTTGGAAAATATTGTTTTACTCAAAATATGAAATATAATAATCATAAAACAATCTAAGCAGAGCGAAATTCATCCTCATCAAAGTAAAAATGTTTGAGGGCGCTGATTTATTTTAAGTGCTTTTCACCAGTTATCTATCGGGACAGCTGTATTTCAGCAAGGTCAGGCGCGGTAGTGGTGTAGGAAGTGGGAATGGGAGAAAGAGCGTGCTACATACAATCTAACTTGTTGGCCCGACCAAATCAGTGGTTACTTACATACCTTTTTAAACAAACACATCATGATGGTGTTCGGGTGCGCGACCACCTTCACAGTCAGGAAAACATAAATGAATAGGGTAATTTTCCCTTAACAAAACTTGTCAAACTATTATCGCATTGAGTTGGGAATTTTAGGAAATGATCAGGGAAAATGTCAAGAATTTCTTGATCGATTTGAGTAGACATCATGTTGAAGTTCTGCCCTCCTAGTCACAGCATTTTTGTCGGGGTGATTGCGTCACAAGTATGGCCATGCCTTTAAATTTGTAAATATTTAATACGTTATTTATGGTCCACATTTTGTCAACTTTGATTGTTATGATGGATTAAATAGCCACACTATTATATTTGTTAACTACGGCTAGAGCCTCATCTAAGTATCATATTATTTTAGTTGAAAAACTACACCAGGATACAGGAATTAAACCTGGGACCTTTGGCTTTTTACACCAATGCTCCTACCACTAAGCTATTCAGGAGTCGTCCAGTGTCATTCTTCACTTAGATTTTAAGGCAGAGTCTGTGATGGACATGCGGATGTGCATACTTAGTCAAAGGTCCAGGATTTGATTCTTGTGCCCAGGTGTCCATTTTCAATTTAAACAATGTATGATTGTTATGTTAATCATGCAAGTCATACAATTTAAGCTCAAACAACACTGATTTTTTAATGTTTACAGATAGATAATCGAAATTTGACGCTCAATATGGACAATGCGGCGCTGTGTGTCTCACAGTTTGCAGATGGCAAATGGAAACCTCGAGACAAGTCCAGGTAATTTTCTTTTGACTATATCTTGCACCATTTATTTATTTTAAATGCAGATTATATATAATGTATGATTTGCATTATGTACCAACAACTTTGGGGATACAAAGTTGAAGATAAATGGTATCTGGAGGTACAAGAACAAAAAAAAAAGGATTACTACCACTGGTATAAAGCTTCACTCTCGTAATAGCCTGGATCGCTGATAACAGGGAGATAGTGTTTGGAATATTGGTCGGGTGTGCTCAGAGTGGTTTTTCCAAAATGGTTTCCCACTCTACTCTCTTAACACAAATGTGAGTACACTTTCTCTAAATTCAACCTTCTTTATTCATAACACATTAGTGTAATTAGTACATATGTGTATAATCCGAATGAGTTAATGAGACACAGTGCTAAAGAATAAAACTTATTTGGAGTAAGGGATGTATAAAGTTTGAGGCTAGTCTTTGAAAGTTGGTGATGGAACAGCACTTAACTTCTCATTACCTATCTTCAATCACTTTTACATCTTTGAAAGCATTCTGAGACACACCACCAACTTCAATAAACGGCTGAGGGGTAAACTAACCTAAATGTAAATTAGATTATTTTAAATTATGTATTATTATTTGTGAAATAACATGCCTTATGCTGGGATCACTATCAACTAAATGTTCACATAACATAATATAAAGGTTTTTCTTGTGTTTTTAAATGGAAGCAGTTAACATTCACTTAACTTTGTACATTGGAGTGCTTCACGTTTCATGAACATCAAAGTGAAGAAGGGTAACACTAATTATGTTGCAAACAATTTCAACGGGTTTATATTTTTATTTAATACCTTGTTTGTTTGTTAAGAAATAATATTTACCATTATCGACATAAACAGTAGAAATGAGAGTAATGAAGCAGCAGGATTGAAGCAGAGTGCAAGTCTGTGAAATTAAATTAAGTATTATAGGCTTGACAAGAATGAATAGATTGAGAAATGAAAGGCTGAGAGGAATAATTAAGGAGATTTCAGTGCGGGACAGGATAGAGAGGGCATAACCAAGGTAGTACGGACACGTGAAGATAATAGAGGAGAAGATACCGAAGAGGAGTATGGAGGAGATGGAGTACTGGCTCGTGGTGAAGAAGGAGAGTGGGTGGGGAGAAAGAATGTGTTGGAGAGGCTTATGTGGCCAGTGGCTGGGAACTTCATGATGATGATGATGATGATGATGATGATGATGATGATGATGATGATGATGATGATGATGATGACAAGGAGGAGAACAAAGCCTAGTAAAGCTTTAAGTGTGGATGGAGTAGAGCTGAGAAAAGTAGAGCAAGTAAAATATCTTGGAAGCGTGAATGAGGAGAAAGGTGTAAGTAGAGAGGATGAAAGGAAAAAAGGACAGCAGGGAGAGAGAGAGATTTTCTATAAGTGTGTAAGAGATCTACTATGGAGAAGACAAGTGCCCTTAAAGTGTAAGTAAGTGTTGTACAGGGCGTACTTTGACACATTGTCACATATATGCAACAGAAACATGAACAATGAATGTAAGTAGATTAGGTAAGTGGAGGCCATGGGAATGAAGTTTTGTAATGAGCATGTTAGCTGTCATGTGGAGAAACAAGATTAAGAACGAAGTTATCCGGAAATGAATGGGGGTACAGGGAGTGTACGAGATGTTAGAGGAATCAAGAGTGAAATGGTATTGGCATGTAAAGCAAATGAAAAATGATAGACTGACAAAGAAAATTTTGGCAATGAAGTAGGACCTATATAGGAAAAATACCGCAAGGTAGGACAAGGAAGAGAAGAGAGGAGCAGATAATAAAAAATGTTCATGTGAGAGCAGTAGAATGAATGAAATTAAAGGAGGAAGAATGGTGGAAGTAAAGAGGAATATGGAGGCAT
The DNA here is from genome assembly GCA_902151425.1 of Timema shepardi. NCBI lineage: Eukaryota > Metazoa > Arthropoda > Insecta > Phasmatodea > Timematidae > Timema > Timema shepardi. Next base: position 83,170 of record CABFVX010000336.1, read on the forward strand.
TTTAATAAATTGACCTGGCCACATGCTGGAAAAAAGTTATAAAGATGATGATGATGATGATGATGACTTAGTCTACATATGTAATCCACTGTCAATAAGATCATTGTTATTTATTGACACACGTCAGACTTTAAAAACAATTTGAATTCCATCCACTTGAGTTCACTTTAGTGGCAAACACATATATTTGCGCAGAATGTTAGTTTGATGTCTTGTAAAGACACTTTCAGAAGCCCTGTCCTCCAAATGTTGCTTGAACAGCTTCCGCTTCTCGTGGTGAAATGGTGTTGTCTTATCATTTAGAGCAGGCGTCATTTTATCCTGGCCTCCATGGCTGCAAGCCTTATGAGTCTTTAGCAATTTTTCCCATCAGGCCTACTCATCGAGGGGTAGAATATTCTTGATTGGCTCGTTCCGACCTTTACACGTCTAAATCAAATATTCTTCTCTGCCAGCATTCATAGCACCGTATTTAGTGGCAGAGCGATATGTTGGAAGGGTTTGTCACCCACCTACAGTCAAAATTGCTTTTGCATCTTTTACCTGTTGTATAACCTCCAGCATGCTAGTTTGGTTCAGAGTTTCTTCAATGATTGCTCCCTTCCCTAGGAGGATTCACTCACTAGCACTTAAAACATTTCTTTGTTATTCGATTCATTAACTCAGGGTTTCCACCGATATCCTTGATTTCATTTCCCTGACTTTCCCTGACCAAAATATAAAACACCCAGTGACTTTTCCACAAGCTGCTGGTAGCATAGTAATAATACAAATAAATAATACTTATGGTATGTTAATTTTAAAATAACTACAAATAGTGAAAATGCCCTCCTTCCCTATGATAGGAATATTTATCGATATTATAAAATTGCTGCCAATATAGTGAGTAAGGAAACCACTCTCCTGGCCTTCCTATTTAAAGACGTACCATTTGACGATTTTTTTTATTGATTTGTATTATAAAATAATCAATGAACATAGCACTATAGTATCCATGCCTTGCAATTTTTTAACAATTGTTATCACAACTTTCTGACATTCCATTGTCAAGATAAGATTGTATTTCTCAGATGCCTTTACATTCTTAAGGTGTTTCACTGTATTGAGCCCAAGGTTAATGTGTTTAAACTGAAATAGATTTTCACAACAATTAAGATCCAGGGCAACAAGTTTACTACCACAGTCAGCAGATTTAACAAAATAGCTCATAAGACTTCTTAAATGCTCATTAAGATCCCTTTACAAGTAAGGAATAAGGGGCCTTGCAAACTGAAATGTTCGTAAGAATGGTTCACATTCTCCAGAGAGTTTACATTTGAGAAATTTGCTGTCTCCGTGATAATTACACTTTCAGTTGGTTTGGTATGAGGCAATTTAGAGGTGTGTATGAATGTGTTTATGTTATCAACTACAATTAAAGCTCATTCTAATCAAATGCCATTTTTAATCCGCCGTAGCCACAACCAAATCAGGTTTCAAAAATAAGACGTTACGGTACATAGTATACCATCTTACCTCAAAATAATTGATTTCTTATTGAAGACATAGTGAAGAAAATAATCTGCAATCTAATGGAATACACTAAAAACTTTCTCTGACTTTCTATGACCGATTTTCATTTCCCTGACAGTCCCTGACCATCCCTGACTTTCCAGGTCAGTGGCAACCCTAAACTCTATTTTCTAAAACACTTTCACTCTTGTTTGAAATCGCAGAAAAACCATCTAATGATTCATACTCGTCTTGTTGATAAAGCGGCCATTTTGTCACTGCCAAACAAACACCTGTAGCAGAGGAAAATAGCACTCTCAATGGCTGCAGAAGTTTTACAATATGGATGAAATAATTAGCCTTCTTATGAAATGGCTGCAGTTCAAACAGCATTGTTTGTAATTAATGTTTAGATTATATTATATTATGGCTGGAGGTCTCTAAAACATATTATACAACAAAGACAGCCTAATTGTGATGAAAACATTCACTGACAAAATGGTTGAGTTTTGATAAAAGACTAGGCTTCTTACTAAAAGGATGATTTTACAATTATTACTATCCTGTGATATAAATAAGAGCACAAAATGAAAAATATTGTAAAAAATGTTGATTCTACGTGTAAGTTTTTTAATTAATCTAAGTTGGAACAATGTTTTTAATTGAAGAAATATTTAAACCTTATCTTACCTCTGTAGAGGTTATTACCAGCAAATGTAGACCAGTGGGGCCTAGCACTCTCCGCAGACACCATGTCACCATTTGTACATATCCGTGAATCATCATTTAATGGTAGGGTTAACTCTTTGTCTACAATGTAGGGTAGTAAGCATACCTTGCATTATTCCACTATGGTATAGTTTATAAGATAGGTCCTTAGTGTAATCTATCAAGGTAAGACAGCTAAACAATTATAAATGTAGTGGAACCATCAGTTTTGTTTTAGTGATATAGTTTTAGAATAATCTATTATCCCTATATATTGTTTTCAATCATGAACACATCTTAATCTCGACTTACTCATTACTGTAAATTATTTCCCAAAGGCATGAAGTAATTTTTTTTAATGTTTCCCATAAAAAAAATTATATCTTAACAAAATTCTTTCAAATATGTCTAAATCTATTCACCGAATCGTCCAAATCTTCCTTAATTGGAGGAAATGGCAGTAGCAGTAGTTGACTTCTTGGTTGCTGGTAGCACTGTAAACCTTCCTCGAGTTCTGACTGTATTGGAAAGTCAAGTTCAGCCTAAAAGAAAAGGCATTAAAATGGAGAAATAGTTTTGTGCAAATAACATTTCATAGTCTTACTAATGGCACTTAAAAAGAACCTTTAAATGTAAATAACTTTGAAAAAAGTTCATTCCGCTATCATAATTGGTTATTAACGTTGGGTAAAGAATAATTATGTTATCCGTGTTATATTTTTGACAACAGTATTCATGCTTGAATTCCAGAAGTACTGTAATCTGAGACACCTGGTGAGTGTGAGTGTAATATCCACTCAAATTAACAAAGAGTAGTTTATGAGCAATGCCTAGGAGAACACAATATTGAAATAGCTGATAGTATTTCCTCAGTAACTAATCAAATTTTTTAGTTAATAAAAATGAATGCATTGTTTTAAACCTTTATATATTCTTTTTTAAGTGTAAATCAAATGAGTTGAATGTCCTCTCCTCCCCCCATTTAAAGCACACAAGAAGTATGAGCATATTTGAAATAAAATCAACCAAATAGATGAAAAAAATATAGCAAAATGATAACTTCAGAATGAAAGTTAACATATTTATATAAGTCAAATGGGAACATATATGTATGTAATCAACAACATGAAAAGAACTGCCTTGTGCGCTCAATTACAAGAAAGAGTAGGACCTATTATGTAAATAAATTAATCTACCTAAGAATTACCATGTAAGTTATTTAAATATGTGATTCAATTTCCTACCTTCATCTCCAGCTTAATTTCTTGTTGAAGAAATTCCAAGTCCTCTTCTAGTTCAATCTTTACAGGAAAAGCCCTCTCATCCATTTTGTGTGGGTGAAGTCTGGTATAATGTGAGATACATTGAAAGACCTGGATTTGAATAGTAAACAAAGTAAGAGTTATAATCTTGTAACCAAGTTAAATTGAATTGTAAGTCTTCATCCCCGACACTACTTAAGTTATAATAATGTGGTCCAGTAACCCTAAGAGACATATACAAGTCATTACAGTAGCTTATATAGTTGAACTGCAAGTTACATGAGCAATTTAAAATGTTACTAAATATATTTTCCTGTGTATTAATACAAAATGCTGTGTTTTTTAAAATATTAGTGTAATAAAAAAAAGAACGAACAAGAGAAGAAAAAACCTACTATTTCTCCACACATAACATTTTATAAGCACCACATTTTACTACCCATTCGGGTTATACGCTTAAATACTAATTACGCTAATGGGTTAGGAATTGGGAAGTTTGGATTTTTAAGAGCAAATGAGACCGCATTTGGGTGGAGGGAGAGTGGAAAACCATTTAGAGAAAAAAAACCCAGTTCACCTGATTAGAATAGATAAGATGATTAGATATAGAAAATTGCTTTTTGAGCTAATATTAATTTGTCAACTAATCAAAATAGCTAGGCCTACCTACTAACAATTGTTTAAAGTAGACATAATAAGGTAATATGATAAGCATACAAATTTTTTTTTAAATTGGTAGGCCTAATTATCTTGTATATTATAAGTTTTGAATGTTACCTGTCGGGGGTTAAGGGGTGGAGAGGGAAAAGATTAAATACATACAAAATTTGTGATTGCAGGTCAAAGTATTACTTGTGAATCCAAATTCAGTTTCTTACTAATCAACTTTTTTTTATATTAAAATTGTCAATCTCAATAAATATCATGTAAACTTATGTTTCTTTTTAGAAAATACTATGCTTATATTTACACAAAAAAGGGGATAGATTATGAAGATGGAATCATAGGTAATGCAAACATATGTGTGTGGAAGGCGCGGCGGAAATAATTATGAATAGAAAAAAAAACTAGATTCAAGCTTAGACCCATCGTCGAAGGATATATTGATTTGCGAAAGAGATATCTTCTAACAATCGGCCACCGACACAGTAATTAGACAAACAATAAAAATGTAATCCTATTTTTATTTCTAAACAACTGAACCAATTTTGGGTTAAAATGTCATTATATAAATAAAATTATAATAATTTATAATGGATATGATTTAGTTTCCTTGTACATCTTCACCTGAAAGGAGATAAAAAGTAATCTGATTCAAGAGAGCCATGACTGCCATAAATATTTATTGGTGGATTAATAGCTGCGAAGAATGTTTGCGGTCATAATAATTCGCCAAATCTTTTGTGTACTATGACTGCAGACAAAAATTAACCAACGTGGACCATACCAAAGTATTAAGCTCCTGAGTTGTGAACAAAACATTCCACTCGAGGTGGTTCGTGTACGATTAAAATATAACCTCAAACGACCTCTCGATCGAGTAGACTTATCACACAAACTAAACTTATGAGTGAATCAAGTAGGCCTATATCAAAAGTTGAACAATATATATTGCTGCTTGAAGTCACGATTTCAAAACCAAATAAGATACAGCTTTTATAAACCTCAACTTTTTAAACTGTCAAAATCAGATATTTATTGAAACACAGAACAAAGTTATAATGTAATATTTAAACGATTTTATCAGGTAAGAACACCTTTTAAATTTATTTTGTTACTTACAATCACGTTATTTTTATTATGAGCGGGCTGAAAATTTACACATCCTCAAACCACAATAAAATAACAGTATTTAACCAATATAAGAAAAATGAATTAAACTAACACGAGAGTATCTCAAATAAATCATAGACTTCACAAGAGCCTGTTTATAGTTCTAAAATACGTCACTGAGAGCATCACATCAAAATAATAATTTAATTAAAATGATGATGATGATGATGATGATGATGATGATGATGATGATGATGATGATGATGATGATGATGATGATGATGATGATGATGATGATGTGCAGAGGATTTTTTAAGTACTGATAAGTTTTAAATGTGTGCCATGTAAACCCAAATAACCTTAAATTTTTTATATATTTTTTATTACCGAAAGACAAAATATCATGTATATTTTTGTGAGTTGGTATCTTTAATAAGTATTTTTTTACTTGTTCTAATAATTACTACAAAATACTAAATTTCTGAACCCTTCTTCTTTTTAACATCCTGTATTACTCGCTTTTGCACAAAACTGTTTCCATTCAAACTCGACTTGAAGTGAAAAATGCCTACTCGAAAAGCAGAGGCCAACTCTTAGAAATGCAACTTGTAAGGCGCAATAGGCGTTCTCATACTCGCTAGGTTATTTTATAATCACTTCTTAGTTCTGAACTAATATTGAATATTTACTTTCGGGCAAATATTGGTAGTTTTTTACCGGCTGTGTGGTGTTGTTGATTCAGTTTTTCCCTGGCGCGCAATTCCTTGGACACGGCAGCAACGCTAATCCAGCGGCAGACGTACGTGGAGTTGATAGACTTCGACAACCATCTGGACGACATCAGTCAGGACTGGCGGAACCCGAGCTTGAACTTAGAGGTGGACGAGGAGGCGGGGACTCTGGGGTAGCGACAGTTCTGCCCTCTACAGCAGACCATCGCTATCACTCGCTCGGGAACGAGGCAATGGGTGAAGTCACTAGTCTTGAACACCGACACAAGCAGGGTTCATTTTCGGTGCTGTCAGGTCGGGTTTCAACTAACAAACGGCGGAGCTATGAACATTCGAGGTTAAATGTTTATTTCAGTATGATGTTTTTTTCTAAAAGATGTCAAGATAGTAATTCTAGAACTTAGTTTAAAGAAAACAAACTGGCATCTTTAACTTTTTAGATACCTTTCAAGCAAAGGCGTAACTAGGGCTCATGAGTGTTGATGACGCGCAGGACAAATAAAAATATGGCACCCTTTAAAAATTGTTTTTAAAAATATAATTTAATTTTTTGGCTGGTACTCTAACTGGTTACTCATTATATTACCGGCTACAAAATAACAAAATACACTTTTATTGTTAAAAAATGAAATTTATATTGTTATTAATATTTCTAGTATATTTGGCACTTAAAGTACATACCCCAACCACCTCACCCTAGTTAACACCACTGCTTCTAGAACATTAATATTCTGTCTATAACTATTCCATGTGTTAGGAGTAGCATTCGAGAAATTTCTTTTGTCATCTTGATAATACACAATGTTATACTTTAAAATTTATTTAAGACTAGGTTATATACAGGACATTTCTTACATTTATATATAAGGTAGTTGTTTGTGTTTTCTCCAATTTGACATCTGCATCTTAGTTTGGAATGGCGATTTTGTTGATGAAAATATACAGCTCACAAACAATACAAAAATTCACATATTGTGAAATTCTTTTATCTAAGCTATTGGCTTACTTATTCTCTTGGTTTTATTTGTTCATTACATTTTTGCAAAACTTTTCCTTTTTAAAAAATCGATTTTATAAGAAATCACAGGCTTTACTAGGTAATTTGATATTTCAAATGGAATTACAAGAAAATTGTGTTTTAGGGGTGTGCGAAGCTTCGAGAATCTCGAAGTCGAAGCGAATATTAATTAACTTCGGCTTCGACTTCGACAAACAAAATTTACTTCGAAAAATTCGAAGCTTCGGAGCTTCGGCAAAAAAATATAAGTATTTTCAATTTTAACCATTCTGAGCTATTATTCTAGTAAATTGTATTTATGTTTACCACACACAATTCACAATTTAAAACAAAAATAAACGTTGAATTATAGAATTCTTACTAATATGTATGAGGCGCAAGCTTCTAATACAAATTGTTTTCATTTGTTTACTTTACGAAAGATGGGCCTTATCGATTTATAGGTTATATATCGATTAGTTCGATATTTTTTAATATCTATGTATTGACACAAAAGGCCATGGTTATTAAACGACTGGTTGATTGTGACTGACATAATTATTATTATTCCGCAATATTTCTACTGAGATTAGTGACCACTTTTAATAAATGGTGATCACACTATTTTTGTTAAAAAAATAATGTTCCTGTAAGTATCTTTTTCTTATTCTCTCTCAATAAATAACTTGTAGATTTTAAATAGTTCGTTTTGATGAAATATTGAATAACTATCGATAGTTACACAACTTCAATAATCGATTATATTCGATGCCACACGGCCTGATCGATTCACAAATTAAATACGTTCAGCCATCTTCAACGCCACATGACCTATATTTGCGTGATAAAAATAATATTTAAAAAAATCAATATACAATTTAGAATCATATTTTCGCTTTGAATTTTGCATAATTTTTTTCAAGTGAATCTTTTTCAATATTCTGAAATGAAATGACCTTCACGTGTATTTGCTCTACTCAACAGAAAATGTTACGACGCATGCGCCAAGAGATAAATTAAAAACTTGATTGAAAGTCGAAAAAATTAATTTTGAGACAGAATATAAGCAAACATATTTACCCTTTACTGATTAAATTTTGTTTCAATTTTAAATTATACTTTTTTTTTAACTAAACGATTAAATGATTTATTTATGTTAACCTAAAAACTTGATGGAAAATTTGATGACCTCATGTTGGCAACATTAGACTGTTTATTATTAATTTATCAATAGTTTTGGTTAAGCCTACGAAAATGTCCGAAACAGAAAAATAAAAGTGAAATATGGGTATTTTTCACGAGAGCTTCTGATAAGAAAACTGCCCAGTGTAATATATACCTGAAAAAATACAAAACGCCAACAGGTGACTTATTGCTATTAGAAACGTTTTTCTTTTTAAAAGAATGCATATTTTTCTGTAATACCAAAAGATTTACCTTTTTTAAAAAATTTAAAACTGGAATAAAAATAACTTTGATAGCTTATTTAGAGCATGTGTTGCAGTTTATCTACATTTTATTTTAATGTGTTAGATTGAACAGTAATAATTAGCTATCCATGATGCCAAAGCAGAATGTTATGGTGTTTGTACACTTTTGACAAAGGCAAAAGCAATTGTGGAACATTACAGTCGTAGTCCATCCACAAGAAAAAGATTACATACGGTAATGGAAGAGATGGTACTGCCAGTACTCGAGTTAATTCAGTTTGTGGACACACGGTGGTCCAGCGAGTATAACATGCTTTCTCGATTACATGCTGTTAGAAAAGCTGTTGGAGCTGAACTTGCCAATTCAGAAAATAACATCGAGATCCTAACTGAAGTTGAATGGAAGCAAGCAGCAGGCATTGTAGAGGTTCTTGGGCCACTAGCTGACGCCACCAAGGAAATCAGTGGAGACAGTTATCCCACCTCTTCAATGGTTATACCCATCCTTCCTTGCCTCAAATCTCTTAAATGTTTTTATCACTAGCAAGAAGGATGGTGTAATGTTCGCAAGAAGTTTAGATAAGGCTTTGAAATCTCGCTTCAGTTTCTACGATTCAGATCCTATTTTCTGCCCATCCATGCTATGCGACCCAAGATTTAGAGGTGTCTTGATCGATGATATGGTGGCAGTAAACACGCTAGCAATTGAAGTTAAGAAGTTGAGTGACAAGTCATCTTTAGAGCCTAACGTAAAAGATGAACACCCCTCATGCTCCTCTTCTAGTTCTGGACTATGGTCAAGTTTTGATTCCATACCAAATACCACCCAACCGGCAATAGACAACAACAGTGAAGTGAAGGATTACCTAAATGAACCACGGGTGCCTATATCTGGTGGAGGGAAGAGGGTTCTTGAAAATACCCTAATGTCTCCAAGGTAGCCCTGCTACAAGTGTGTGCAGTGAAAGGGTATTTTCTAGTTCAGGAAACATTGTACCAGCCAGACGAGAACCGTTGACTCCTATTCATTTTGAGGAATTAACATCTTTCAAAATAACTTGAAGAGAAAGTAACACTTCTAACTGCCTGTGTGGATAATTTCTTACAATGTTTGTTTTTATTTTAACTTATAAAAACTGTTTGATGTTGATATAATTTTTCTTAATTCTTAATATTCGTTTTTTAAAATAAGTTATAACATAATCTGCCCTGAAGTGAATATTTTTTAAAGTTTAATTGCAAATCAAATGTAGGATAATATTATTGCACAATGTCACAGGACTGTGTAAATATTTTCTTAGCATATAACTTAACCTAATATAGTATATATCTATATTTTTTATAAAATATAATTGTCTATTTACGTGCCCAAGTAAATGTCTTTTTAGTAGGCCTACATATTTTTTTCTAAAAAGGTTAATGTCTTATTGTGTATTATTACATAATTAGGCTAAATTGTAAGGTTTTTATTAAAGTTAGATAAAATATATCAATTTAATAGCATTTGAAATAAATATAAATATATTAAGGCTAAAAACATCCAGTTTTTTAAAAAAAATAGTTTGTTTTAAGAGCTATTATTAGTTGTTTAAATTTTATTCGAACTTCGATTCGACTTCGAGAATATTCTTGAATATTCGCTTCGACTTCGCTTCGAACTGAAATAACTGGCTTCGCACACCCCTATTGTGTTTCATTATTTTCCATACACATAACTTCATAAGTGAATCACAAACCTTATTTCAAGGTTTAAATAATAAAGATATGGCACTTGCAAAATCTTCCAATTGTGCTCTGCATTTGGGTTTAACTGAAGCTGGTATGGGCAGGGGCGAATTTAATAATAATTTAATTTCTAACCCTCTAAAGTCTAAATCCCCTTTTTTCCTCTATCACTCCTCATACACCGACACATATATACCATATAGACACGTGCTATCTTTGGAATGACAGATAAAAAGTGATCACATTATTTTATTATTTATTATAGTGAGGTTATAAAAGTCCTAAGAATCCAAGCAAAGACTTAGAAAATTGAAATAAATACTCTTACACTATCACAACACACAAATTCAAATATTAAATAATTTAAAAATATAAAGTCTGCATTGTAGAACATGTTACTACAAATTAAATGTTAGCATGTACACAGTAATAAAATAGTCATTAGTATGTTTCGCCTTGACTTCTGCTGAGCGGACTGGTCGATGATGCCACACAAATCCCTTTTATCCAATAAGTGACCTTCAACTAAGACGATACTGTCTTGTTGGTACACAGATACAGCAAACCACAACAATCACACACACACATGATGAAGAGACAGAATTATTTTAACTGGCAGAAAAAGATATGTACCTATTTTTTTGTCATTAAAAATTGGCCGCCCTTCAAATCTGATGCCATAGGCAGTGCCTACTAGGCCTATGCGTAAATCTGCCCCTGGGTATGGGCAATAAAGGCATGATAAATACCACACTAGGGCTCACTTATTACAAAAATGGCATTGGGGATACTATTAAAGAGGGCTTCTTTAACTCAACATCCTTGGGAATCACAAACTAATGAAGTGATTGTGTCAGGAAATATTGCAGTACATAGGCTTGTGCCACTCTAATCCTCGAGTTAATTCATGTCCTGGGTGTGGACGCATGAGTAGCAATCATTTTCTTATATTAACTGAAGAAGTGAATGGTTATATTATAAGAACACTCTACTGGTATGGAAGAAAAAAAAATCCTGGTGTAGACTGTATGAATATTGCTCTCATGGGATGTATAGTAAATAGACTTGGAGAAAGTAAACATCCAAATTTGAGAATCAGTTTACCTGGATATGGAGAAAAACCTGTCTATAAAAATGGCAAGTATTTCAAAATTTTACAAGGTGATGATAATACCTTTGAAGGATTCAAGGCAATTATTGGTAATTATGTGAAGGAGCACTAAACACATAAGCAATAATAATTAACTGCTTTTAATATCATTTAACAAGTTTCTTGTTTGTTTTTTTATGTTACTAAATAACCTTTCAGACTGCTGTTGTATGCTTGTATTTTCCTCTTCTTCGAGCACTTTTAATAGCGCAATTTGCTTTAAGTCAAACTTTTTGGGTTTAATGTTTCAACTATTTTACATACAAATCACTGCAAATATATGAATTCATATACGACATTCCCTTCTGCTTACACTTTAACTTTGTATTAGTTTGAGTGCCCTCTGTAACTTTTACTTTTATTTTAGCCCTATCAATTGACTTCGATTTCACCACCAAGTGCAGCTAGTGTCATTTTAATAGGCACTTTAGAATGTATTCTTATTATTAGCACCTCGTCTTACTACCCGTTCAGGTTATACACACTTACATTAATGTGTTATAGTAGGATGATTGTGATAGGAAATGGAGGACATACAATTTAATGCGGGATCCAAACCACGGTGGAGGCCTGGCATTCCATACATTTACAAGTTGCGATTAATACTTGTCGGAGGTGAAGGAAGGGTTTGGAAATAAGATAAATCTTTGCCGGGACTTAGTATAGAACCCCGGACCCGCGGCACAGAAGTCCGACACCTTACCCCTAGACCACTAGGTCACCCTTTACAATGTAAATCTGATTCATCTCGAGTAAAGATTTTATGTGGAGCTACTTTAATGTAAACGTATAAATCTCTGCTTTTTCCACCTCTTGCTCCAGCTTCTTCCTAACCCTTACCTTAGCGCCTTCTGCTATATCTTTTGAAATATAAACCGATATATTTACTTGATCTCTTCTACACCCACTACCACCACATTTTTGGCATTTATTTTGTATTATTGCTCCTTCTCCATAACATGTGGTACATGCATTTTCAATTGTAAAAATGCCCTGCTGAGTTATGATCCTACCACTTCCCTGGCATGTGTGGTATTGCACTGGATTAGTTGTTCCTCCACTACCCATGCCCTGGCATGTATCACATCTTACATTTGTTATAAGTGAATAGGCACTTGTACCCCTCTAAATGCATCTTTAAAAGTGATTTCAAGATCATAAGTTAGGTCAGCTCCAGATACCCCTTGAATTCTTGTTGTGCTTCTTTTTGCTCTTGATCTGTTTGCACCACCATCAAATCCTCCACCAAAAGTGTCATTGATTGAATATGTCCCTAAAAATCTCCTGCAGAGCTGAAGCCCACCAGAAGCACCTTTGTGGCCATAATGATCATAGCCTACCTTTTTTCTCAGTCATACAGAACTTCATACGCAGCTGTTACTTCTTTAAAAAATTTCCTTTGCTTTTTTAGTACCAGGTTTTCTATTGGGATGCTATTTTAACGATAATATTTTATGTTTTTTTTTATCTCATCAACACCGGAATTTCTTCCTACTTCATCATGCCTACTTGCTCATATACAATAGTCCAGTGTTTAACCTTTAAACATAAGTGTTTCAAACATTAATTTCAAGTGTGACCATACGATTCTAAAACGACGGCTTCTCACGACAGATGATTTTGGTTGCTGAAAATGGTTATATTGTTTAAGTTATTAATAATATATACTGTTAAATTAATAGCTACTGGTTTGAGAATACTAAGAAACACCAGATAGCAAAAAAAAGGAATTTAAAAATCTTTCTGGTCAATGAATTGCATAACCTTTAAAGGCGCTGACCTTATACCAAATCTCATTGCTAATAGAACAAATTAAAAGAAACTCTTTTTTCCCCCATATTTGGCTGGTTTGAGGGAATTTGCGATATATTTTATTTGCCAATAACGAGGATTGATATTAGCTTGAAAAAATATAAATCACGTAACATAATTGTGTTGTAAATACATTTATAATATAAAATTTTCCTATATTTTTCAACTTTGCAATTGCATATTTCAGGTGAAAGACTATACTACATAAGGGGTATTTCAGTGGAGACAATTTAATACCATCACTTGAGCACATAGCTCTTACAAAGATAGCCTGTTACATTGTGAAATCAAGATGATGTTATGGCTCTTACATCAAAGTTATATTTTCGATCATTAATTCTTAGTGAAAGAAGAGAGTGACAAACAGTAGAAGATAAGGTAATAGAAAAAGTGCCAAGACTCTTATTGCCAGAATCTCTGAAAAGAAAAGTATTAGATTTTATCAAACCAATAGGTCTGGAGATATTAAAATGGAAGAAATACCATGAACATTTTTTGTCCGAAAAGAGATATATTAGAGGAAATTTAAATACCACAGAGAACAGTAGACCAAAATAACACAGCAGAAGTACTAATTAAAAATGAGGGTTTAGACATTACCTGACGCTATAAATTAGCATCTATTTACTAATCTACTGCTATTCTGGAACTATGGAGAAAAAAAACCCTGAAAAATCACAGAAAATCTTTTTATAGTGAAAAAGACCCAAGAAAGGTTAGGCAGCTGGAATTAGTGTTTCTTTGGACATATAATATCAAGGAAGAAGTGGCTAGGATGTATGATATGATTAAAAGTAGGTGACACTGTTAGTGTTCTTATCAATGTGCATTTGAATATACAGCAGTTGGTGGTAACTAAGAGGCAACTGATTATTTTTTGCAAAAACTAATTCCTAGGGAGAAAGAAAAGTTGTTGGTAAGATATGTGGGTTACTTGGCAAACGGACGCTGTAATTCTGCCCACAACTTTACTGATTTTCCCAAAGAATATTATGCTGATATTTTGTTTTTTACAATCGCAAATGGACGAATAGCAACAAATAGAAGTGTTTAAAAGTTGCCATTATATAATGTCAAAATGTTTACTAGATTGGCCAGAGAAAAGTCTCTTTATGGAAACGGCAAATCCTATGTGGGATTTTCTTTCTGAAGAGAATTATGATCTTATAATAAGAGTAATCGTTGATGGCTATAGGGATTGCAATTGTCAAAAGTTTTTGGTGAGTTCTGGGGGCATAACCCTAATGCTTAAAAAAATATATCTTAGAGGTAGATATGTGTCAAGAGGGTTTTTATTATCAGATTTATTCAAGGTCAAAGATAAGGATATTTCATTAATTTTAGAAGATGCAATCCCTCCTGAGAAAGAAAAAATATTTTCCATCATGAATGTAAGGATACCTGTAAAGGCTTAGTTTATAGTATTGATTGGGGTTTACCTATGTTTTTCATTAATAAATGTATAGCTTCACAAGAGAGGATGATAAAATTTAAATAGGAATTTAATGAACGTATAACATGGTGTTGTTCAAAAGAGGAACTTGCAAGGAATAAAGACAAATTGGACAAATTCTTTCAACTATTAGATTATTTTATTTGTGGATACAATAAAATAAAAAGTGTAGAAGAAGTGATAGTAGTCCAGCTAATAGACTTCATGGTACAGAATCTGTGAACGTAACACGGAGTATTAAAAAAATAGGTGCAAAAGTGCCAAAGGTTTTATGCATTATCAATAAATTTTAGTTGAAAAAGTTGCACAGCAACACTCCAATTAAAAAAGGTCAGTCCACTTTACATTTGAAAGTTGTTTACCAACATTTACTAATTAGAGTGGTTTATTTTTGAAAGGTTTATCTAGGCTTCGCATAAAATTGAGTTAGATGGGTTTTTAAAACTATTTTTGTAATAATTATATCTTATTTGTTTAGGTTTAGCTGTCACAATATTTAGAAAAAAGAAAATTATTTTTTGACCTTTCAATTTGGTGCAATATATCACCTTTAGCTGACAAGCGAAATATTATAGCTAGATTTCTAAAGTATGTAAAATGTTCATTTATTGAAGTTAATTTGTGTTCATTCTTTCAATTATGTTTAGAAACTTAAGTTAGGTATTTGATTAGAAAGCTCTTGGTACATGTTCATCTTAAAATGACACTTTATCGGCTTCACCAATTGGAACAGTATATGAACATGTAAATCAGTAGCTATTGTTAACACGAAATAAATATAGACTCATTGTATGAGTAGTATAATATTATGAGTAAGTTTGGCTTAATCTTCTCTGGAAGTCAATGGTGAGAGTTAGTGTTTTTTTTTAATGTGTTTGTTAAATGTTTTGTTTTAACCATTTCTCCAGTATCAGCAAAGTAAGGGCTTCCCCCTAATCCTCCACTCGCTTTCCCCCTTTCTGTTCACCATGATCCAGCCCAGCACAACTATTGCAAATAGACTTGTTTGGATTGATCATTTAAATTTTGTTAAAGAAACTCGTGCGTTGGGTTGCCTGTTGTAAATCACTCCCTTAACTAGATGTCATATTTTGGGCCCCATTTTGTCTTGCATACACTTTCCGGCCATGCAAATGGCATTGTTCAAAACATCAGCTGTGTCACTTTTGTTCAGCACATGTTTAATTATATTTATTTATCCGTTATTTTATTTATATAAAACTATGATGTAGATTACAGGTTCACATTTCATCATCAGAAACTGTTTCCAGCCTGTGGCCAGGTCATTTTAGCAAAAGCTTCCACTTTACTCTTTCTTTCCACCATTCTTCCTCCTTTATTTGCTTCAATTCTTCCCCCCATCACCCTCACACTTGCTGTAGCTACCTGCTCCTCCCATGTTTTGGGGTCTCTTACGCTCTTTTTTCTACATACTTCATCTCCATCATTCTCCTTGGGATTCTTTCCTTTCCCACCCTTATTATATGTCCATACCATCTTAGCCTTGCTTATTGTTAAAGCTAACTAAATTAGATATTTTTAATCTCCTTTCTTTGTTTATTTTTGCTTTGTACGAACAAATTTTATCCACAATTTTTCTTTTCATTGCACAATGCCATTTAAATGTGAGTTAATTTGCTACCATTTTTAACTTCAATGAACGTTTTTATTTATGGACTTAATACCAAAATACAACTTTTTATTTAACTTAATACTTTCCCACAAATCAGGGTTTCTACCCTTGATATACTGAGATACGTAATGACCCCCCACCTATGTTGTTGCAATTTTGGTTAATATGTATAAAATCAAATTTGGGGTTTGTGTATTCATGGTTGTGTATAATATTATTTTAGGGGTATGCCAAGTTCACTTATTCAAAGTGAAGTCAAACCAATTTTATGAAATATTAGTGAAGCCGAATCGAAGTTTGACTATTTTTTATATAGTTCTTTGTAATCTTGAGAAGAAGAAGAAAAATGTTTATTTATTTAGCTTGATAACATAATTTCACCAAATATTTTGGTACAAAAAATATCTTAACAGATTTATTTCTAAGCTGATAAATCAAGTTAGTATTAAATATGTAATTCAATTTCATAACAATTGCATTTTTTTTTTTTGTATTAGAACACTAATTGTAATATATGTACACACTGTTTGCCCTAAAATGTATTCTGCTTATCTTACTTGGTTAAACTATAGTATAGTTCAAGAGTCTCCAAAATACGGCCCGCGGGCCACAAAATTATGCCCAGCCTGCCCCATAATTTTCCTCGTTCTTTCTTAACCACACAGTGTGTTTAACATGTCCAATTCCTGTCCACATACGTGTTTCCCCCCATGACACCAAGCCAATGTGGTGTTGGAATTGCAAACCCTCATTTTCAGTCACAGCAACATATAATTAGAGACCTCAAATCATGGTGTAAGAGACAGCTGGTGTACCCATACCTACAACAGAATGGCTTGGGACACTTTTCAAGTTGTTCCCAGTCTCCCGGCAGAGGGCTATAAAAGGAAGGTCACAAAAGATGACACATAATTTTAAAAATAAGTAATTTATTATTACATGTAAATTGATTTATTACTCACACGGAAGATTCAAACTCAATCACTTTAATCAAACACTGGCTGGCTTTGGAAAGTGGAATTTTTTTATAGGCGTGACCATCCATATGAATCAATTGAATCTTAAGCTGCAAGCTGAAATAAATTTTATTTGTGATTTATTCACGCATGTCAAGGCATTTAGTCCAAAGATGATTCTACTTGAACAGGTGAACATTCATAACTGGGTTCATTTTCTATGTTGTAGAAAATTTCATCTAGAACTTGATGCAGAATTTCCTTCATTTGCTTTAGAATTCATTTCTTACTTACAAAAACAATTCTGAGGATGACGTGATATTGATGGAAAAACAGATGAAATAAGGCTGTTTTAATATCCATATGGTTGCAAAAACTCCCAAATCACTTTCAAATGGAAATTATTGATGTTGAATCAGATGACACGCTGAAACCCAAGTATATAGAAATAAATCTGATTCACTTTTATAAATCTGTGCAGACTAAGCAGTTTCTGAGTTGGAAGTAATTTACTTGAGGATTTGTGTCAATTTTTGATAAAACAACCTGTGTGTGAACAAAAATTCTCAAGAATGAAGTATTAAGTATTTGAAGGTCAACTATCGAACAAATTTATCTGATAAGCATATGAAGTCCATTCTAATAATGTGAACCTCAAGCTTGAAACCTCAGTTTGATAATATTTTGAAATTTGGAAAGCAATTCTATCATTTCCATTGACCTTGTTATGCAAAACTCACTGGTTTGTTAGTTACGATTGAAATCTCCCATTGATATCCCAGAGTAAATATGAGTTTGTTCCTTGAAAATTGTATGCCCTGCTGCCTTTCTTTGTGATCACTACATTTCTCTTTTGTTTTAGATTATTCATGCCAATTTCCCCAAAATGATCCAAATATTTTATTATTAATTCATAAAAATGATTTATTTTTACTTTAGCCCACAAAAATGTGTAAAATATTGTATGTGGCTTGTGTACAAAGTTGGAAACCCCTGGTATAGCTTATAAGATAGGACCATAGTGTAATCAGTCAAGGTAAGACTTATACCTTTCAGGGTAAACAAAATATACAGTATGGTAACACTGAATAACAAAAATTGTATGTTAGCTTTCAGTATTTATTTTTGTAAAGTTTTGTAGTTTTCTTAAATCTTTTTTTTTTCTTTAAAGAAAAAAAAAAATATTGGAAGCAAAATTTAAGTTTTCAGTGCTTTGTACACATCTATATCTTTATGCCAAGACCTTTGTGATGTTTATATAAGTTGTTAAGAACAATAAAGAAAGTATTATTTGTAACAGCGGGGGGACGGGAGCGAGGGAGGAGTTGTTTGTGTGATAGTGTTTGTTGTAAATATGTGTAAACTAAAGTTAAAGAACCCTCACGTACTAACTATGCTACATTATTAATTCATTATGGTTCAGGACAAAATGTGTTATTATTTATTACTTGTGTTAATCGCTAGGTTATTTAACAAGATATGACATTGTAAACACAAACATGATAGCTTAAAGGATAACCAGTTGGTTTTTTTTTAGTGTCAGAAAATTCTGTTACCGTGGTTAGTTTTTTTTAAGTATATTTGTAAGCCAGTTGTCTATTGAAAGTACAGTCGAAGTTTAAAAATCAAATCGAATAGACACTTTGATATAATTCAAGTCTTTATTTTATTTTAATGGCAAAATCTGATAAAGGAACAAATATGCGTAAACATTAAATAGCTATTTATTTCAATCCTTTGTCCATGTGTCTTTTAAAGTACATGATATAAGCACTGTAAGCTGGTATCGTTCAGTTAAAAGTACTTGTTCTGGTGCCAGTTACAAAACTAGGTTGTAGGACATTTGTAAACTAAAATTTTTGTATGGATAAATTCCTAATTGTTTTTTTAAACTTGTATTTTCTGTAAATAATGTGTTTGCACATATTTATCTAATAAATCCCATTCCCAACGCTTAATATAAACTAGAGTTAAAGTTTCCAAGTTCTTTTAATTCTGTCTACTACTATTATTCAAGTGCGCTAAACATGATTCATAACTGTTTTTTTAATATACAGTAGTCTTGGGTGCTGTCCACAAACTACTTATGCATATCAGGAGGAAGGGGGTGGGATGTACTAAAGGTAGGTAGAAGGAGTCAGATAATGCGTGATGTCACATTACAATTAAGCATATCGGGCAGCGTTATGTGTTAATAAATCTGATTGTCTAGTATAAACAAACGACTATCAAATTCGATTGTCAAGCTTGGTGAATATGTAGAACACTAAGTTTCAATAAAAGGGTTATACTGTATAGGCTTTACAATTGAAAATACTATTTAAATACGGAGGTGGGTGTGATATTGTGACATAATATTAGAAGAGGTTTTAAATTATGACAAGGGGGGGAGGGGGGTTGAAAAAAATTAGTTTGACTAGTTTATGGACAGGCCCTTGAAAGTTTTCGAGGTGAGGATACGCACGGTGCATTCCATTTACAAGGGATGAATTGTGTGTGGCTACACAGCAAAACAATCACAAATATTATAGATAAAAACATAATTTCTAATAATGTGTTCATTAGTAGACTATATTCACAAAATTACTTGTGTATTATTTAATTTTTAAAATACATACTAAGTACTTTTTACACATAGCAAAATATGTAAGGATTTTCTTAGTTGCCTCTTTGATTGCATGGTCTAAGAGTTGGCTCTTGCAATGATGGGGAGATTGAGGTTCTAATCTCGATCTGGTGTACTGAGGTTGTTTTTTCCTAAAATGATTTCCACTCTACACAAATGTGGGTACATTTTATGTAAATATAACCTTCCTTATCCCTAACACATTAGTGTAATCAACACATGTGCATAACTCTAGTCTTGTTTTTCAACTGTTTGTGTAATTCGAATTTTCATGTGACTACTGTATTTAAAAAAAATTAATTACTTCTTTACGATAGTAGTTGATAATTTTGGTTCTTATCATAGAAATTAACCTGAAATATTAATCAAAACTTGAGAGCGCTCTTTCTCTCTCACGTGTTCTGCTTGTTCCACTCGTAAAATTATATCAAAAGGATGTACAATAACTAGAGGAGATGGGATGTAAAGTTAAAAAACAAACTATTAACTTTATTTATAAATGTCTTGGACAGGATGCAAATTATTTAGAGCAAACATTCCATTAATCTGATTAATATAATATTTTTAAATATTGTGTAAAAGTTAATGATTAGGTATTGAACTATCACATTAATTGTAAAATTTCACCTTTCACTTTATTCCTTATTTTTATGTTAAGAAAAGCCTGTATTTGTAAATACCATAAGTGGTGTTTGCTACAAAAATGTATTAGATAAATTAACTACTCTTTAGATTTTATTATAAACTGTAACATGTTGAAAATGAATTAAACAAGTTACTTAGTTGTTAATCTTCGAATTAGTAATTGGAGTTATATTATGTATAAAGAAATAGTAATATAAAATTGTTAATAGAATATGAATTATATCATTTTAAAAGGTTGGTATGTATAGAGACTTCTCGACACATGATGAAGGCTAGTGATGAAATGCATCGGCCCGATTAACAAGTAATGTTAGTATCATCTTTAAGAAGAGTGAAGAATTTTTTAATATAGTAAAATGTTAAAAAAAGAAAGAAAATCATTTAGCATTCACTATTGAAATGTTTATGGTTATAGGTGTGTGTTTTGATTGAAGGATTTTTTTTTCTTGTTGTATTTTCCATTAGTTTTTATGAATATATTGTTTTGTTTGGATAAGAAAAAACATTCTGATTGTAGTTTAGACCACTGGTTCCTAAGCTTTACTTGGTCACAAGCAATCTCCCCCACTCCAGATAACATCTAACTTCAGTAGGTACCCTTGGCACCTGACCACAGAATTCGACTCCTATAAACCCTCTACCCCACTAAATGAGTTTTAACTGTATTTTTTTTAAATATAACAAAATTGAAAATTTTCCATTTTATTGTGAAAAAAACTATACTATCAATTTGGTGTTATTAAAATAAGAATGCCGAAAACTGTAGCTCAATATGTTTTATGGGTTCGAACATCACATATCTATTCTGGTTAGTCTGCTTTGAGACAGTCTCTTATGGCTCCCATTCATCCATTACAAAAAAAACTTAACTCTCACTATTCAATTTAAGATACAATGGTACAAACTATAGTGGGAAAGGTGCGGGAGAAAAGATGTGCAGACATTTGATTGAGAATAAGGTAAAAAATCTAGTACATTTGATCAGGCATTGAACCTTGCTATCCTATATCAGTATTTGATATACTATTGATCGTATTTATCAACCAACATAAAGTGTGTTGAACTAAGTGTTTTATAAGTGGAAAATATGTATTGGATAAAACCAGACGTGATAGGACTTGGGTTATTATACAATTTTTTTTTTTTCAACAGCCTGTTGTATTTATCGAAAATGTGTCAATATCAATAAGCTATGTTTTAACTGTTTGGCATGTAGGATTGATGATGACATTCAACTGTACCCCAGCTTGGGAACCATTGCGTCTGACTTGATTAAACTGATTTAATTATGATTTATAAAAATTATGTATTCATCCCATTGTTTTATGAACCTGTACAAACTGCAGCGATCTATGTTTCAAGCTCTATTTCTTGTAACATAATCCAACTTTGTTGATATCCATTGATGTTTTCTTGAACGCTGTGTAATGGAAGGGACCACGCCATTTGGTTAAGTGTCAACTGTAATTCACTTCCGCAAGGTATATTTGTACATTTATGTTGCTTGGCCATTTTATTTGTGTGAGTTACTGTCAAATTGTATATTATAATGAAATATATGATGTATTATATTGATAAACTTATATGATTTAAAAAAAAGTTATTTTCTTAAACTCTATTCAAAGAATGAGTATATTTCATGGAAAAAGTTGAAAAGGCGGGAAGGGTGTTTGTAAACATAGACATTCTACTTAAACAGACACATACTACTTTAGATTTTATTACTGGTAGATCTTATATTAATTTGTTTATAATTTGATTCAAAAATTGTGCATCACAGCCTAATTAAATATTATGTTTGGTAGGTGTAAAATTTGCTTGAGTAGAATTGCATGTCAACATGGTGGTCACAGAGGGGGAAGTTCAGAGAATTTGATATGTGGCCACCCTGATAAAGAATGTTGGTTGTGTTTGGTGTTTCTCGTACAATCACTGCAAGTCTGCATCACAGGTAAAACTTGAAGTATTTTTGTTCAAATAAACATAACCACAATAGCGGTCTGGTGGTCTTATACCCTCACTGAATCTAGAGAGGACTCTCTGAATTTCCTGAATGTTGATGTGAAATTCTCCCAAAATACTCCCGGTGACAAAAAATCAATTAATTTCAAATTAAAATGTTTTTTATAACTTTAGTATATCCAAATATTTACACATTTAGGGAAAAAATAAAATTAGTTTTCTCTGACCTGTCTGTTTATGAATGCTTTATATGGTCCACTCGACTTGGATTTGAATAATGTTATTTAGCAACATTTTGAACCTTTACCTTTAAAAAAATTGATTTCATTATTGCTGTGAAACTTTAATCCTATTTTCTTGCGAATAACCACCTGGTGGGAAAAAAGGCCATCTGTAAGTTTCTTCATAGTAAAGTTGTGCTATATCAAGCGAAATTGGATTAAGGCCCTGCATTGTACATTACCCCCATACCAGTGGGTGGGAAAAAAAACATTCCCTGTTCCAGCTACAAAGGTTGTAACAGTAATCCATCTGATTTTAGAGCTACATTTCTTTAGAAGAATTAAAAAAAGATATTCTTATACGGGTTTATTGATAAAATTATTTGAATCCCTGCAAAAAATTATGAATGTTTTGATCTTAAGAACGATTAAAAAAGAAGATATTATTTATAAGATTAATTGAACCCCTGCAAATGGCTATGAATGTGATTTTTATCAATTTAATAAACTCAATATTTGCTAAGCCCAAATAATGTTTGCACAGATTGATTTTAGTGGTGTTCAGCTTCATTGTTTACTCGTAGTAGCTTATAGTGTTACTCCCTTAAGTTGATTTGCAAACGTTTCAAGATTATGGAGAAAAAATTATTTGTAATGGTGGTATTTAAATGTTAAGTATCTGCTTGTCGTGCCTTTAGGAACCAACCAACTCTACAAAGCACATTGGCATGCATTTGATTTAGTAATTATCTTTTTTAAAGAAAAATGAGTATTATAAAAAGTTTCTAGATATAACTTTGTGTTATATGAGAATTTATTGTAACATTTGCCTACTTAATATTCCATTGTTAGTAAGAGATAAGCTAACATTTTAACAAGCCAACATACTTAGGTAACTGAAGAACAAAACTGACTCATGCTCTTTTTCTTCCAATTGTGTGCAATGTGGTTTAATGCCAGGTAGAGGTTGCACAGACCAGATATTTGCATTCCAACAAGTGATTGAAGGAATAAAGTTCACTGTGTATTTGTTGTGGAGAAGGCATATGATCATGTAAATGATAGGATAAGGAAAGTTCAGAGAAGAGTATGGTGTGTACGCATGGTAAGTAAATGCAATTCTGCCGGTGTATGATGGATGTAAAGCGTGCGTTCGGGTGGATGGAGCTTTGAGCGAATGGTTTGACATTGAACAAAGTGTTGGACAAGGTTGTGTTATGACACTATGGTTGTTTAATATATTCAAAAGGAAAACTGTTAGAATCAGCTTAGTATAAAAGGAAAACTGTTAGAACAAGTGATAAAGTTTGAGTATCTGGGCAGAATGATCTGTAAAAATGGAGGGATAGATGTTGAAATCACAGACCGGTGAATGCACCTGAGATTAGTTGGATGTGTGTAGGCTATTGCAAAGAATGAGGTAGTAGGCAAATATGGCAGTATATAAAAGTATGTTATTGCCCACATTGTTTTATGGGTGTGAAGTGTGAGTTTGTCAGGAGAAAAACAAGAGAAAGGTGAATGCAATTGATACAAGATAGCTAAGAAATTTATGCTGAAAAACTCACATGGACAAAGTCAGTAATGAATGACTGCTAAAGGAGTGCAGTTTGAAAGGGAATCCAATAGGCAATATGAAAGAAGCACCTTAAGTTGTTTTGGGCATGTTGAGAGGATGAGAATAGATTGAGTGACGAAGCAAATTTATGAAAGTAGTGTGTGTCGATTAAATTAAAAGGGTTAGCCATGTAAGATGTAGCTAAATGTTGTAGACGATTGTGTGAAAAAGAGAAACATTGAGAGTTTTAAGAACAAAAGTGCATGTATGACTCGAAGTATGACCATTGTTAAAGCCAAGGGAGTATGCAAGAATAAGGAAGCGTGGAGAAAGTTAGTGAGGAGGGATTAATACAGAGTTGTTGATTTTTTTTTAGCTATATGCACAATTTATTTCCTCCTACCCCACGAGGGAACGGCATAATTAGTTGGTTTTTGTTGGGTTTTTTTGCTCCCTTTTAAGATTACCCAAATTTGTTGAAACATACAAAAAGAGAAAATGTCAGTGTTTATTTCTGGTATTTTATTTTGATTTCACCTATTTTATGGAAGTTTGTTTTTTCAGTTAGCTTCCAACCAACTTGGGCCACTAACCATCTTAACCCTCAATATCTCTGACTAGATTGGTTGGAATGCCAACCAAGTGAAAATTGGGGCTTGAATTCTGATTGTGTATAATTATATGGTTTCCCACTCTTCCTCCATGCAAATACAGGTATAAATCCTCAAAGATATGGTATTTAAAGATTCTGCTTGAATTTGGGGTGCTACGATTGATTTGTACTCTATATTAACATACTTTATTGTTAATTCATTACATGTCAATCTTTTTTCCCAAATTTAATATGAGTTTAAGGTCTTAGTTTAAACTGTCAAAATGTGTTTAGTTATAGTAAATTCTTGTTTAATATATCATCGAAAGAACTGTAAAATAAGTTATATCAATTGAATGGCCAGTTGTTTCACTGCTGATAGTATGAAATGCCACAAAAATATTTTATTTAGTTTTCCTAATTGATGTAAGTTTTATTTGTACAATGAGTGTTTTGTTAATTTATATGAAAAAAGACAAAAAAAAACTTTGAACATTAAAATATTGTTACAAATGTTTTTCAAAAAATGTATATTTGTACCTTTTCCTTGTTTGATATTTTATTTTAAGAAAATGATCAATATAAATTACTGACTTATTCTCATACACTTACATCAGGGGCAGTATGCAAAGCCAAGGCTGAGCAAAATAGAAGTTTGGAATCAAATCGAAAGTTTTTTTAAAATTATTACCACTTATTACCCGTTCAGGTCATATACATATATAAAAGTTACTATAATTGGGTAGAGATAAAGAAACATTTTAGAGGTAATCTACTTGCATTCGTGTGGAAGGAGTGTGAGAAACCATTTAGTAAAAATCACCCTCAATAGACCCGACCGGGATCGGAATCTCGATCTCCCTGTCAACAGGCCAGTCCAATACGAAAGTGACACCCTACCCTATTCGGCATATGAAGGGGGTCAAGAGAGTTGATTTTCTATCCATGTTACTGCAACTCATCACCCTTACTATGTTTCACCTTCTGATTTGCTAAGCCTTGCTCTTGCATACCATCCTGGGCATGTGAGAAGTACAATTTTTCAATTCAAAGAAAATGGGAATCAAATAGGAAATATTATCAAAGTTTGAATATTTTTTGCCAATGGTTTTATGCGGGGGGAAAAATAAGTATTCTTATTTAATAAATTTATACAACTAAAACATTTTTTAGAAAATCTTTTATTGTATGTTGTTTGTCAAATCAAGTATCACAACATAAAATTCAATTACAAGATTTTTTCATATGAATACTAGTTTGTAATGTATTTAACAGCTCAGAATAACAATAAATGAACATAAATTGACTATACCAGCTGTCAATATTTTCATTGACAAAATTTGGAAAATTGTAAAAAAAATAGATTTTTGTTTTTCCCCAAACAAAGTTGAAAATATGTTTGTCAAAAAACAAGTAGAACCAAACCTGGGCACACAATGGACTCTAAAAATAACAAACACAAGATTCCAGCACCAGTTGAAATCATTTCAGCTTTGTCCACTATGCAGTTTGCTTTTAAGAGCCAATTTTTGCAAAGATGGTTGAAGTTCCATGACATGGTAACAGTATTAAAAAATCTTTTAGTGGACTTGATAAATAAAATGTTGGTGTTGAAAAGCATTATGGGTCATCAGAAATGTGTTTCAAATAAAGAAAACTGTTGGATCTTCCCTCGAGTTTCCACTGTCCTGGGCAAGCTGTAAGGTCCTCCATAGAATAAATGCATGCCCACTATGTGTTGGGCAGCCTGTAAAGTCCTCCATCGAAGAAAATGCACGCCCACTATGTCTTGGGCAGCCTGTAAAGTCCTCCATCTAAGAAAATGCACACCCACTATGTCTTGGGCATGCTGTAAAGTCCTCCATCGAAGAAAATGCACGCCCACTATGTCTTGGGCAGCCTGTAAAGTCCTCCGCTAAACAGCAGCTTGTGTTCTCGTACCTTGCGGTCGAGGAAGTGCCTCAGCTCCTGCACATTACACTCGACAGACATGGGCCCTTGTGACGCAAACATCTTCAGCATTTGGTGGATTCTATCCAGCGGCATGGAGTCCAGGTTGGTTAACATACCCACAATATAGGACCAAAACACCTGCAACAAATACACAGAGGCTTAAAGTGGTTCATAGTAAAATTTCGAGCCTTGTTCCTCTTGATTTGATTTTATTAAATGACACATCCTTAGTGATTGAACACAGAAAGCTATCAGTAATGCATTTTCAACACATTCCTATTAATTAAAAATAGCATCAAGAGAGGGTGTTAGTAGCAGAAAATAATTCTTTAAATATTTAGGGGTGAAAGAAAACATAAGTAAAAGTGTTGGGTTTGTGACGATACAAACAGAAAAGCTTGATTCATTGAGTGCACTATTAGAAGAAAATTAATATTCGTGGGAGTATCACACTCCCCTGGAAAGCTTTAAATACCTGTGAAGTGTGATAGGAGAAAGAAAGGGAGGCGAGCATAAGCTTTTTTCCGGAAGTGTGAAAATTAAAATTTGGAGCAGAGATGCCCCAAGGAAGTATAAAGGAGTTATCTACAGGAAGTACTATGTACCAATGTTGACCACACAGCAGAAATGTGAAAAATGAAGGAGAAGGATAAAAGCAGAATTCAAACGTTCGAAATGAAATTTCTGTAGAGTAGGAAATTCCTATAAGACAAGAACGGGGGAAAAGGTCACGATGTTGAAGATGGCGAAGCCTGTACTGAGCAGATCCAGCCAATGGCTGGAAGTTGTTCATGATAATTATGATGATTAATACTATGATTTGTTGCTGCAGAGCCTTCAAATTCAATCATGTGAGAATAAGAGATGTTCATTTTGTGTTCAGTTTACGAGGAGCACATTAGTCTTCACGAGAAGAAACAATAAAGAATGAAGTTATCAATGAAAGAATGGGGAGTACATGAAATAATAGAAGAAGCAAGACTGAGATAGTATGGGCATGTAATGAGAATGGAAAAGGCAAGAATACCAAAGAGAATGATGGAGATTACTCATATAGGGGGAAGACCACAAAGAAGGCCAAGAAAGAGATGGACGGAGCGGATAACATAAAGTGTGCAAGTGAAACTAGAAGAATGTAAGCAATTAAAGGAGGCAGGATGGTGGAAAACAAAGGAAGATGGAGACATTTTACTAAACTGACCCGAGTTGAAAATGATTATGTTGAGGAGTTCATTTTACATTTTTATCTGGAGCAGTTTAAGAAGTTATTAAAAAAAAGAGACTACCATGACATTTTTAATGGAAAAAAAGGTGGCATCAATGTACAGTGTGAACTCCTTTTCATTGTAAAATCCATATTATGTTCGCCCCCTTTTATATGTTTCTATCCACCTTTGCTGTACCTTCTTCCTAATATAATACAATTACCTCATAAAGTGAAAAGAGGTTTTCCTTATAGAGAAATATTTTTATTAGAAATCAAAGTTTCCAGCCAAAAAATAATAATTTTCCACCACTAAAAACTATTGAAAATTTAGTAAAATATGTGTTTGACAATAGTAGTTAGCTGTAATTTTTCTACTCGTATCATTATGCCCCTTGAATTTTAGTAAATATTTTTAAAATCCATTTTTAGCCTAAAAATGACTTATTTGACGACTTTTAATACTGAAATACAATCATTTTTACTTACCACAAATTAAGGTCTTTAGTAGAATCGGTCAATTTAATAGTTATGGTAAACAAGTGCACTAGATTCCTCACCTGCAGCTCCTCCTCACGCTGATCGTGAGCTGAGGCCATGGGGCTGTCGCTCTCCTCATCCTCGCAAGACATGTCTACAGTCATACTGTCCTTGCACCTCCCTCCAGGGGTGTCTTCCACGAGAACAAACATGTCCGTCGAAACCTCCCGCAACAGACCCTGCGATTGCCAGAACGCTATCTTCCTGCGCAGAACAGTGGCTGGGACCTGCATCTGGTGACTCAGATCCTCTATCGTCCAGTCCAGCCTCTCCTGACATGTAACAAGTAATACATACACCACAATTCTCATAGGAAGAGCCTTTTTTCAACCAAGTCTAATTTCATTCGTACATCAAGTCATGTCACTTATAATGCATATTATGTTATATATGGCAGAACATACAGAAAATATGGATAGAAACTAATAAAGGGATGCTTGAATCTTTGAATCCCTTGAATTCTTTGTGTTCGAGAGATTGGAGATTTGTAAAACTCTAGGGGTATGTGAAGTCCACTATTTCAGTTGGAAGCGAACTTTAATCAAGTATATGAAATATTCTCGAAGCCGAATCAAAGTTTGAATATTTTTTGTTAGTTGTTTTACGTTTGAAAAAATATGGTTATATATAACTTTATGCATTAAAATTCATTAAAAAATGTTTTATTGCAAAATTGTTTGTAATATTTTGTTTCAAGCTGATAAATCAAGTTACTATCACAACAGGCAATTCTATTACTAATGATTTTCACCATATAACTCTATAAGGAAAACCTCTTTTCGCTTTATGAGGTAATTGTATTATTATTTGGAAGAAGGTATAGGAAAGGTGGATAGAAACATATAAAAGGGGGACGAACACAATATGGCCTTTACAATGAAAAGAAGAACACAGTTCACACTTTACACTGCTGCCAAGTGATATCATTATAAATTCGCATCCAATGTCCTTTTCCTGTGTTTTTCCTTTGTGTTATACCTTTTGCATATTCCTATCTATGTGTCCTATCATTCTTTACCATTTTCCTTTTCCTCCCCTTTTGTTTTTTGGTTTTCTCTTTTAGGAAGTTGCGTTGCGCGTTTCACTCTCTTCCCTGATGAATGTGTGCACTATATTAAACATAATCAATAACGTTCCAAAACGAAAAATAAGTACTTATAATTATGTTTAAAATATTGTTTGGAGTTGGATAAAAAGAAATTATTTAAAAAAATGAAATATTATGAGAAAACTTAAGTTTACGTTATTTTAAATGTAATATATAACAGGTAATTAAAGATCTTTACATTTATAATAAAACTGTGATCTTTTACAAGTGTTGGCAAGCCAAAACTTAAACATATGATTTTCGAACTGTCATTCAGGTAAAAACCTATCGTGAACGGAATATAGGTTTCATTCTATCAGAACTCATCAGGGGGGAGTGTGAAATATGTCATGCAACTTCCTAATAGGGAAAACCAAAAAGCATCAAAAGGGAGAAAAATGAAATTAGTAAACTATTCAACTAATTTATTGCTAACATTATCTTGATCCATCCCTACCTGGAAATGCCAGATGATAGTGGCATGTGTCGGTGAGACGGATAAACTTATCTTCCTGTCCTTCAGCTCGATATCAATAGTAACAAAACCTAAGTGGGGCTTCCAGTTTAGTGTCCTGTTTCCCTTCAACATCTCAAAAGCTTCTGTATATATTTGGAAGTGATCCTTGACAATCTGTGGCAATTCGAGCGTCTCCTCCTTGAACGCTGGCCAGAACTGAGCCGAGAGTATGAGAGCCGTAGTGGGGAACTCCTGCTTCCTAATGAGGTCAAAGTTGAGGTCTGAGGTGAGATGCCCATTGATCCTCTTCGAATCATAGATGTCTTTCAACATCACCTCACAATAATGGAGGTGACCTTCACCGAACCTCAGTTTGAGCAGTTCCAAATAGCGGAGCTCCTTCTCCGTGTTGTAGCTGATGGAAGAGAGCAGGCGATCAGCCAAGAGCGTTCGGTATTCCGTAACAAAGGTCTCTTTGCTCCCGTAGACATTGGCCAGCATGGATATAATGTCTGAAGATTGGCGGCTCTTGGCAGTCTTTGATGGGTCCGCATCCATGGGGTCGGGTTCCCACGACTCCCAATTGTCGATGTCGTCTTCGAGTGGTGAGTTTTCATCGACATTCTGGACCTGACAGCGTACCAGCTCATCTGCCAGTTCACTGGGGCCCTCGTCTGTTAGGGCAGTGACAACACAACGAACTGTGTCATGTCTGTTGCGCAGATACTTTCTAGAAACATTTACAACCAAACACATCTATTAAAACTTGATATTTTTAAAAATAAATATCAAATCAATAATAGTTGATAGTGATATTTCATACATTAAAAATTAACATTTTTCTAATAATCACACTCGATTTACTCTTTACATTTGGCAGAAGGTATAGGAAAGAGGAATCAAAACATATGAAAGGGAATAAATAAAATATGGCTTTTCCAATGAAAATAAGAACACAGTTCACACTTTACATTGCCGTCGCTGGACAAAGAGGTAATTGCTGACTCCTGAAGAAAATCGACAGTTACCGCTCAATCCCTTGACCTGGATGTCATGTTATCGGAACACATCAGGTGGTAGTGTGAAATGTGCAACACAACTTGATAAAAGAGGAAACAAAAAAAAGGGAGAAAAAGTAAATTGGTAAATAATGATAGGACACTTGGATATGAGCATGTAAAGGGAATAACATGTGATGCAAAAGTTGAAATTATTATTACTAGATTAATTTTTTTTAAGTATTCCAGATTAAAATTTCGATGACGATACTTTCTGTTTTATTGATAATTTTCTATCGATGCTAGTACAGTATTAATATTTTTCTTCTGGTACTTTTAATGAGGACAATATTGATACTTTTCTTTCGATACCACATTCCTAGTATCATAGTGGAACCAAGTAAGGTAAGCTTGTATCTTTCAGGATAAACAAACAGTAAACATCTATATAACTTCATCAAGGGATTATTTATATTTACTCCTATTTTTATAATTTTGTCCACCTCTGACAAGACATCTTGTGAATGTGGGGAATGCCAGGCCTCCACCGTGGTTCGGATTCCATGTTAAACTGTAGGTCCTCCATTTCATCTCACAATCACCCTACCATTACACATTAGCGTAAGTGTGTATAACCCAAACGGGTAGTAAGACGCGGTGCTAATAACAATAACAATATAATTTTGTCCAAGATTCGAAAATGAGATTTGAAGATAGATTGGAGATTCAGATTTGGATTTGTAAAATAGTGGATTCGACCCAACTTTAGTATATATGTGTTTTATTTTTAAATGATTATGGTATGCTTGAGAACATGCATAATCTTTGTGATATTTTTATTCAAGCATTTATGTAAAAAATTTAAAATAAATACAAGTAGTACTTTGTTAAATTTACCTGACGGGCTGTGTGACAGTATCCAAAAGTACACCTGTAGGGTCTAATTGACGGAGCGTCTTGACTGCTGCCACGTATGCCGTTAACACATCAGGAGTGTTGACTCCTTGGTGGAGCAGCTTCGTGACAAGAGTCTGTTCCAGCTTCCGAGTCAAGTAGCCGCGAAGGTCAGTCTTCTGGACGCACACGCGTAAGTCTTCCACCGCAGGTTGAGAGTCTGGATATTCTGGGGAACATAACACTAACAATGAGAGTTGGTGTAATTTAGAAAACAACAGATTTGGACAAGGGTCACGGTATATTAAAAAAATATAAAGATGTAATGAATCCTCGGATCCCTAGAACCCTACGTGTTATTTGTGATTTTTTTTAGCACTGAGTCTTACTACATGGTTTGTACATGGAGGGAGAAGGAAAAACCATTTAGGAAAAACCTCCTCAGTACACCCAACCAGTATTTGAACCTTGATCTCCCTGTCATCAGCAGTCTAGTCTACAACAAGAATGACACCTTAGATCACGCAGCCAACGAAGCAGGTTATTTGACATTCACAGATTCAAAATTATTTTTATGTTTTTTAAATTCCGATTTGGAATTTGTTTTGGAGTCCTTATACTGCTTATTGTTATGATGTTTTACCACATATGTATCGGAAACACTTAACAACTAGGCCTATGATTATTAATTTAGCACTTAACCGAATGTATTTTAATGCATTCAGATACTACTTTAATTGTTCATCCCAACTTAAAACTTGATTGATTTAGTAAAGTAAATTCTTATGTTTACCACAGTTCCCGAGTGCAGGTGTCATTTTTCAATCTATTCGAATATCATTCAGTGACAATTTATGTAATTATTATAATCATTCATCCTCCAAGTTTCGCCTTTCATTATTCTTATATATAATATTGCTTTCTTCCATGTTTTATAAGACTTGTATTTGAGATTCATAAGTATAATGAAGATCTAGATTCACTGAACGAGTAGTAAGACACCACTTTAGCAATAGACTAGATAGACTGCTGATGACGGGGAGATCGAGGTTTGAATCTCGGTCGGGTGTAGTGAGGGATTTTTTCCAAAATGTTTTTCCATGTTCCCCTCTATGCAAGTGTGGGTACACTTCCTATAAATATAACCTTCCAAATCCCTAAAACCTATAGTGTAATTAGTATATAGGCGTGGAGCCTAAACAGATTTTAAGACGTGGTGCTAAAAAAAAGATGTATGTATCAGTTCATGGTAGTCAATCGGTTTTTAGAGCAGAGGATCTCCATTATCAATGGGGTAATTTCACAAGGTGGGGGTGGGAAACCAAGACTGATTTAAAAACAAAAGGCATCAATGGTGGCTAGTTAACTGTATTACGCATAGTTTAAGACATTATATGTTTTAAATAACTCACATAGGTCATAATCTAAATCACATGTTTGGCAAATATCAGGGAAAAAATATGAATAAATTAATATTTGTATGGGATACCATGGGGGAACCATTTCTTGTGTTAATCCTACCATATTAGGTTTACAAGTTATCAAACACCAACAACCAAGGAGCAAAACAGACATGTCTGTTTTCAGCTTCGTTACTTTCCAACAAGAGACCTCATTGAATTAGCATCACCACAGTCCATAACTCCCATTCCCTTCTACAGGACTAACATGATTCTATTAAAAATGAAACAAAACAAGCCTGGAGCTTATGGGATAGAAACAATAGTAATAAATTTAAACAAAGCTATATTCAAACAATGGTTTTACAAGAATTAAAATTATTAGATTGAAAAGTAAATGAATTTAAATTTGGTATATGTGTTGATTACAACTAGGGATGGACGAGAACAGGACGAGAAATTAGTCAAAATATTGGGATTTGGGACGGGAACAAGAAATTTTAAAATTACACTTGAGAATAATCTTAGATTTAAAATATATTGATTTCTAAACTAATTTGGTAAGACTTGTTAAAGCTGTATTATTATTAAAACCTGCTTCAGTGTCTGCATGGTCTAAGACACCACTCTCACAATAGACTACACTACCGATGACTGGGATATTTAGTTTGAATTTGACTGGGTGTATTAAGGGTGGGTTTTCCCACTCTATCCACACAAATGCATGTACACTTCTAAATTCAATCTTCCTCATTCCTAGAACACTGGAGAAGTTAGTACATAGGTGTATAATACGAACGGGTAATAAGACCCGGTGCTAAAAAAAATTGCTAAAGGTAATAAAAACAATAAAAAATAACATGATAAAATAAATAAAATGTGTACGGATCGCATTTTTTAAATAAAATCTTAAAGTTACTTTTCTTAAATGTTTCCTCTAGATTTGACACCCCTTATAATCTACTCCCTGTCTGGCTCTTCAACAACAGACAAGCTGAACCATCATAAATGTTTGAACTTGGCAAGCTACTTCCTTTCCCCTCTTCCACTCATTTCTGCACCCCAAAAGATGGAAGAATATATCTGTCCTTCTCTAAATCTTTCACTTTCTGAACCTAACAAATCACTGTTGATAGACAGAGCACAATAAGTCATACGCCTCCCAAATTTCTCTCTACAAGCGGGAGAATAACCCCCTCCACATCCCAGCCAACAAGTTTGCTAAGTAACAAAGAAGAAGACTGTCTACCAAAGAGATTAACAACAATGATGAGTCAGCACCAACTGCTAGAACACAAGGGCCCTTTGTTTTGTTTCCCCCCAAAACTTTATGGGAAAGGGTCAAACCAGCCCATCAAAGGGAATAGATAAGAGTCCCAACATTAACATTTTTCTGAGGGTTCGGGATTCCTTTGATCATGGTTTGGGCTACTTAAAATTATCATAGACCACCACATTTTCTTCTAGTTAAACAATTTAGTAATGATGAGTAGCCTATGGAACAAGTTATTCCTAGAATAGATAGTTGGATAAAGCCGGCTATTAAGAAAACATTAGGTCTAACTTGAAAACCAAAATTTCAGTTGAAATTATTATGCTCTATAGTATCAAGGATAACATATTATAATTTGCTAATAAGCGTTTACAAGACTCACCGATGATGATGTTAAACATTTGATCAATCCTGGTGCATGTGTATGTCTCGTACAAATGATGTAACAGCTTCTGCTTGAACTTGTTGATGGCCTGATGGGTTATGTCTTGTACTGGGCTGTACATGTACACTCTACTCAGCCATCCGAGGACCACAGTGTCCAGCCACTGAGAACATAATAAAGTTTCATTACTAAACTATATTAACTATTAAAGGTGTGTGAGGGTTATTTTCTAATTGTATTAAGATTCAAGGTTTTGAGAAGATTTCATATTCAAGACTCAAATCCTTAAAAAAAACAGTAGAATTTGATTTAGAGCTATAATACTGCTTCCATGGGTGGTTCAGAACTGTTTATAATTGTAGGACGAACTCAACAACCAGGCCCCAGACCAGTTGTCTGTAACAAGCAATCAACACTGATTTTAGACAGGTCAACTAACATAATTATTTAACTAAAAGGTAACTAATGCTATGGTAGTTTTGAAGTTGGACGTATTATTATAAGTTTTAAATATCTCAAGTTTGCAAACAATCAATATGTAGGCTATTGTCAATTTTAAGTTTTAAATTTAACTGTAATTCTAATTTTGGAAAGGGACAATGAAAAAAACAGTAAAAATGAGTGTTATATAATTATTTAATCTATTTAGCTATTTTTATTTTCATTGCCTTGTCATGGCAATAAGACTTCAATCGAAGACAATTCCAAATGGAAGACCATATTAAGTTTACCTATTCAAAATAGTTTGAAAGCTCTATTTCGTTATTGATTAGCAGTTTCACTTATAAATCATTCAGTAGCTTAACAAACTGGTTAAATTAATAGCAACTTTGAGAGTGAAAATGCTGATCTCATCTAAATTAAATAGCCTATACCTAGCATTTTGATTTAAAGATTGATTTGTGCATACAGTACATCAGGAAGAAGCTCGAAATCCGAGTACTTGCAGAGCCATATTTGTAACCCTTTACCAATCGCTAACATTGAATTAAGAAATCTGACACCTTAGCTCAGTCAATAGTGTGTCTGTCTAGTAAACTAAGAGTCCTAGGTTTGATTCGTCGCACGGTCAAAAAATGTATCATTGGTGAAATTTGGGTTTCCTCTTTTACAGTGATGAATTAACGACAAAGGTCTAGATGTTGTGTCAGTTTAAGTTATTTTATAAGTCATGTGCTGATGTAATCAGTCGGTTCAGAAAGTGCACGTTAAATACCATAAATAAATTAAAAATCAAGTGAATTAAGATATTTGCAAAATAATGTATACAAAAGGATTAGTCTCTAATGAAAAGGTGTGAAAAACATATAGATCAAAACCCCACCAACTAAAAGGCTAATTCAAAATGTAAATTCAAATAATAAAAGATAAGTAAAGTGCAATTGTCGAAGTTGGAACCTTATGTCATCACAGATACACAATAAAATAGGTACACATACATTCTCGAGAGAGGAGATGTAGGAACAGCTGAAGCTAGCATTGCACATCTCCTGAACATGATTCTCTATCCTGACGTGAATCAAAGCTGTGATCACATCTCCGGCCAACTTCTCCAATATATCCAGCTCAATCAGCTTCCTGCCAACATAATAACACAGAACAGCTCTACCAATATGTGTTTTATTTCATCCCAGGGACATATACATAAAAAAAATTTTGGGTGTGTTCTACCTGTGGGGGGTTGTGGTGTACAAGGAATCTAATACTCCTCCCTAATAACTGATTTGGTGGCTGAATGGTCAAAGGTGTCAGTCTCATGTTAGACTTGACACCTGATATCAAGGAGATCAGGGTTAGAATCTTGGTCAGGTATACTGAGGAATGTTTTTCCAAAATGCTTTTCTACTTCTGCTCCATGCTAATGGAGGTACACTTAATCTAAATTCAACCTTCTATCATCCATGACTTAATAGCATAGTTAGTACATAAGTATACAACCTGAACAGGTAGTAAGACTGTGCTAAAAAAAAATTACTTATTATCTGCAGTGTAGTCTATTGCGAGAGTGACACCTCAGAACAATCGGCCAGACATTTTATTAATAAATTCAACATTGCCATTAAACTACCTTTAATCTATTCAAACTCTACTTTCCCTCTAAAAAAAACTAGCCGATAACTGCAGGAAAATATGTTTATTTTGATCAAACCTGTTGGTTTCATTAAAGGTTGCCATTATCTCATCACAATGACACTGCTCCAATTCTTGAGAACAGCCTCCACACTGTATCTCGTCTTCATCCTGGTCTGTAGTACACAACATTGAAAAACACATTAAAAATAATTATGAAGACCACAGGTGGAAAATATGGTAAGTCACATTTTCTTTTTTTACAGGGGAGAAATTTGAAAAATAAAAATTAACCAATCCCTTACTAACAAAACTGTGTTTTTATTTGGTTGAGGGACTAACTATATTTTTGGCACCCACCTGTACATCTCAAAAATATTAATTATCATAAAATTAGTTCTGACTTTGGTTTCTTACAAAACTTTGTGGACTTACCAGCTTTTCCTTGTTAGTACATACATATTTTTCTAAATCTCTTTGTAGGTTACCCCTTATCTTATTAAATTAATTCAAACCGTTTCAATGGATGATTCTGATTTGTATGTGTGGATGTTGGGGAGGGTGAGAGCCAATGATACATTTTTCAGCCATATCGGGAATTAAACCTAAGACCCTTAACTCAGAAGACTGACATGCAATTTATTGAGCTAAGGTTTTTGACAAAAATATGGATATATGAACATACATTTTGTAGCATTTGTTGATCCTTCTCTACCGCAATTCCTTTCTAGGTCCAACCATTAAAAAACCAACTATCACTAATAGTTACCTCCAACACTTTTTTCAGGGTTACAAAAAACTTTGAAAGCTATCCTGTAGAAGTCCTCAGTGACAACTTTATGACCCAAAGAAAGTTGGGAGTGCAAAGTTGCCCCCACAATCACTTTGAAAGTTCCATACAGAGTCTCCTCGCCGTACGTCACCTTGCGAACACCGCAATGATCCCGCAGTCTCTCCAGCTTTCGAAGCGCTGGGAGTAACAACATCACAGAGTCATACAAGTCCCTCACGGCGGTTTTGAACTTGTTGAAACCGTCAACTTCATTATCACGATTGTTGAAATTTTTCCAGAACTCTGGAGCAATTTTCTCCCTTGTCTCATTTTCAATTAAGTTAATGGCTAACTCTTCTATGAAGGTGCAAAGGTCCTCTTGTTTGATAAGATCAAACACTTCATACCCTTCTTCTTCCGTTGTTTCTGTACCAAAACCCTACAACAAAAAGATAAGAATCATATTAATTAAGACCACAAAGATCTTTAAAGATAGTTAGATCTTAGTGGTCATCCATAAATTGTGTAAAGCTTTTATCGTACCTCTTTTTATCCTATCGCCCACCCTGCCATGTAACACCAAGAAGAGATTTAGCTTGAGCCTCTGACCTGTTACAAAACTTCATTAAGAGGGAATGTAACTATTTAATGTATTAATAGCTGGAAACCTTAAGTGTTTAGCTTACATTTTTAACATCGTACAAATTGAGAAGTTATCTATAAGTAGATTTATTAAGAGTGAAAACATTCAAATAAAATAATGTTTTGACAATATAAATTAAGTAGGGGTTATAAAATCTGTGTTACTTAACATTATAATGTAATCCCCACCCTTCTTTGTAACACACTGTAACTTCCCCTTAGCCCCCTCTCAACAGAGTTACATGGTTTATGGATGACCCATTAGTAGACTTGAATTTGAAAAATATTTTTAGCAGGGGCCTATAAGCTTTTCCCTATTGAGATTAGCAATAGATTGAAAATTAGCAAGAGCCTGTTTTTTGTTCATTTATAATAGGCCTAGATGTTTATAGAACTTAGAAAATGTGTGCTTTTATTGAAACCAAACTAAGAGATTTGTAACTGGGATTAGTCATTAACCAGCTAATAGACCTAAACTAGTAGTAATATCAAAAAAACAAATAGGTTGGTTATGGTGTGATCTGAGGGTGGGATTCTGTTTTTTTCCCCCTGTCAAATTGTGAGAAATTTGATGTTTTCTAGCACACACAAGGTTGTGAAGTTTCCAACTACAACCTAACAAACATAATGAAAACATTTTAAATTGTTAAGAAAACTCACTTAACTGGTATTCTTAAGCACAAATTCTATCTAGTACAATTTTATAAAATGTTTATTTAATCAATAAATGTTTTATTATTATTAAGGTTGGATGAGTTTTTTTTAACGAAAACATTACTAATATTTTACATCACAAAATATTATCATGCGTAAAAAGATTTCCTTCGCAGTTGAGATGGGTGACAATCTGCTTTAGATTGTTTATTTATAGGACATTCATTTTTTTTTTAAATAGCCGATAATAAAATAATAGTTAATCATTTACAAAACTTAGGTCTATACTTAAAAAAAAAAAGTAAAGCTGTAGTTCTTATTAACACTTTATGTGTATTAATAAATACGTAAAATCACCATAGGTGTCTTAACTGTACTAGAAAAAATTTGTTAAAGTGATCGTTTCGTTCCGCAAAATGCTGTATGGCATATGGCGGAACGTTATTCAGTCAATAAGGTGAGTTTTAGAATATTTGTTTTACAGTTTGAAATTTTATGACAAGGTTTGTTTTGTTGTAATCAGACCCTTCAGAATATTATTGTGTGTAAAGGTGCTAGGAAATAATATATTTCTAATAATTTGACACTGAAAAAAAATCCCACCCTCGCTTTCACTTTTGAATTTATTGTGAAAGTAAAAATCATAGATACACAAAGAAAATAATAGGTTGAGATTGAGAAAAGTTTTAAGTTTATAACGTTTATATTTGTTTTGCCACAATTCATTGGTAGGAAGAAGTTGAGCCGACTGTATTATGGTTGAGTTGGTCTACAGCACCAGATGATAACCCGTGTTTGTTTATACACAAGACATAACACCTTATATAATTTTTAAATTGTTTGACAATCGGTTCAATCAAAAGTAATTACCTTTCCATCTAAGAAAGGGAATGTGAAACAAACTTTAGACCATATCAAATTTGTCATTTCATTTACATGAAAGTAAATGCAGACTAAGTAGACCAATTTCTCAATGAGGTGTGTTCATGTGGAAATTAAAAGAATTAAAACGTATTTAAGATTAGCTACATATTTTAGTAAAACTCTCACAAGTACGCCAATAGTCTATAAATTATTCAAAAACCACAAAAACGTTTAGGTATTTTTGAGATTCAAGCACAACACGCAAAAAGAAGTAGAGCTGATTTTATACCTAGAAGTATCATTAATCAAAAACAACATTGAACATACATTTAGCCCACAGATCACATTTCTCTAGAAAGATATGGATACTCCAGGTTAAAAATGTTGTATAAAGTTATTTGAAGCACTAGTGCTTTAGCGTCGATAGAATGAACTTCTTTCGCCTGCCGATCAATTAGGTATGGTCGATCCTATGTAAAATCGATTTCATAACCTCGACTAATCGATTCCTTGTACTAGAATAATCGATTTCTGAATTGATTCTTTACTCTCGATATAATTCAACCATCGATTATTTCCTTAGAGATTTCAGTAAATTTGCTAACTCTTTACTCTTAAGTCTTAATTAAATAAAACACAACATGAATACAGGAAAATTTAGTTGGTTATAAGAAAAGCTAAATAACTTTGGTGTTACAAAAATAAAGAATTAATACATGGCAAGAGAATTTAATAACTACTCAATTTATCCCTTTTAAAAAGGAGACTCCCAATATTAAAATAGTGAATTAAATAATTAAATTAGATTGGATACATTTTTGTGTAGATTGTATCTACTTGTTTGAGGTCATAAGTCATT
Source organism: Timema shepardi (assembly GCA_902151425.1). NCBI lineage: Eukaryota > Metazoa > Arthropoda > Insecta > Phasmatodea > Timematidae > Timema > Timema shepardi. The sequence continues at coordinate 123,947 of CABFVX010000336.1, forward strand.
TGCATTCTTGATCTCACTCGTCCCCTTTGACCTCCCACTTTGCCTTCTTTATCACTCAAGTAATTTCTACTCGTATATGACCCATTAAGCTATCCTTGCTTAACCTAAAATGTTTATTGTGCTGGTTCTACTGTTGTCCCTTGTAATTTACTTTTATTAAACTTTAACATGCGTTTGTGCTAGGGTTACAAGTGTCACACGTGAATGATCTATTTATTGTGTCTAAGCGTTTAACCTGAACGGGTAGTAATACCGGTACTAAATAAATAAATATAAATTTGTGTTATGCCTAAAATGTTACAGTTCAAGTTAGTTAGGGTTGAGGTTGATAGTGGATGCCCCACCCCCGCTAAGAGTGGCCCTGATGTCTCAATAGTGTCCTAGTGCTGGACAATCACATTGTCTGCACCAAATGAAAAATAAATATTAATTTTTTTGTTCTCTAGTAGCGATGCTTAAAAATAAAATAATCTTGCAGATATCATGCCTACATTTGCACTTCACTAAGTTTGTGGTTTGCATACAAGACACATTTTATTTCCCTATCATCATCATCAACTCGGGAATGTATTTCAAGGCACTTCCCCCAGTTCAAAATTTCCAAAGAACCTGTTTCGTGAACTCAGACATGTTCTGTACACCTGAAAAAATCATTAGTTGTAACTGAAGAAAGAAAATAACAAGTGGGTCTGCGTCTGCTATCAAGTGGTTGAGGTGCTGGCCTCCAATATATAGCTTGTATTCCTTACAAAGGACTCCTGGGTTTCCAGAATAACTTTCAGGTTAGAGGGCAAATACCTAAAAAAAACTGTTTAGTTTGCTAACGGTCTCCTTAATCCAACGATGGTTTCCACTGCCACTGGTTCTTCTCTTCAAGGAAGACACTTAAAGTGCTCCGGTTTGGGGGGAAAATATTGTGGTAAGGCCCCACACAGATTCAAAGTATCCCAAAAGTTACAGATGGGAAAAAAGTACAGAAACAAAGCATACATTGTATGTAGGGCCACACACATTATTTAAATCACTGCCCTTGGTTACCAAAACAGAATTGAAATAGCCTAAAGAGAAATTTAGTCATACATTTTATTTCCTGCCCTCATGCAAAATTACGTTCAGGCTACAACTTTCATTGCTCCTCTCTCCAAAATAAATTTCTAGATGTGCCACTGTAGGTTATTACAGTAATGCAACATTTATTTATATAAATTGTTGGAGCAATCGTGGGAAGATTGAGTCAATGCACTCAATCTTTTTCATGAATTGATACTACGCTTATTGATCAAAATTGATCCTGAGAATCAGTTCAAAGCCTATGAATAGAATGTAATAGGATAAGTGTGCACTACTGATCTGAAGAGAAGTCTTCACTGATATTATTATGAGACTATATTATCTTACATAAGCGCTGAACGTTTCAAGCTTACTTCTGAGACATAGGTTTATATTAAATTTATCAAAAAAGTTAAATAACATATTTATTATATCAATTAAAAACTGTAAACGTTCACAGCTAATCACTTTACAAATAGTACAAATCACAGATCCTACTCGATAATGCAGATGTTTGGCTTGAGTTGTTACGTTAAGTTTCGTGAATTGTGAACACACGTCTGTTTACCTAAGTTAACTTTAAGTGAACGTTACGTTAAGTTAACGTTAAATTGATTGTAATCCTGGCATAAGTTAACTTTAATTGAAGGTTACGTTAAGCTAAGTTGATCGTGTTCCTGGCAATTATATTATACACACTCCAACAAAACCTAACCTTCTATGTAATAACAATATGGAAATAAACTTACAATATCATGTAAATGAAATGTGTGAAAAAATTCTGTGTGTTTTGAATACAAATTAGACAAAACGATTTTAATACAAAATAAACAAAAGAGTTAAAAATAAAGAAATAAACTTTTGTAATTAACTAGTATAAAACAGGTATTTTATATAAAAATGTATTTAAATCATATAAAAATCAATTTAAAATTATATAATTTATTAAATAATAAAAATTGATAATTTTTGCAAACAAACACTAGCGCTCTCTTACGATGTTAGATGCATTTAAATAAAATCAAAATGGCAACAAAATGTTTTGCAAATTCTGGCTTTATGAATGTGTGATCCATGATATTGCCAATGTTTACAGTCACACCAACAGTTTAGCAATTGAAGTAGTTTTTCTAGTACCAACATTTCGATTAAACAGTTATTTCCTTTGTCCAATCACAACCAGTGAACGAAACTGCAAATGATGAACTAATCACAATCCACTTTCAAAATATTTTTAATATTTGCATTTTTCGTGCTAGCTAAGTTATTGTAAAATATTAGTTTGGATAATGTTTTGAATCCCATACGTTTTTCAATTAATTGATTTAAAGACTTTGAAAACTATTCCTCTAATCTTTTTTCAAACAATTAAAGGGATGAGCTGTATGTTTTAAAAATCACTTTAACATTGTGGATTGTTATTATAGTTTCTCCTTATGTGTACATGTAGATGTAGCTACATGTTTGGCGATTTTATAAAAGGAGGCAATTTGAATTTGCTTATTCAATATTCTAATAACTGACAAATTACTTACCTGTGAAAATATTTTGAGTTGTAAATTAAATCTATTTACATGTTTGTACTAGCAACATTTTGTAACTCTATTTTCTTTACAAACAATTAAACTTAGTCTTAATCCAAACAATTGGCTCTTTAAATTATAACTTGGGATTCTTTTTATGTGAGACAAAAATATTGTCAGGTCAGCATAGTTCTACACAATTTCAAAGATTATTTTTGTGAATTTCTTAGTATTATATTCAATTTTGATTGGGAATATGTATATTATCCTTATTATTATTATTATTATTATAGTGCCATGCTCGGTCATAATAAGCCATGGTGAGGCGGCCAACATGTCTGCTGCAATGGAAGAGCCCCATCAGCAACAAACGGTACAGATATCCAACCAGGTCCTGACTGAGCCTCAATCGCCTGAACAAATAATAGTATCAGTAAACCCAGTTGTCAGTTTTTCTGATGGCTCAGTGTTTGAGCTGGTCCAAGTCTTACCTTCCTCGTCCTCTGAAACTCAGGAATCTTCTTGTTCGGTAATATTACTTGCATTAGTTATTTTGCTAAAAAGGCATCTTACTGCCTCCACAAGGATATTCACAGCTTACTATAGCTACAGTCTGATTTTCATAAGAAGCTTGTTATTTGAGAATTGTAAATGATGATTGCCACGATCGCATAGAAATATTGTTACAAAGTATTTTCATTCTTAGTCCATTTAATTAATGATGTAGAGATAAATTATACAGTAATCCATAAGAAAGTATTAATGGAGGCTTGTGATAACTTTTTAGATGAACTTTATCAATTAATCAAATAAGACATATCTATAATGACAAATTGTAGTGACTTTCCATTAATGTTGGTGGTAAAAAGAGGGATTCCTATAAAATTCAGAGTTTTGCTAAAGACACACAAGATGGGTGAATGTTAAAGAAATTCAATAATATTTGTGTAGAGAGTTTGGAAAACTAAAGTCAGCATATCAGGTCAGTATTTTAGCCTCCATCTCTCAGGTCAAAGTTGAGCTCACTCGCGCCGAGCTAACTCTGCTGGTTCTTTTAAATTAATTCCCAACTAAAATTCATTTTAAGGACTTGTGTATTTCTTTTATCAAGAAACATTTATTTATATTTTACATGACAGACTAATGATGCTGACATTGTGACAGAACAACGAACAAGAATGAAACGGCGACCTTTCTCACCACAGCCTTACACTGTAAAGAAATACACCGATAAACGGACCAAGACCAAGAGAAAGAAAACAAACAAAGGTTACTAAATATTATACAACATGTTTTAGTTACAGTCCAATTTTTGTAGCAAGCATAGATCTACTGTCATGTATTTATACTTCAAATCATATGATCTGAAATAGGGGTGAAAGAAGCTTTGAAACTTTGACTTTGCTTCAAAACAAACATTAGCTTCCACCTCGCTTTGAAAATAATTCCGGTTTCTTAACTTAACCAATCAAAATATTGGCAGCCTCAATACTTGGGCTTAGTTATGTTCAATTAACTGCCATTTAAAGCTGTTGTAAACAATACAAATTAATATTCATATGGGAAAAAAATCTGAAGTAAATTGACTGCATGTTGTGATAATAGCTTGATTTATCATATTAAAATAAAATATTACAAACAATTTTGCAATAAAACATTTTCCAGGTAATTTTAATGCATAAAATAATATAAATAACTACAAAATAATTTTTTTGTGTGCATAAAACAATTTACAAAAAATATTTGAACTAGGCCTATGACAATATTTCATATATTTTATTCAAGTTTGTTTTGAATTAAAAATGTTGTCTTTGCACACCTACAATTTAAAACTATATATAATATTATCAGTACCTGTAAAATAAAACTAATAATACATTCAAATGTTATCACTTTTGGCTGCAAAAGTATACATTTATATTTTATAAAAGGCCCTTTATATGAAAGTTAGACTGTACCTCAGCATTGGGCCCGGCTCGACCTACTCATAAGGTCATGATTGAATCATGATCAGATGTGTCTTAGGATGATCTTTCATTCTTCAGGTGAAAGCTGGTGTGATTCCTTTTTCATAGCCCTCAAAGTTCTTATCTAATTTAAATTAAGCCATTAATACTCTTATTTTAAATCCTTAAATACTTTGAATGCTGGTGGGGAATATAGACTAAATTTAAAACATAGTTAGTTGAAAGTCTCTGAGCGAGGATGTTTCAGACACTAATAAAGAAAAACTATGGCATCAGTCCACAAGCAAGCTATGCCAATTGAGCAGCCACTTTATGTTGGCGAAAAGAGTGCCAATATTTACGAATAGATGGTGTCATGATCATCATAATGAACCCTTCAGCTGTTCATCTCAGTTTTTTAGACTGGTATTGCTACTTATTTATTCAAGTAGCTCCTCATTTGTCCTCACGAGGCTGAGTTTGATCATTTTCCAGACTCACTGCATCACAGAGAAATCTGAAACGTTGAGGATTGAACCTGAAACCTCTGGATCTGTAGCCAGAAACTCTGACAACTAAACCATAGAAGCAATCACTAATTACTTAACTAATTTAAAATTAAATTTACATTTTACTGTTTTTTTCATCCTCCCATGCTAACTTTAATTTCAGAAGTACTTTATGGTTACTTATCCATAGTGTTAGTGTGTAGCATTGATATTGTATCTCATATTTAGTGCCTGATCTAGAAGAATCACAGTTTTGCTGCGCCAGTTGTAAGTCACCATACATTGTGAACCCCTCGAGGCGCCGAAGGGCAAAGGAGGGTAAAGTGAGGCCTCGTAGAGTACTTGACATGGCTACCAACACTGTACAGCTGATGTGCAATGCTTGCGGGCTCGCTGCTTTCAGGGCCAGAAAGAAAATCATAAATGATCTAAACCACACACAGGTATGCTACAGTTCAATTTTCATAGGAAGAGTCTTTTATAAAATAATACACTTTTTTTTTTTGTCAACATTGATATTATTTTACTGTGTTATTTTATAGGTACGGTATTGATAGTATCTATCAAAACATGCCAGCTACAGATAGCATTACTTTGCATATGAACTTGTGAAAATAAATCTAGTAACTTTTCTAGCTGTCACATAAGGTTCTTCATATGGAAATTGAACTTAACACACTAAGTGTCTACATTTCCTCTAAGCTAACTTCCTCATACCAACCGCTCCATATAGGTTTCTAATAACCACAATAATAAATCAACCACTAGAATAAGGTTACCCAGATGGTTTTTATGTGAAAATCAGGAAGTTTAACCAGAAATAGAACCTATAACAAAAATTACTAGTAACTTTTAAGGAACCAGAACTATAATCAATATATTTTTTAGGTTTATAAACGTTCTTGTAGTTTATTAAAGGTTCTAAATTTGTATAGTTTCATTTTGAGCCCTTCTTTCTTTAGTTTGATTTTATTTTGAAATTTACACTTTTTTCCCCTTCTCTTAGGATTTGTTTGTCAAGGTATGATGCATTTATTTTCCAAGGGGGCTTAAGAAAGTGTCAATGAGCACTTAGCAGTGAGTACTAGTGAGGAACGATGATTATCACATTGTGTAGGGTTTTCTCATTTTACTCTTTAGGTTAAAAGCTTGTCCAACACCTTAGCTCAATCACTAGTGTATCTGCCTACTGAGCTAAGGGTCCCGGGTTCGATTCGTAGCCTGGCTGAAAATTTATAATTGTTAAAACTATGGGTTTACCCTTTCACCCCGATAAATTAACAGCCGGGGACTGGATGTTATGCCTCTCCTGGTCTTAAGTTAGGTTAAAGGCATATGGAGCTACAACAGGCCTAGCAAGCCAGTAGTGTAAAAATATATGACTTTAATAAAAAAACTGACCCAGGTCATAGGCTGGAAACAGTAATGGATTTAAAGTAAAGGTTAACATCTTGGGAGAATTTATTTATCTTTTACTGACATCAAATATGTCTCTAACAGAACCACCCCACTTGTACAATCAGTCTAAGTTAAATACGAAAAATTGATTTTAGAAGTGTTTTCCCCAGTTATGTGATGGTCGCCTGGACAGTTTGGTGTGTCTACAAACTAAGGGCTTTCAGAAATTAATAACATTATTCTAATAAGGTATTAGTCAATCCTAAAATAAGGTTTTTATACACAAATGTTAACTAGATTTGCATTTGGATTTGAGGTTCAGGATTCAAAGCTAAGCTGAAGGTTCCTATTTGTAAAATAGTGGATCTGACTCAACTCCAATTTATATAAATTCTTACTTTCACTTTCTCTTCATTGAAATATGTGAGGTTACTTGCAGCGAAAAATGCAACACTCTAGTCCAATAAGTTTGTATATAATCATAAACTTCATGACTAGATGGTGGAGAAGCCCCAGGAGGATAGAGATCAGTACCTGCAAGATGCTACACAATTTGCCAATTCACTTGCGGAGTTGCTCGAAGACCCCGATGCTAGCCAGTTCTACTGTCCCTCGTTCAAAAGCAAGTCTTGTTCTTGCCTACAAAACTACATCTCAGGCACAGGTAATAAATATATAAGTATACCTAGATTAAGAACACCACAAATAAAAAGAAACAAAAAAAATTGACCAAGATGTGTTATTGAAAAATGATTTAAAAAATTACAAAATCATTGGTACAGAGTTTAATATTGCGTAGGCTCACCATAGGTTTTCTTGCAGACATTAATTCTATCTGACATGGGATCACTCAATTCTAAGAAGCATTTTTAGTAACCTATTGCCAGAGACCAGCTTTTTGGATCCACAACTCAGCCATATTTTTGAGTTTCTTCTTAGCAAACTCCGTTGCCATCCAATTCCACAAATTTTCAATTGGATTTTAATCAGAGCTGCATACTGGCCAGTCCAAAAGTTCCCCATCATTGGCTTCAAAACACTCTTGTTTTATGTAATGTGTGGCATTGTCTTTTTGAAATATAAAATTAGGGCTCAAAAGAGTCACAGTACTTGGAAGCATAAAATTTTGCTTATAATTAAAAAACCTTTGATCCCCTAAACAACTAACAGTGGTTTTTTAAATACATTTTATTATTGTCACATAAAAAAGTGTGCAGAATGAGCTTTAAAATAACACCTATGTCAAGTAGTTTTCTAGTTTCTTTTAAATGGATGGTCTTCCCCGCCCCTTTTTTTTATAAATACAAAAAGTTATATAAAATGAGAAATGAAAAGAGATAAAAAAGCATGCGGTTTGCAATACATTACTAAAAATATTTTTTATATGTATGAAAAAAGTGCATTGAGCAAAAACATTTAGTAATGAATAAAATGATAAAGTATTAGGAAAAAAGTAGAACACAAATAATTACTACTACTTCCTGAGGAAGGTGCTTTAATAGCATCAAAATATTGAAGTGTGTGTAAATTTGTGTTAGTGTCTTTTCTTTTATTTGTGTTCTACTTTTTCCTAATACTTTATCATTTAAAAAAAAAAAATTAATAGATAATCTTTACATGTTGAAGTAATTTCCATGTAATTGTAATGTACTCTTGGATTACACTAAAAAATAATGGACCCACCTTGATGGGTGCAGCACATAAGATCGTCCAACTAAATATAACTTTTCATTTTAAACCAATTGTATGTATTTTGTTGTCAGATAAGGATGAATATGGTATACAAGAAAGAGCCGGCCATTTGCTGAGTATAATTAAGCAGTCCCGCCAACTGAAGCAGAGTAAACTCGATAAAAATGACACTCAGGTGTGTGTGTGCGCACACTTTCATTTTTAGTAGGGTCTTTTTTGTTTGTTTTTCCACCATGTCTCACAACCCATTGGAGCTGTACACACACTTAGCTATATACATACATGGTTACATAAGTTTTGTAAGGATGATTAATGTAGAATTTACATAAATGTACACAAATTTTTGGGAGAAACCATTTAAGAAAAACCACTCGACTGGGATTAGAACACTAATCTACCAGTCTTCAGCAAGCCAGCCTATTGCGAGGGTGATGCCTTAGACCACTGGTTCTCAATAGGTGGCTCGCAGGCCGGAGGATGTCTTTCTGACCCGAGGTAAAAAATTAAACTCAAATAAAATATAACCAAACAACGCTGTTTTACACTGTACGCAAATCTTAAAACAAATTCATGTTTGTAATATTATGAAGTACTTAGTTTCCGATTTTAGTAAGTGTAGATTTTAAGTTTTCACGCCCTCTGGCATAATGCATGAAAAAAATATGATTGTTTCCCTTGGTGAGTAGAAATTGAGAACCACTGCCTTATACCATGTGACCACCAAAAAATGTTTTTAATATTATATGATTTTTACACTAATCACTTATAGATTCTTAAGAAATGAGACATAGATCCATATCTCACTTTTCTGAAAACATATAATAAGTACCTAATAGCGGGTTTTTCCATAGCCTTAATAATTGTCAAATCTGGAACTTTACTTTGTAATCTAAGTTGAAACTGATGAATATTTGTAGCGAAGTCAAAGTTTTTGAAGCTTCACACACCCATAAAAATAAGATAAATTGACTAGCGAAAGTATCTTGTTTCATAGACTCGATTTGAGGGAGAACAACTGCTTTCGGGAGACCCTGGTGGTGGCAGGAAGAGACGCAGAAGCAAACAGTTTGAGGACTTTGTACTCTCGACGAGAAAATATTTGAGACAGGAGCTCAACTTGTGTGAGAGAGCTTGCCAGAAGGTTCTGTTGTATTCCAACAACTTCCTCCATAAGAAACTTAAGACATCCCCAAGCAAGTGAGATACATTATGTCAACTGTGTACCCTATCTATGGTAGTAAATGTTTTATATCCTACTAAAAGTGTTGATACAGCTAAAGGAATGAAACAGAAACATGTGAAATTAATAAGACACCATCATCTGCCAGATATCACAATATTATTTTTGTCAACACATGAATTATTACATTAAATAATAACCAGGTTATTTGGAATAGAGCACTAGGCTAAATCATGGTTTTGATTAGGGGGGATAGCCAGCACACTTATCTTGGTCAAGAGAGGGTTGACCTGTTGAAGCTGTCCGACAGTGATACCTTGTCCTTAAAAATTTGTGTATTCTTAGTGTTCTATCTAAACAATTTCTACTCCTGTACAACCTAATTTAAACTATTAAATAATAACCATGACCTTTTTAAAGGTTATTTTGCTTGTTTTTACTGCATTATACAGATATAATCCGATAATCCAGCATATTTGGTAATTCAACAAGGCCAAATTCTCAAGCATAGCAGATTATTGGACATCTACTGTATTAAGATTCGAAACTTGGATGGTTTGTTCAGTGAGGTGTCAAGTTAAAACTGGATCTTATTTTAAGCCTCCTTATTTGGTTTTTCACCATATCTTTGTAACCATTTGGGTTATATCTTGAATTAATTATGCTAATGGATTAGAAATAAGAAAGGTAAAATTTTAGAAGAAATATATTTACATTTGCATGGGGGAAGAGTGAGAATGAATTTAGTAAAAACCACCCATGAGTACACCCGACTAGGATTCGGACTCCAATCTTCCCATCACCGGCATTCCAATCCAACACGAGAGCGACATGTTAGACTGAATGACCAGTGATGCGGGTAAAGCCTCTCAGTTATCTGGCAGATCACTTAAATCTCATGATTGGTAAACAGTTAATTAACAAAAACTCTATCTCTTATAGCCATTCAAAATCTCCAAGACATTATTTCCACCTCCCCTTCTCTTTAAGATCTCCTCGCCTGGCCAAACAGCTCGGTGCGCGCAGCCTCACACCAATATCCGAGCTCCCGTCCAAGCTCTGCTGTATTGATAAGTGTGTTATGGTGGCCTTGACTCATGCGAGACTCCTCGAGACATGGCGGGAGGCCACTTCTCTCAGTCAGAGGGATACCTGGAGGGTCCTGGCTGAGATGTTGACACCCTGTGGCGGTGCCAAGTCTAACTGCTACAAATTCATCAACATGGTCACAGGTCTGTTACTTTTGCTGCCCGCCAAAATATGGATGACCGTCTACTTTAGAAGGCTTACTACTACACATTAAACCAATATATATATATAGTAAGATTATGGCCATAAGGAACTTTAAAAAAATACATACATATTTTTTGCGACCAACATTAATAACATTGAACATTCTCTTTTATTATTGCTGTTGTTATTATTATAATTATTATCATCATCATCATCATCTTTGGAGTTATATAATGAAGCTACTGTCTTAAGGGTTGGTGGTATTCTTATTTCTATTATTGACTCTATTTCTGATCTGGTCAGAAGAACTGATCTTGGAAATAATATAGAATGTGTCTGGATTAAAAGACCAACCTTTGATAACCCAAAACTGTTAATTGGGAATATTTATCCCCAAACAACGGTTGAAATATTTAGTAAGTACTTGAAGGTGCCAACTTGTCCTTTCGAATAATACTCTTGCGTGATTTTAACTGCTCCAAAATTGATTGGAATTATCATGCTTAAAATAAATCACATTTCTATATAGAATTAGAAGTTATTCAGCTTCTTGCATCGACTAATATAATAGGATTAGAAGAATTTAATGTATCTGATAATGATTACCTTGTTTTTGTTAAATTCCACCAACCCTTGGTAGCTCATAGCTCTCAATCACTAATAAAAATTGATTTATCTTCTCCACACTTCCACACTTACTGATTACACTGGATGTACCCGTTACTACTAAAAATTATTACACTCCACCACATATATTGATTATGCACATGACAATTACCTCAACTTATACAATGACCTGCAGGGCTATTATGACCACTATGCAAAACAAATTTGCGACCGTTAGCAGAGAGACGCTAGACTTTGCGTCAAAAGTTATTATGGTCGATCATTTTGTGAAAGCAAATTACTTGCGAGCGCAAATATTTTCCTAGTAGAGTGACGCTAAGTACCGCAGACATTTGACATGTCCTTTGGTTTACGTTACAAGGTTATGTTTGCTAGTTTTTTGTAATTTATTAGGTGTTTCTTGTTACCCGATTAAAACTTGCCATCTCATTAGCCCAATATAATAATTTCAAAACGTTTTTGTGTGTGTTTCACATAATCTAACTTTAAATAGGCCTATATCATAATGTAGGCCAAGAGTGGGGATAGTACGCCTACAATGAATGCTAAAATAATATTTTCTTTGAAACATAACACTATCAAAATGTATTATTATTCACCATATACACACTGATAATTGGAACATTCCAATACTAAGATTAATTGTTCGTGGGTTTTATAGTAAATGGAGGTTAGTTAAGCTTCAACATATTTAGGATGTTAGTAGTATGTTGACCCACCTCATGGGGCAACATTGACCAAGACGTTAGACTCTTTGGTCTAATTTTCCAATAGTGGGGAGGTTGGGATTTAAATCCCAGCTTGGTGTGATGAGTGATTTTATTTTTCTACATGTTTTCCCACTCTCCCGCTACACAAATCCGAATTCTATAACTCAACCTTTATCATCTAAGTATACCCTATTAGGGTAAAACACATGGACAGACCACTTGACAAGATAATAAAAAGGTAGGCCTGTTTAAGATGCCTCAACAAAACTTTAACAATGTAAGCCTATTTAAACTGAATCGTACTTAAGTAGTAATTACTTTCCACATTGATGTGAGTTGTAGACCTATGAAATATTGCAGCCAAGACTGGAAATAACCGAAATACATGTGGTTTGGTTCAGGCCTAGGTTCTTTAATCATAAGAGATTTTTTAAATACATCTGAAACCGATAATTAGTAGTTAGACCTAGTTATCCTGAAGTGAATAAATTGCAAACAACTTATTAAGAAATATAATATCCTTATATTCTTACTCACCTAACTAAGGTCTCAAAAATTCCCTTTGAATAAAATATGCATTTTATTATTTTTAACAATCCAAACCACCCTCTTGTTAACTTTATTGTTAACTTACCCTATTATGTATAAATGCCCATTGTTTTGACATGGAGTTATAAATTTGTCAAGTTTTAACCCAAAGTGGTTTTAGGAGCATGGCCTTGAGTTCAAAATGTAGCTATTCCACACCATGGAGTTTCTGGAAGAAGGTACAGGAAAGGTGGATGGAAATATATAAAAGGGAACAAACACAATATGGCTTTTACAATGAAAAGAACAACACAGTTCACACTTTACATTGCTGTCATTCGACAAAGATATAATGGCTGCCTCTTGAAGAAAATCGATTGCTACCGCCCAATCTTTTGACCTAATTGTAATTTTATCAGAACTTATCAGGAGGGAGTTTGAATCTTGCAACGCAACTTCTTAAAAGAGAAAACCAAGAAACACAAATTTGAAAAAATTAAGTTGGTAAAGAATGATAGAACATATAGATAATTTTATAATAAAGGAAATTGATAAAACTAAAGAAAAAGGAAAAATAAACTACTAAGAGTAAATTTGATGAAGAAAGCCCACCTAGGTAGGGAAAGAGGAAAAATGTGGGAAGAATCCACCTTTGTGCATTGGATTCTTCCTACATTTTCCTTCTTTCCCTAGGAGGGCTTTCTTCATCAAATTTACTTTTAGTAGTTTATTTTTCCTTTTTCTTTAGTTCTATCAATTTCCTTTATTATAAAATTATTTAGCCATTGGGCCACCTCATTTTTATAACATATAGATAGTAACATGTATAAAGTAACAAATAACATAAAGTACAAACACATAAAATGGACATGGCATATGAATGACAGCAATATAAACTGTGAGCTGTGTCCTTCCGTACCTTCTTGCATATAAAACAAAATGTACCTCAAGAAGCTAAAAGTTATTTTCTTTAAAGATACAGATAGTATTTATTATTTTCATATGAATGGCTTGTGACACAAGTATAGAAGTGTTTGTTCTTAGGTTGCAGCATGAGTACCATCTGTCAGGTAGCAGCGCACATGAAGAGGACCAGGGGGGAGAGGGAACCTCCAGAACACGGTCTCAAGAGGTACTGGCGCCAACACCCAAGAAACAAGACTGCACACACCTCTGGTGGGTCCTTGTTCCACAACACTTACCATGCTCTCACTTTTATTATCATTCTTGCCCTGTCTTGGCTTAGTTTCAAATTAAATTTATTTACAGCTAGACTTTGTAATACTGCTTGTGATGTGTGTGCAAAGCTTCAAAACTTCGGCTTAGCTTTGAAACAAATATCAGCTTCGACTTCGCTTGGAAAACAATTCCAGCTTCAGCAGTTATGAAGCTTTTAAAATATATATATGATGAAATATTACAAGCATTTCCATAATAAAACATTTTCCAAGTAATTTTAGGGCATAAAGTTATATAAGAAACCACAATATATTTTTTCAAGCATAAAACAACCATCAAAAAATATTCAAGATTCATTTTCAGTTTTGAGAATATTTCAAATATTCGATTCAAGTTCGCTTTGAATTGAAAAACTGGTCTTTGCACATCCACTACTGTTTGTTGACTAGGCCTAGTATTTACAAAATATACTTAAACAATTATACAACTTGCTTTGGTGTCCGCACTGTTTAGGGTGCTACTCTCGTAGTAGGCTAGACTGCCAATGACAGGGAGCTCTAGGTTTGAATTTTGGTCAGGTGTACTGGGGAGGGTTTTTCCAAAATAGTTTTCCACTCTCCCTCTACACAAATGTGGGTGCACTTCCTATAAATATAACTATCTTAATCTCTAAAGCCATTAGTGTAATTAGTACATAAGCATAAAACCCAAACAAGTAGTAAGATGCAGTGCTAAAAAAAATAAACAATTTTCACACAAAAATATAAATACAATATACAAAGTCATAAATAAAATCTTGCAAATATATTCAATCCATAAACCTCTCCAAAATGTTTAAATTAACTTTTGGATCGCTAGCAACTCTCTATTCCTCTTTTATCAGACCAATGTAGTGTTGTTTGTTTAGCAGGAGACACAGCAACGGTCATTGTTGGTAATAGTGGTGAGGAGGATCCTTTAGCTATCAACATCCCCTCTGCGGAGGAGTTGACGCAGTTGGATGTGCGGGAGGCTTGCAGGAAACTGCATGAGCAAAGAGACAAGCTGGCCCAACTGCATTCGCAATTGGTGGGTAACTTTTGAATAACCTTACTGACAGTAAACACTAGCTATGACTTGAAATCTTGAAGTACTTTTTTCACTCCTCAAGGTACTTGGTTCGAATATTTAAAAATAACCTAAACTTATAGTAAGGCATTATTTTTTCACATTTATTTGTAATTGAGGTGTACCAAGCATGCTAACAAAAGATTCAAGATTTTGGTTGTCTTGTCTAACATCACCAAAAGTACTAGATTTTATCCATCTCAAAATGTTGTCATCGCTGCCACTGACTGCTTCAAGCCTGTGCTCGTGTCAGTTTATTAAGATGCCTTCATTTCACTCTTATCCTTCCATCATGCCTACTTTTGCTTCCATTATTCTTCTTTCACTCGCAAACTTGAGGTTATTTGCTTCTCTTAACTCTTTCTTGGTCTCCTTTGCGGTCTTTCCCTCCAATTTTCAACTTTACCACTCTCCTTTCCTTATCCTTATCGCATGAACAAACCGTTAGTACACTTTAAAGTATATCTGGTTTAAATCCATGCTGATAACTTGGGAAGGTTGTAATTGTTCAAGATGCCATTAGGCTTGTGCAAATTTTTGAAAATTTAAACGTTAAATTTATTATTAGCCTTGATGAGGTAAATTTTATTCGCACCTTCAAATATATTTTGAAACAAACTAAAAACATCAACAAATTCCAAATTACTCATACATCATAACCAAACTAAGGATATCTTTATTTTGATAGTATTTTAAAATTTTGATTGAATTATTTTAATGCCATTTCTATCTTTGAAGTAGGCTCAGGTTCAAAATTCAGTTTTCTTTTGATCAATCTTACTGACACTACTAACTGTTAATTATTGTGTTCTTTGCTTAAACTTTGCAGTATTTCCTTCATGATTTTCCTCTAACTTAAAAAAAAAAGAAAAAAAATGGCACCAAATGGCTGTTTTTAATAAACTTTGGAAGGAAAACAAACTTTCCAAAAAATGTATAACTAAAAGTTTTAATAATAAAAGAACATGTATGAATCAGTGCATAGAAATTGTTTAATCGATGGGAGTTGATGTTTTTTGAGCTATATGCACAGTTTCTTGCCTACCCCAAAAGAGAACGGCATGATTAGGTATATGTATAACTTATGTATGTAAGTTAACCATTAAACCACATTACAGTAATGTTTGGCACTACAGGCCCCTTCTCCAGCAGGAAAGAGTGAAACTTTCACACATCTACGGCTTCTTTGAATTTGAAATTACAGGTGCTTATATAGACAACTTCAACACTTGGAAAAATTAAAAAAAAAAAGTATCTTGACTAAAATAATTGTTTGTGAAATCCTTTTCTACATTTGTATCAAATAAATAATTAGAGCTGACTCGAGTCCACAATTTTACAAATCCGAATCTCTGAGCTACCTTCAAATCTTGAATCCAAATCTGAATCTTGGAAAAAACTACTAACATAAGATGAAATATAAATAAAAGAGAATATTAGGAAATATAAACATTCAATTAAGTGTTAAATTACTGATCTGGGACCGGGTTGTTAGGATTATACTATAATTATAAAGGATTCTGAACCACTAATAAGCAGCATTGTAGCTCTAAAACATATTTCACTTAAAAATCTAAATAAAGCTTGTTTTTTTAAGACTTTAGTCTTGAATCTGAAATTTTCTCAAATCTTTGAATGTTGAATATCCCCATAAGTATTCAAAGGATTCGAGGGTCCCATTCCTATAAATAATTCTCCTTCTTTTTCTTGACATTTCCAGTCCAAAAAGAAACAGAAACAAATGGTAGGAGAAAATCGTGTACGGATACGTCGAACCTCACAAGACAAGAAAAAACTTGTCCCTGTCATACACGGCACCAACAACAAGGTTGATAATTCAGGACCACCAACTTCACAACAACAAATACAGCAGAGAATTATTCACATTTTGGAAATCCCTAATCCAGGTTGGTCAATAATTTCATTTTGATTTATGTTCGATAAATGCAGAAAGGCCAAACTCAAACTTTGAAAAAAGATATATTGATTCATGACTGAACACATTTGCTAAATTTAAATTTGCTCTAAGATGTCCAAAAGAAGCTTTGCATTTTCAGTCTTTTTTATTATTAATCTATGTGACTACTTATGTGTTGGTGTATTCATAAAAATAAATGATAACCCACCTCTGTGGTCATATGACTTTTTCAACCAGTGTGCCACAAAAGGTCTGCAGGCTTACCACAGGAATTGGGGATAAAATCAAATCATAAGGAATTGTAAACAATTTAAGGAGTAAAAATAAATATTTTAATATCGACACAACATTTTTTTTTTTAATTACACAATTATTAGAATCTTAGCTTGTGTCTCGACAATTTTAGCGCATTGTTCACTGTTCTTTTAGTTGATAAAGAGTTGAAAATCGCTGGTCTAAGTCGTCATTTTCACAATTGACTGGACTGCCAATGACATAATCAGGATTCTAATTCCAGCTGGGGTGTAGACTTACTAAATATATTTTTTTTCCACTATTTCTTCACACAACTATCTTTTTCATCACTACTCCATTAGCTTAATCAATATAATGTTCATAAACATAACAGGTACTGAGATGCAGTAAAAAAAAAAGTTCACGTAATTATTAACAGATATCATCATCAACTGTTTTCATCTTGTAGCTTGTAGCCTCCATCTTCCTCTATCCTTCCACCATCCTTCTCCTCTCACTTGCACACTTTCTGTTAACTACTCCTATCTATTTTCTGGCTTCCATTGCAGTCTTTTTAATATATACTTCGTCTCAACCATTCTATTTGGCATCCTTTCCTATCCATCTTCATTACATGCCCATACCATCTAAGTTTTGCTTCCTCTACTATCTCATGTACTCCATGTACCTCCAGTCTTGCCAGGATAGCTTCATTCATTATCTTGTTTCTCCTTATGACAGCAAACATGTTCCTCACAAACTTCATTTCCAATGGCCTCCACCTTCATAGTCTCTTTTACATTCATTTTCCATGTTTCTGCTGCATATGTGACAATGGGTACAAAGTACGACCTATACACCACCTCCTTACACCTAAAGGGCACTTCTCTTCTCATATAGCAGGTATCTAACACTCCTATCAAACTACTCCCCCTACTGCCCTCTTCTTATTAGATCCTCTTTACTCTCAGCCTTCACCTCAATCCCATTTTCAATATTGTTTACACTTTGTACCTTTCTCAACTTCACTCCATAGACAGAGACCCTGTATCAAGTAGGCTTGATCAAACTTGTTTCATTTGTCGCAGAGCCTGCTCATCCTGACCCACGACCTACCATTTCTGTGATGACTTCGTCGGGAGAATTTGAACCCTTGTCAAACATAGCATTGGGTTGCCCGAACCAAGATGGATTTAGCAACGTGATCTTAGTGCCTGAAACTACACAGGGTAAGAGAACATCATAAACTCTTATTCTGTTTTGCTGGTGATGAAATATCAAAATTTTAATATTTGCCGCTTCTCTTTCACTATGACTCTTTTTCTTTCTTTTTTAAATTCTTTTCCTCTATTTTGTTTGTTCTCTTTCCCTCTATTTTGTTTGTTCTCTTTCATTCATCCTCTTCCTCAGTTCTCTTTTCTCTCTCTCTTTTCCCCCTCCCCCCACACCTCCGACACTCAAATACAGGTACCTTGCTGATAGCAAGCTTATCTCGCATTGTTTCACCATGCCATAGCTTATAGGATAGGGCCATAGTGAGGTCTGTCAAGGTAGACTGCTACCTTTCAGGGCAAACAATGTGTACATTTCTTATAAATTTCACCTTCCTCATCCCAACCTTATTTGTGTAACTTATTGCCTGTAACCTGGCCAAGTAATAAAATATAGAACATGTTGCATAATATTTATCTTAATTTCCTCCTATTAGAAAGTAGTTTTGATATGAGCGGCTTTACCAAAATAAAATAATTCAGGTCTATACCAAGGTTGAGTTTTAGGGGTTGGAAACCCCCTTCCGCCCTCAAAAGTAATCTATTATTAATATATAAATTGTTTAGTATTATTTCGCATCCTTAGGCTAGTAGCTTATTGGAGTCTTAAAATATATAACAGCTACAACCTTCACAAGTAACAACCCCACAAAATAAATTTCTCAACATTTTTTTTTATTATTTGATAGTCAAGTAAATCCTTAAACAATGGGTACTCATTTTTTGGCCCTATTATGATTACCTTGATATTTCTATATACTTCATGTTTAGCTACCTGTACAGGCTATCTCTGTATGCACTAATTGGATGCGCTAGAAACATAAATTTTAGACAAAGTGCACCCAAATTTGTGAGAAGGGATGGTGATAAATAAGTTTAGGACAAACCTCACTATATTAGGGTGTCTTATCTGTCACAAGTCATTAAATGAGATTTTTTCATTAAAGTCATTAAAAAGTTATGAAATTAGCATTCAGCTAGTTAATTTTTGTGAGCAAAGTTAATTGTGGAGGTAATAAAAATGTTATATATATAAATATAATCTCAGTGAGCTCACCATTGATACAAAAGAGGATTTGTGTTTGTGTTTTAGGCCCATCAGTTGTGCGCTACTGCGATGAAGGGACTAGGGGAGAGGGTGTGGAACACTTGAAGACATACAATGCTCCAAGTGTGACTAAAACAGTTGGAACATTTCAACTATATAACATGTTGGATTCCGAGACATCAGCTACTAACAATCTAATACACTTCAACTACTGAAAACTTAATAAAATAAGATTTTTCCTTTTACCTTGTGTCTTATTACCAGTCCGGGCTACCAACATACTTTTTTATAACAAAAGCATTTCTCATTACATTGGTTGCTTATGGGCATGGACACTGTTAGTCTTATGCCTTTTTGAAGGTTTTGACAGGACATAAAAGGTTGCTGTCAAAATTGAAATGAGTATTGAACTAAAATGAATGACAACACTTCTACAATAAAGTCACATAACATACACATTTATTTAAGATAAAATCTTTTTTATTTACATTGCTTAAATTTGTATTTTACAGTACATGGTAGTCTTGTGAAAGGAAAACAGGTTTTTTATTTTACCTCCATGTTAGATTCAAATTTATTCTCACTAACTTCACTAAGATTATGTGGAATAGAGCACTAGGCTAAACTAAGAGAAATAATTTTTATGCCATTTTGTTGGGCAAACAAAATAATAAATTGTTGATAGAACACCACTAACATATTCATTTATACTACAATATATGTTAGTCTTGTGACTTTTTCCCCATTTCACAAATAGCATTTAAAATCCACTCAAAAACTATATTACCTAGAAAACCTTAACATTATATACCTAGATATATTTATAATTTAACTACAAATTGTTAACATGCTAAATGGCCTTAATAAAGAGTTCTAAATCATGCATAAACTCATCAACAATGAAGTAGGAAATCAATTCAGGATGTTCATTGACTATTGTGGAAATTGATAAAAGCCTATTTTATTATCATAAAATTTATCTAGCCAGACAAATCGGTTTGGCTCAACAGACTTAATTAACTTAATAGTGACTTTCCCAGATGATGTTTTTTATATTGTTCCTGGTAGCCACTGATAATTATAAATCACTGATACCCAGTGATCACAAACAAGTTTTTCTTCTGGAAATATTGGTTGCTTAAGGGCCAGGCACAATGTGAAAGATTCATTTTTAACTGTTAATGTTCTTTAGTCTCTTGAATTTGATAATACCTCCATATAACATTGTATGGCCAAATATATGATGCAATATTTTTGTCCCATAAAAACTTTAATTCTCTTCCAAGCATTATTTGAGAGTTTCTTGGCGTTCTGGATTTGTTCCTCACAATGTTGAGGAGAAACACTTTAGTGTTTATGCAAATGTCTTTAAAAGTCTCGGCATCCCTAACAGTTGCTTTATTTTCACTAACATGGAACATTGAACAAGTTTTCGGATACATTTTACATAGTTTTAAGTTGAATCTTTAAACATTTACTTTTCCTCTTAATTATTTATCAAGCATTCAAGAAGGTTTTACTTATTTCAAAATATCAGTGGAATATTGTGATAAATTAATCAAACTCGATATTTGGGTACAAAAATTATATATTTTAGTTAAGGTTGAGTTACAGTACCTAAGAACTGATCAAGCTAATTGAGATACTTTTAATAATGTTAATATTTGATTTGATAAGGAGTAATAAATGACAAAAGTAGTTTTTTTTCGTTTTTTTCTCACCCTTCTTATTTGATTAAATAAGAAGGCAAAAAATAGACTATATATATAATTTTAAAATTGAGGTGTGTTTGACTGATACATGTAGAAGGGTACTGTTTTGATGTCAGTTATCAAATACTATCCAAATACATAATCGAATGAAACAAGGAGATGCACTTTCTCCATTAATTTTTATTCTAGCCTTAGAGTATGCTGTTAGAGTAATGCAAGAGAGTTGGGAAAGACTGACATTTAACGGTACAATACAACTTTTAGAATATGCAGAGGTTTTTGCTTAGTTGGGCAATGGTAAGAAAAATGTGGCCATAAATGCAAACATTTTATTAGAGGCTAATAAGGAAATAGGTTTAGAAGTGAAGATGAAAAGACTTAAGTATATTATCACACAGATTGAGGCCAATAATTTAGATTTTACTATGAATATCATAATTTGCTATGGTTTATATGTTTAGGCAATATCTTGAATATCAATAATTAAAAGAGTAGTCAGAAAATGCATGCTATTACTCAGTCAGTAAGTTGTTGACATCTCACATGCTTTCAAGGAAGGTAAAACTCAGAATATACTAAACAATTTTACAGTTCTCTACGGGTGTGAAATGTGGTCTTTTACCTTAGATGGCGAAAAGAAATTTAGGGTGTCTGAAACAAGATGTTTAAGAAGATATGTGGTCCAAAAAGTGATGAGGCTACCGGGGAGTGTAGGAGATTATATAATGATGATCTATATACCCTGTACTAATCACAAGACATTGTTAGGATAATCAAGTCCATGGACACCCATAAATATGTTATAAGGGGTCTGTAATTCCCCATCTCAATCTGCAATATTAACTTTTCTTTTATTAATTTTTATGAAAAATCCAAATTGTGTATTTTAGATTTAGCTGCAATTTGTTACTATCAATATCCGAGTTAACAAATATGAAAATGATAAAAATGTAGATTACCTCTCATCCCCTTTTCACCAGATTTATTTTCGTTTTGTTCAGTTCAATCAAATTGTGAAAAATATGGGGTTTTTTTTTCAATGGGCTCAGGTAGGTACAACTAAATTTTATTTTTTGTTAATTGTTTGTTGGTTTTTTTGCAAAAGATACCTCATAGAACCTATATAACTAACTCAAAATTATATTCAAATGCTCTAAGATTCCTTCCAACAAATGGGCTTAGGGAGGGGAGGGGGAAGGGGTTTAGGGAGTTTAAACGCTATCACCCACTCCTGAAATTTTACAAAGATTTTAATATGAAGCTTAAATTTTGCCTTATATAAAGCTTTAAATAACTTGTAGAAGCATTCACCTGTCAAAACTTTTCCATAGAAGGTCTACTCCAAATAGCTTCTATTTGCATATAACTTAATATCATTTTTTAAATCCAAGCGAGGACCATTCTAACTAACTTATAAAAGCATTCCATTTTCAAAAATGTTTTAAGGAAAGACCACTTTCATTAAATTCTTGAAATATACATTATTTTACAAAAAAATCCGGGTAGAAGACCTTTCCAAATAGCTTCTAACAGCATCCAATTTTGTAAAATTTTCTGGTGGGAGACTGCTTCATATAGCTTCAATTGACATCTTTTTTTTTTATCAGGTGAGGAACATACTATATAGCTGCTAGGGACATCCAAATTTCATAAAAATACTGGGTGTGAACCACTTAAAATAGATTATAGGGAATCTAATTTATATTTAAAAAAATATTGTTAAGCAAATACTAAAAGAGTTTTAGAGGCATTCAATTTTTTTTTAAATGGTGAAGGAGACTACACCAAATAGTGTCTAGGAGTATCCAAATTTCAAAAAAAATAAGGGGTATCACTATTCTAAATAACTTTTAGGAGCATCCAATTTTCTAGCCTTAATTGGGGGATAAAAAGGTAGAAGGACCTTAAATACTTTGTTACTTGCCCCTCCTCTTCTCTTCTCAAATAAATAAGGTTCCACTACTACTATATAAAGCAACAATGTCCTTATTTTTAAGGTTCAATAATAAGTCATAAACTTACAATTTGACACTCTCCTCCACTCCCCCAAATTAAATTCTTTTTGCACTCATGCTTCCAATAGATTAAATTCCTGAAATTTTCTTTCTATTGGTACCCATTTAAAAAAATGCCACATTTGCCCCAGATCTGGCTCAGCCCTGGTGAAAATCTCAAGAGGAAATCCAGAGCAAACCAAGCTCTGGATTTTCCTTCAGTTACAGAGTTAGTCTGGTTCTTTCAGTCTCTCTGGGTTACTCTAGAATAGTTTGGTTACTTTGGGATTCTCTGTTTGTTTGTTTTCTTCAGAATTCTCTTGTTTGCAATAGAATACTGTTATTTTACTCTGGAATGTTTTAGTTTGCAATGGAATACTGTGGTATTTTACTCTGGCCTATGCTAGATCTTTCTGGGATGCTATGGTATTTTAATCTGGTCTAAGCTGGTTTCTCTGGGATGTTAAGGTATTTTACTCTGGTTAGTGTTGATTTTGTATGAATGCTATGATATATTACTCTGGTCTAAGATGGATTTCTATGGGCTTCTATGGCATTTTACTAAGGTACATGTTGGTTCTCTAAGGGATGCTAATGTATTTTAATATGGTTTTTTGTGGGATGCTATAGTATTTTACTCTCATTTGTGTTTGTTCTGTATGGAATGCTATGGTATTTTACTCTGGTCTAAGCTAGTTTTCTCTAGGTTGCTATGTTATTTTACTAAGTTATATGTTGGTTCTCTATGAAATGTTATGGTATTTTACTCGGGTTCGTGTTGGTTATCTATGGGATGCTATGATATTTTACTCTGGTTCTTGTTGGTTCTCTCTGGGATGTTATGGTATTTTACTCAGGTCCATGTTGGTTCTCTCTGGAATGCTATGGTATTTATGGCATTTCGAGATAGAAATATGGATTAATAGATGGACTGGACATAACTAGTTCAAGATAGGTGTAAGTGACGTAAGCCTACTTTTCCAAATACCATAAAGTACAGGTAAGTAACTTAATATAATGATACAATATCTCTGAATCAAATTGTTTTGATTCGCTAATTATTTGTATGTGCCAGACACACTATTATTTGATTGGCATTACATTCTTATGTTTATGAAACGCAATACATCTGATTTCATATTTGCTGTTTATTGTAGATTTTATCCCTACCCCCAACCTTCTTTCTCAAATTATCTCATTTTTAAGTTTACTCGCCTCGCTACGTTTAATTAACCTTCTGACTTGCTTTTTTTTTAAAATAAGTGTTGGAGTGATTTATTTTTGGATTATTGGATTAAAATTGTTTAGTAGAGTATTTGTTTATTTTTTCTTTATCTAAATTTGGTATTGGAGATCCCTATAACGATTTTATTTTTAATATAATTATCGGAAATATACCATTCTTTTTCTGTCCCATTCTCGGCCTTTTAATTCTTAAAATCGCTAAAAATATTTTGATCAGCCATACGTTTTTCCAAACATAAAAACATGTAGAATCAATTAGAACAAAAAAAACCTGCTTATCCTATCTGCACTGTCTTTTTATACCTATGGAAATTTTGTTATCCAATAGGGAATGTTCACGTAAAATTTAGAGAAATTAAAAATGATACTGTTGGCTAGCCTATTCCCAAAATTGTGAAGCCTTTAAGTAAAAGTATAATGCATCCATTTTGTTCCTGACCACTAGATCGATTGGTTGTCTGTACAACTAAAAGGAATCTGCAGTCATCGACTTTTCAAATACAACTTTTAATAATTTTACTTTAAAGTTATGTTAGATCAATGACCAATTAGATAATTTTTTATTGCGGTGGAAAGTAAACTTAGTAAATATGTATGAAAATATCAATTAAAATTGCTGTGTTTTACCGGCATAAAGGTTTGTGTTTTAATTTCATCCTCTATTAATGTATTAGACTTTCATACTATTTATTTAGAGCACTATAAATGTGGTGTGAAAAAATTAAATATTCTAATATAGTTTCATTGATTACGATTTTAAATATAAATATTATGTTAAATGACTAAACCACGTTTATTGTGCTTTGCCATATTCATACATTGATACCCACTTACACATCTTGAATCATAAGAATGCTTTTGTTTTTTACTATTTTATTTATTTTAATAATAAATATGACAATTTAAGTATTAATCTTCATTTATTTTAATTCTATTCAGTGGCTAGCTTCCACCATGTTGTGGGTCCTTCATTTCATATCTCAATCGCCCTATCATATTAACTTATAACACGAACGAGTGGTAAGACGCGGTGCTAATAATAATATAGACTGAGATCCTTTTAACAATTTCAGAATGTGTATCCAAAATACTATTACTTTACTTTTGCAATCTTAATAAATAGTGGATGACCTGGTGGTCTAGGTGTAAGGTGTCAGACTTCTATGCTGGCGGCCGAGGTTCAATCCTCGGTCCCGGCACAGATTTATCTGATTACCAAACCCTTCCTTCACCTCTGACAAGACATCTTGTGAATGTGGGGAATGCCAGGCCACCACCGTGGTTCGGATTCCACATTAAACTGTAGGTCCTTTATTTTATCTCACAATCACCCTACCATTACACATTAGCGTAAGAGCGTATAACCCGAACGGGTAGTAAGACGCGGTGCTAATAATAATAAATAGTGTTTGCAATATATATATGGATGAACACCTTGCAGGTGCTGTGTGTTTAACTCCATCAACATGCACCTGTACAACCTGACCTTGCAGCGAGCCACAGGCATCACCCATGCTGTCCATGGCAACTTCTCGGGCAGCAAGATGCAGGAGATCCTTGTGTCTCGTGGCAAGTCCCTGGAGCTGCTCAGGCCTGACCCCAATACGGGCAAGGTCCACACCTTGTACACGGTGGAGGTGTTTGGCATCGTCCGTTCACTCATGGCCTTCAGGCTCACTGGAGGGACCAAAGGTTACTATAACACTTCACTTTGTTCCTTTCAGACAGCATAGACATTATATTCCATTCACGATAGGTTTTTACCTGGATGACAGTTCGAAAATCATATGTTTTGGTTTTGGGTTGCCAACACTTGTAAATATAAATATATTTTTTAAAGTACCTGTTATATATTACATTTAAAATAACGTACTCATACTATTTCATTTTTTTAAATAATTTCTTTTCGTCCAACTCGAAACAATATTTTAAACATAATTAAAAGTACTTATTTTCATTTTGGAATGTTACTGATTTTGTGTATTATGATGCCTGTATTAAAAGGTATTGATATATGCACTATATTTACATGGAAAAGAGAAAATTGTTGTCGTTATTTACGTACAATAAATGATTTTATGATTATTTTATCGTATTTTGAAATATTTAACCAAATTAAATGTTCATCAACTGCGTGTCCGCATCATTGTTAAAAAACTTGTTTAATGTTATGTTCAATCATATGGTTTAAAATTCGTCGGTCACAATTTTGAGGCTATGTTCGTTAGAAGTTTTTGTGAAAGTGATATTTTTTTTAAGGGGAATAAAACTATAAATAAACTTTGTGTCCGACCTCGAATAAATATATAAATAATATTGGCCTAAATTACTGTGGTTAACTATCACATTAATATATTACCATCTGTTTTCATTACAGTCATCCAAAGTGATAGATGTCAGCTGTTGGCGTAGTGATATATTAGGGATTACTTCTAGTAACATTTCGAGCTGTCATTCAGGTAAACTTAGCTCGTGAATGCCTTATGCATTACACTTGATTGGTTTTGATGTGAATATTGTAGCTCAAATTCTGTCCAGTCTTAATCCACTATTATTACCTAAGTTAATTGAAACATTTTGTCTTTGATATTAAATTTATGAACATTTGACCAACTTTTTTCTCATTTCATTAAAAACTAATTATTAATAAAAAGGCATAACTTTAACTCGGATGATATTATAAATGACCCCTTAACATATAGTAGGGTATAACCTAGTAGTCACGTATGTCTTTATGTATTAGATACACATTATGATGTAAACCAGTCCTAATTATTTTGTTTGATAGATTTAGCTGCCTTGATTGATTGCCTAGTAAATAGGTTAGAGACACTTGAATCCTAAAGGATATTTGAGA
The DNA here is from genome assembly GCA_902151425.1 of Timema shepardi. Lineage (NCBI taxonomy): Eukaryota > Metazoa > Arthropoda > Insecta > Phasmatodea > Timematidae > Timema > Timema shepardi. Next base: position 150,908 of record CABFVX010000336.1, read on the forward strand.
TTGTGGAATAAAGACTAAAGTTTTTAATTTTTTTTTCACCCACCATTATATTTCCTCTTATGTTGATCGGTTTCAAAGATACACAGGTAAAGAATATATTTGAATATAATATGTGGAATAGTAGATTTGACCCTTCTCTAAACTATGTTTTGTAATGCCATCGAGTCCATAGTATATAAAGTATAAATTAAGACTTTGGTATTAAAATATTTTTCATTAAAAGTGTCTGCTGCATTTCACACAAATAGATATATGAATATGTGAAAGTACATCCAGTAACTGGGTAATTTCCTTCCAATGCAAGCCTTGCACTAGGTATCTCCTGCCTGGGGTACACTCCTCTAGCAGGTTGTCTTTAGTGCTAAATTAACAGGAGATTCCGCATCGTTGGAACTTGACATTTTCTTGCTCTTGTTCCTGGTATACAGCTCCGACAAAAATAGTCCCTGTTTAAATTTTTTAATTCCATTCTTCATCCCTACCCAGTGATGTGGATCGGGTAAATATAAATGGGTATTTTCATAAAACTTCTAACAGCTCTGTATTACTAATTTTTGCCTAATTATATAACTTTAAAAATCAAATTAAAATTTTTCTTAAACGGTCACCAACAGGCTCAATTGGAAGGTATAGTTGTGATGAATCAATAAACTAGAAATGCTTAATCAAAAAGGTGTCAGCAGTCCTGAGCAATGAACCATGGTGGCGGCCCAGTTAAAGGGAAGTGGTCTTGAGCTCCTCAGGGCTGACTATGGGAGATCTTAAGTTGGGGGGCCACAGGGATTAAGACGTTGGGTTTACCAATTACCAGTCGGGGCTGCTGCTTGAGCCCAGGGAACCAGGTTCGATGACCGTGCAGAAGGGTGTCTACCGTCTGGGAAAACGTGAATTTGGTAAATTACAATAAAAATTGAGGAAAATGTTGTTTTACTCAAAATATGAAATATAATCAATAAATCAGTAAATAATAATATTAAAAAACTAGTTTTTTTGTTTGTTGCTGTGTAATATATTTTATAATTCCTAGTTAACAATGTTATACAAATTTAAAAAGGTGTTTATTTGAAATTTAAAACTTTTTATTATCATCATTATTATTATTTATAAAAAAGAAGTCAGGAATTTTATTGGTTATGTTGAGTAGACACCATGGTGCAGAAACCACCTAGCAGTTAGAGGCTGTAGTTAAACCTCATAACACTTCAGTTTGATCACTTGCTTCTTGATATTCATTAAGTTCATTTTAACATCACGCTTGTATTAGAATAGTAGTATTACTTAATCTTTAAAACCAAGCTACTTTATGGGGGGAGATATATTAACTCCAAATTAAACCTTAAATTTATTATCAAATGGTGTCAAAAACAGGTTTTCACTTGGCTTGGTTTTAAAATTTATTAGGGCTGTCATTAGAATATTTATATTATTTCTCAAATTTTTTATATCTAAGATGAAATAGAGATTTGTTATTTTTTTCCTTGTTTTGATCTTGAATATTTAGTTTAATCCTGATAAATCAACCTATTAACACTACTTATTAATCCAATTATTTCAGATTTTTTCCAAATGAATATTAGTTTGTAAATGTGTGTAACATCTTCATGTTTCAAAGCTAAGGTTAAGTTTTGAAGCTTTGCCTAACCATTTAAGCTATGTGTGTGTGTATCACAAATGAATAAAGGTCTCTTTTAACAGGTTTTTTATTTCACAATTGTTTTGTTATAGATTACATTGTGGTGGGTTCAGACTCTGGTCGGATCGTGATTCTGGAATACATCCCGGCCAAGAATGTTTTGGAAAAGGTCCATCAAGAAACGTTTGGAAAGAGTGGATGTCGCAGAATTGTGCCAGGACAACATTTGGCTATCGATCCAAAGGGCAGAGCTGTCATGATAGGTATGTTTTGTGGAGACTTTCATTAGTTAAAAGGGCTGCCCATAAACTACTTATGTATACCATGGCCAGGCTAAGCAAGGGGGAGACTTGGGAGTTAGAAAGTGTGACATCACATTTGAATTAAGCGTATTTATTTTGAAACTGACCTAAAACTGCATGAACCTACAAATGATCAATGAACTTGGAAAATCAGTTTCCTAAAAGAGTCATAATAAGGACTACAATCGTAAAACACTTTAAATAGGGGGAATTTATATGCTATTGTAATGCAATACTAAAAAGGGACTGGCAAAATTTTAATAAGGCGGGGAGAGGGTGAAGAAAATTGGTGTGATGTAGCTAATGGACAATCACCGACTTGTAAATCATTTAATTTAAGTTTTCACTACACAAAAGATGTGCATTTCATATATACATTAAAATTTGGGGGATTGTGACATTCTAAAAAGGTAAAGGGCTTTCTAATTAACTAAATTTCAGATTGGAAATAATTTCTGTGTAGGATAAATTCTTAACCAAATCCTTAACATCTAATAATTTCTTTCTATCCAACTCAAAATATTTTAAAACTAATTAAAAGTACTTATCCTCCATTTTGGAATGTTATCTATGATATATAGTATAGTGGATACATACAGGGATCATATTTACTTGGAAGAGAGAAAATACTTGTCATTTTATTATTATTTTATAATATTTCAAAATATTTGTATCCACTGCATGGGTGAATCATTTTTAAATACTTGTTTCCATCATGATCAATCACGTGGTATAAATTTGTCGGTCACAATATGAAGCTATCTTCATTGGACCTTTTTTGGAAGTGTTGTGAATAATATTTTTTTAAATTAGAATAAAACCACGTTTTTCCTGCCCGACCTCAAATAAATATATAACTAATATTGGCCTAAATTACTGTGGTTAATTATCACATTCACATGGGGTAAAAAAATATTTTTAAAAACAATTATATTATTTAGATTAATTTAAAATATGCCTAAATGTTGCTTATACATTTGGCAACAATAAAAAGTTATCTTCAAATATCTTAATATAGAATTAACAAAACAAAAAAAGTTTTTCAGGGCAAATAAATGGCAATTTTTGTAATAAAAAGAATTTGACATCTTAATAAAGATTTGGTAAATAAAAAATTCTTTCGTCCCATTTACATCATTCCATATTGGTGGTAAACAACCCATTGCAGTTTCAATTCTTTAGTGCAAGCCTTTGATGAGGAGGCCAATACCAAACAAAAATGGTCAGAATTCTCAATTTTAGGTTGTTTTTTTCCCCTAGTTTTTCTCCTAAACAAAAAATTTCAATGAAAGTATTATTTACCCCAACCTATTAACATGAATCGAAATAGGTTTTGGGACCATACCTCCAAATTACCCTAAGTGAGTTATAGCGGATTAAAAAAAAATTGTGTATAAATTTACCCCATCTAACCTTTTACCATCTTGTTTTCATTACTGTTTTCTAAAGTGACACGTGTCAGTTGTTGGCATAGGGATATATTAGGGACTATTTCCAGTAACTTTTTCAGCTGTCATCCAAGTAAACAAAGGTGGTGAATAAATTATAATTCAGTGTTGTGTGTGTAGGGGCTATAGAGAAGCAGAAGTTGGTGTACATCATGAACAGGGACGCAGAAGCCCGTCTCACCATTTCCTCCCCCCTGGAAGCCCACAAGAGTAACACCCTTGTTTATCACACTGTGGGGGTCGATGTGGGCTTTGAGAACCCCATGTTTGCCTGTCTTGAAATTGACTATGAAGTGAGCCATTCATTAAAAACTCTGTGAATCTACATCCTTAGTGTGTCTGTATTAATATATGCTCATATATCAGTAGTTCTTGTCAGACACCTAAGCTAAGTTGGTAGCGGGTCTTATCTACTGAGCTAAAGGTCCTGGGTTCGATTCCTGGCATGGCTGAAAAATTTACCATTGGTGGAATGTTGATCTACCCTTTCACACTGATGAATTAATGGCCGGGGACTGGATGTTGTGCGTGTCCTAGTCTTAAGGCATAGCCTCTAGTGGAAAATATGTTGCTTGAATAAAAGCATGCCACAGGCTGGAAACAATAATGGATGTAAATTAAATATCAGTTCCTATTTAATGAAGGGTAAGAAAAACACACGTCTTGTTTGTTTTTTTAAATCCTGAATGTAGGATGAGGAAATACCATAAAGTGTTTTTCCTTGTCATACTTGGGCTATATCATTTTTACTAATGTCTTTCCAATTCAAAGTCAAATCTAATATATTTCAAAGTTTTGAGTTTCCTTCGCTTTTGAATTTAAGACTTATTTTATTGGCTTATCATTAAAATTGCATATTTTAAGTGTGAGCTGTGAGGGCAATACAATGGAAGATGGAGGCATTTTACTAACTGGCCTGGCTACTTGCTGGAAACAGTTGATAAATCTTATGTTGGATGCACCATTAAATGTTTTTTTAAGGGCAACTCGATCTCCAAGACATTTCAAAATTCTGGCTTTGAGAAAATAAAAGCTTTGACATTTAAAATGTTACTAACCAGAATACCATATTTACCCAAATTTGAGCCCCAGTTTTCTATGGTTCTGGATAGGTTTTTTAAAGGGATATCTACTTTATCATGAATGAAGAAAATATGTTACTTATTTTGTAATGCTAGCATTTTTTTATTTAAATAATAAAACAGTTATGTTTACTTAAAATCTAATTAGAGCTGCAGAATTGCTAAGGATTTTTTTTTGTCTCAAATATTGCTTTTGCACAAGGCTGACTTTGAATAAGTTTCATAAAAAATGAAAAGTCAATTTATATCATAACAGATGATAATCGTTATTGAAAATCTGAGTATCATAAAAACCCTACTCCCGTAAAACGAACATTGGATTTTCCCATTAACAAACACTATCTTCTAAAATATGACACTTTCACAGTGGTACTATACAGAAAATAATATAATATATTGTAAAGAAATATAGGATGAAATTGAAGGATAAATATACAACAAACTGTTGCCTTTATAAGGAAAATATAATAAAACACCTTCAAATTTTACAAAAAATCTAACTGATAAACATGTCTGCTTTCACTAGGTGGGCTTTCTTAATAAAATGTACTCTTAATAGTTTGTTTTTCCTCTTTAGTTTTATCACTTTCCTTTATTATAGTTATTTAACCATTGAGCCACCTCATTTTTAAACATTTTACATTACCAATCTTTAGTCTGCGATTTTAAGACCCCGCTCTTAGGTTTTGAAGCTACAAATTTGTTTGGGAAACCTTTTCTTAGATTCAGATAAATACAATATTCCACACTTTTAAGTTGATTTTTTGTATTTTGTTAGTATGTAGCATGCACATAAGTATATTAATGGAACAAATATGAAGGGATTGAATATTATTTATCTTTGTGGCTGTCTATAAACTATACACATATTGGGAAGCTTAGGGGTGAGGAGTGTTTCAATAACATTTGTACAGGATATACAATTAAGGATAAGGGGTATTTCTGAAAATGAGCTATTGGCTTTTAATGTCCATATTATTTACATAGTTTATTACCAAGATTATTATTTTTTCAACTAAGTCTTAATTGTTCAACTAGATATATCATAATTTACAACAGGTAATTTATTAATATAGAATGGAATTTCATTTTGACTTCAAAAGGGAGCTAAGTATGCTATTGAAAGGTGTCTTTTCTTCAGCCCTAGATACACTTGTGGCTGTTTTTTCATATTAGTCACTTTCATATTAAAAAGTAGTGAAAGTATTTATTCATGTAACCAACAAACTGCAACGAAAATCACTAGTGGTAGCAGCTATTTTTGCTTGGATTAAGAATTGTTTTTTAGTCAAGGTCCGTCTATTTTTAAATAACGTTTTTGACTCGGAAAACCGGTTGTTGGGGAGATATTATTTTAATGTATGTTGATATAACTACATGTAGTCCTCATAGTTAAACAATTTGTTGCGTATTATTTAAGGGTGTGATTATAAACTGCACTGGGGTTTTGTAAAGTATTTTTTTGGGGGGAAATGTGTGGCCTACCACATTTTTTCTCCTTTGAACGTCTCTAAAAGCTAGATGCGTCTTAGAATCAATGGTATCCTATGATAACAGTTATTTTCCAACCAACGCTTTCGATGGCTCAGAAGAATCAGGCTGAAACTAATTCAGAAGGGAGCAGGAATAACATCTATTGATTAAAAAAGATACTAATGTTATTAGTAAATTTAATTCTATAGTAAAAATATTTTTTTAGAGTATTTTAGCTTTATCTTTTCTTGGAATCAAAACTTTTTCTGTTGATGGTACTGAAAAATTAAGAATTGAAGAAATATGCTTTATTAAGTCATGGCAAAATATGATGAAGGGCTTAACAAAATTGTGAAGGGAGGTGGTTAAAAAAGTGTGACTCAGTATATAGACATCCCCTTATCTAATTGGCTATATGCTTGATTGTGCTCTAGTAAGGTAAATAAATCTCCATTGTTGCGCCTCCTGACCACAATCCCACTCACATTTTTCAAGTGTGTGTGGACCACACGAGGTGCACATATAATCACTCAAGCCACCTTGTCGCCTTTGCACAAGATATCATTCTTGATCGAAGTGAACCAAGGTTAGGCACAAACAAAACATCAAAGTCGTTGACTTTTCTGAGTGTTCAGGTTCCCCCCTATAATCATAATCTAGAAACTTAACTATCCGGAATACACTAGGACTTAAGCTGAGCTGATTACTCCTAACAACTTTAAAACTAAACCATAATTTGTTGATACAAAGAGGGGAAGTTATGAATATTACTGTTCATTCGAATTGGATAGGGTTCAGACAAACATTTCTTGTGATTAAATGAGCTTGTTTTGAACCCACTTTGATTAAAAGTTTGAACTTTAAACTAAACACTAGCAATACACTAGTATAGTGTTAACTAAATATTTACTTTAATTCATCTACATGCAGTATTTTCTCTGTCCTTAGGAAGCGGACACAGACCCCTCAGGTGAGGCAGCGCACAAGACTCAACAGACACTCACTTTCTATGAACTTGACTTGGGGCTTAACCATGTGGTGCGCAAATACAGCGAGCCCCTCGAGGAACACGCAAACTTTCTGGTGTCTGTTCCTGGAGGTAACGATGGACCAAGCGGGGTCCTCATCTGCTCTGAGAACTATCTCACTTACAAGAACCTGGGGGACCAACACGACATTCGCTGCCCCATACCACGTCGTAGGGTAGGTTTTGTGAGGCTTGACATCTTAAAAACTAGATTCACTCTAGTGTACTAAAACACTGAACCCTCCTCAGAATTTGAATGCTATTAAGTTGATAGTCCAAATGGGTAGTAAGACATAAATAAAATACACTTGTGTTTAGTAACTTTCCTTTTTAGACAGATAATTTCACTTTTGGTCAAAGAAAGCTAAATTCATTAAATTTTGATCAAAGATCTGATTTAACAACAGAACATTCCAAAATATTCTTATAGGTGCTTATTAACATAAATTTGTTAGACCATCCGTGATTTTTTAATACTTAATTTTCAACTGTTCGTTTATTGTAGAATGACCTGGATGATCCCGAACGAGGAATGATCTTTGTGTGCTCTGCAACCCACAAGACCAAGTCCATGTTCTTCTTCCTTGCACAGACAGAACAAGGAGACATTTTCAAAATAACACTAGAGACTGACGAAGACATGGTCACTGAAATTAAGCTCAAATACTTTGATACTGTCCCCGTGGCGGCTGCAATGTGTGTTCTCAAGACTGGCTTCCTCTTTGTGGCAGCAGAGTTTGGGAACCAGTAAGTGACTTTTTTATATTAGTATTAATCTAGGGCCATAACTTGTCATCATCACTAATGGCTTCCAACCACTGGCTGAGTATGTCTAGAACATAATCTATTCTTTCTACCCACCACCTCCACAATGACCTAGTCTTCTCCCTCTGGCCACCTTTCCCTACTTTTCCTCCTTCCACATCATTCATTATCCAGCATCTTATTTAGTAAATTATCCTCACATAAACAACCGTTCCACTTCAGTCATGCCCTCTCTATTCTGGCTTGCACTGGTTCCTTGACTACCCCTCTTATTCTTTCCATAATCCTATCCATTCTTCTCATTCCTATATTACTTAGTCTTTTGCTTTTAGGATTGAAAAAAATTTAATGTTATCCCTAAAATATTCTGTTTTTTTTTATTATCATTTACTTAAATTTAAATCCATGCACTCTTTACAATTACAAATTAATTTTTTGCCCTTTGAAAAATGTATCTATAGGCATAGTAGTAATACTTGAAAAGTGAACTCATAACAAAATCTGTTAAATAGTTTTGAAATGTGGAAGATGTTTAAATAAAAATTAAACTTTGATTCAGCATCTGTATTAGTTCCTACCTTTGATTCGGTTTCTCTTGTGATTGTAAAAGTGGAGTTTGCACACCTCTAATATTGGGAACTAAAGTGGCATGATTATACATGCTCCGTGTTTCACCTGACTGCTGTGATTATAACGTATCCATCTGACCACAAATAATTCCCACCCCTGTCGCCTAACATGAGCCTGTATGTGTGTGTTGAGTAGTAACCAAGTGTTTCTCTTTCCCAGCTACCTGTACCAGATAGCGCATCTAGGTGATGACGATGATGAACCAGAGTTTAGCTCGGCCATGCCCTTGGAGGAGGGAGACACTTTCTTTTTTGCACCAAGACCCCTCCGCAATTTGGTGTTGGTAGATGAGCTTGACTCTCTCTCCCCCATACTTGCCTGCCAGGTGGCAGATTTGGGTAAGCAATTACTTTCACCCCATCTATTAAAAGTTTTTTAAACTTTGATTAAACTTATTCAAAAAAATCTGGCTTTGATGCTTAAGAATTTTTGCTAGTTAAAATATTGATGTTTAAATTCTAGTCTTTCTAAGTTATATATACATTACAGATAAATACCATTATGTAAATATTTGCAAACCTCTGAGTTAAAAGGGTCCATTGATAAGACCTGTTTTTTTAAGCATAGCTGAGGTCTAATTTTAACCTATTTATAAAACAAGAGTTAAGAGAGCCAATAATATTTCTCCAATGATGATTCAGCTTTGGTCCGTGTTTCTGATTGTTTCCTGAATTCACCTCAAAGCTCTGATGTGTAATATTATTTCAAGCTCCAAGTTTTCTAAGTACCATTGCGACCTAACCCTACTCTGTCCTCTTGACAGCCAACGAGGACACCCCTCAGTTGTACATGTTGTGTGGACGTGGGCCCCGTTCTACAGTGAGGGTGTTGAGGCATGGTCTGGAGGTTTCTGAGATGGCTGTTTCTGAGCTTCCGGGCAACCCCAATGCTGTGTGGACAGTAAAGAGGAGAGCTGACGGTGAGTTTTCAACTTGTGGGGCCAAGCTTCACCAGACTGGGTATTTTATCTTTGGATCGACGATTTTTACAAATTTATTTTGCTGCATTTCTAGTAATATATTTAAAATATTAAATCATTTTTCTCATGAAAATAAATATTGGTAAAACTCTTGTGCCATGTTCAGTAAAGCTTTGCTCCACAGTTTTTATACACATGTAAAGTATTAGATGTAGTCTCTGTTCATGGAAGGTTTTTACCTAGATGACTGTTCAAAAATCATGTTTAGGTTTTGGGTTGCCAACACTTGTGAAAGAGCACTGTTTTGGTATCAATTTTAATTCTTTTAATCGCCTGTTATATTTTACATTTAAAATAATGTAAACATAAGTTTTCTCATACTATTTCATTACTTTTAATAATTTCTTTTTATCCCACTCCAAACAATATTTTACACATAAATAAAAGTACTTAATCTTTGTTTTGGAACGTTATTGACTATGTGTAAGATAGTGTATGCATTAATACCTTTCATTACAGGTATCTTATATACTTGGGAGAAAATACTTTTCATATATATAATTTATTTTATGAATATTTTATCGTATTGTAAATTTTTTAAGCGAAATAAAACTAAATAAGCTTTGTGTCCGACCTCATGAATAATATTGGCCTAAAGTACTGCGGTTAGCTATCACATTCATATATTACCATCTGCTTTCATTACAGCTATTCATAGTTAAAGATGTCAGCTGTTGGTGTAGGGATGTATTTGGGACTATTTCTGATAAATTTTTGAGCTGTCATCCAAGTAAACTTATGTCATGAATGAATTATACCAAATGCCATAGAATAAGAAAGAAAATGTTAAGACATTATCTTTGGTATTCAATGTACACACATCACTTCACTGTCTAAGATGTCTTTTCCTCTCTCAAATTACCCCTCATATTTTCACCCAAAGTTAAAATTATCTTATTTTGGTAAAAATTGTTTTTTAAATTATTTTCCACCTTACCCATGCTAAATCTCCAAATGATGATCCTGTTTTGGCTTTGAGGTAATTTTATATCTGGAGGAAGGTACATAAGCAAAGATTGATAAAAACCTGAAAAGAACACAGTTCACTGTTTACATTGCCGCCATTGGACAAATAGGTATTGGCTACCTCTCAAAGATCAATTATTAAAGCCCAATCCCTTGATCTAGGCATCATTTTATAGGAACTCATCAGGAGGGAGTGTGAAACACAACACAACTTCCTAAAAGAGAAAAGGGAAATTATTAAAGAATGATGGGGCAAATTGGTAAATATCAATTCAGAAACATTCTGCTAATGTAAATGTATTCTTATAATATAGTATAGTTTATTTTTATCAAATTCTATTCTGCTCTTTAGTATTTCAAGTGTGAGCAGGTTCACCATTTTTTAAACTAGTATTACATAACAGACCAAGGTGTGTATTAACAATGTTGTATTGCAAAGGATGTAAAGTCCACACAAATAAAATAAATTAATTATTTTCTAGTTGGAATATTCTTGTTTGTTTAGTGCTTAAAAATATACATGATTATGGCCATTTATATTTAATATTTTTCTGATAGCTATTATTTATTACACCATGGAATTTTTAAGCAAATGAAATAGTACCTCATGGCTTAGAAATGTATAATATGACTGAAGAAACACTACAATATTGTGTAGTAAGTTAACATTGTTGAACGTGCAATTTTTATTATTTGTCAAAGCTTAACACACCCCTACTTATTTCTCATTTACCAGAATTTAGTTTAATATATTTTTGAAATAGGGACCACTCTAACTCTAATCCAACAAATCCTGACAGATTTGGAGCATGTTGTTTTTGTCTTTATAAAAAATGTCCATCTTTATTTTTGCTATATTTTTAAAATAAATTATAATCCTTCATTGATGATTAAAGTTGTTCAAGGAATTAATTTACAGTTCAGGTTTATGTTGTAATGTAGGTCCAATTGTTAAATCATTAAAATTTCTAACAATTTGCTGGGCTTCAAATTTGAAAATAAAATGTAGTTTCAGACTCTAGAAAAAGTGGATTTGACCCATCTCTAATTTTTGAATATGGTATTTTTTTTAATTTTAGATGCCTCTTTATCATTCACTTAATGAAATGTCAGATTATATCAACACACGACTTAAATTTAGGGCAGACACATCATCGCAGCCGTTAATTCATCAATATGAAATGGAAAACTTTAAATTCAGCCATGATACATTTTTCAGCCATGCTGGGAATTGAACCCAGAGCCCAGGTAGTTAGTAATTTGTGAAAATAAATATTGTCAGAATAAGTCCTTTCTTTATTAGATTATAATTTATATAGTTTATTCTGTGCCTATTCTGAACCGGTTATATTTTGATTCCCCTGCTGGTTTTACAGTTACTAAAACTTCCTTACCGCTTCATGTAGGGCGGTTATTGTGGAATATATTAATGATTCAACTGGTGACATTGATGGTTTCTATCAAACACCAGTTTGTTTCTCTTTCAGGGTATCTGGGACTGAAACCAAGAAGATATCGATTGCAGACACTTGAAAGGTGAGGTATAAACTGTCTGACGGGATCCAGCGATGATATACTTTTGTGGATTAAAAAATAAGTTCTCATAGCTCTCTTTGAAGATACTTTAAGATGTTAAACTATGCAGCATCAAAACTTTTTTTTTTCTTTATTACCAAAAAGAATTATCTTGAATTTTATGAAGCCGAAAATATTTATAAACTAAATGGTTCTAGTTAACCAGATTCAAAATTATGATATATGAGTAGAAGTTTGTCAGGGTCTTGATTTTTTCGGTGCACTTGGAAGCACCTGCCTGTGACTTGCTTCACTTGTAGGTAGTAATATGTGCTAAATCGAAAGAAGGTGTCGGCTTTAGAACATGACTTTTCTTGGTTCTGGTTCCTGGCTTACTTCTTCAACATTTTGATTATAAGGCTAGGGCTCATACTTCTACCCTAAACTGAAACAAAATCCTGTTTTTAATACTAGGTCCCTTAAATGTGTAAATGATTTTATTAGTAAGTTTCAACAATTCAGGCTTGATGACTTTAAAGTTATAAGAGTTTCAACCTTTTAATGCGGATATAACGTTAAACTACCTCTTCATGGCACCTTTTTACTTTGGACTTCTTTTTTGTTGTCGTTTTTTCCATTTCTCGTGGTAGCGGGACATTTTTTAAAATTCCTTTAGATATCTCTTTTCCCCTTTGGTTTTTTCCATCCCTTGACTGTTAGGTTATTGAAGAGCTAAAATTGTTCAGGCTATATTTATATACTTGGTATTTCATATACCTCTTGAAGTATTAGGGCAATAAATCTGCTTGTTTTCCAATCACAAAAGAGTTTATTGCCTTTCAAAGAAATACAAGTATCATAGTAGGAAATGAAGCTGAAGAAAAGAAGCAAAGAAGATGAACAAAAAATATAAATAGCTTAAAAAGAAACCTTAGGACTTGTGTGAAGCAAAGAAAGCTATTGATAATATTAACAATTTTTTTATGAACAGAAGTACTTAAACAAAGTGTATCTTACAAAATTCTTAGCTAAACATCACGTATTACATGTGTGCTGACATTAAAAAGCAATGAAAAAGTTCAGGTAATCTCTTGGACTTTTGGAAGGATTTAAAGTTTTGAAACTAAAACGCGTCATACAAGCAAAGATTCTAGAAATAATTAAAGAAAAAAACCTTCTCTAGTAACTTAATTTTTTGAAAGGCTTACCAAGAATGAAATGTACCAAATAACTGTTATTGTTTGGGTTTTTTATTTTGAACTATGTTTACTATGTTGGTTGGGTGTTGTGCGCTTTTTTTTAACGGTTTATTATTCATTGTATGTATTTCTGGTCACGGGCAGACCAGTCTCAATTTGGAGTTTGTACTGTGTTTATTGTGTGTCGTATAACAAAAACATTCCGTGATTATGTGATGCAAAACTAAACAGTCCACTTCCTACCAGACAGTTATTACTGCCTGTTCAGGTTATATGCACTAAACGCTAAAGTATAATGGTATGGTGATGAAATGGAGGACCTACAGTTTAATTAAGGATCCAAAACACGAAGGCCTGGAATTCCACACATTCACAAGTTGTGATAATACACTTGTTGTCATAGAGGAAGGTAGGGTTTGGTAATCAGTTAAATCTCTGCTTGGACCTAGGATTGAACCCCGAATCCCAGCACTGAAGTCAAACATCTTACCCCATACCGCTAGGTCACCATTTAAGTGTTAACCTAACGTGTGTAATATTTGAGGTACATATTAAAATAAATGAAAACCAGCATAGATGTAAAGTACTCTTTATATTTCTGTATTTTGACTAATAAAAATTATCCAAACCCATCTAATGTCAAATCAAATAATTGTTTCCTAATTTTTGCTGGTTTGATATGACTAACATTGTCAATGGAATTCGAAGTTTGATTAAAGTTTATATGTATATAGTTTGACCTTAATTGTAGTCTCTTTTTGTTTTTACGAAAAAAAAATTTTGTGGTGTTTTTAATCCTCCCATAGTTTTTAGGTCCCTTTTTTACCTGAAAGTACTCTGAATATGAAGTATGAGCCCTATAAAGCGATTACGAAGCTACTTGGTGGGTATTTTCATTTGCGGGTGCCAAGGAGTTTAAATAATAACTTGATAATTTTTTGCTTATCATTGTATTTTGAAAATTTAAAATACGGACTACATCATATATTTAGGTTTTTGTTTGAAATACTATATATTCTACACCCCTAACTCTACAAGGGGTGCACTTCGTCACTTGGTTTTTTCTTTTCCTTGTGTGACTTATGTTGTTGCGTCTTGCAGAGGAGTTTGATGCCTACATCATTGTGTCGTTCGTTAACGCCACTCTTGTGCTCTCAATTGGTGAGACTGTGGAGGAAGTTACGGATTCTGGCTTTCTGGGGACGACGCCTACCTTGTCCTGCTCTGCGCTTGGTGAGGAGGCGCTCATGCAGGTAATTTTGGATGTGATTTAAGATTAGAAACGGTCAAGAAATGTGACGTTTTGCAAAGTGATGTTTATGTCTGTGTTTCAAATGAAATATGATTAAAATCTTGACTGATTGCAAAATTTCGTTTAATATTGAGCTCAATTTTCATTGGAAGATCCTTTTGAAAACACCCTAGAATACCTTAAATTAATGAAAGAATGTGATTTTATAGATAATAATATGTCAAAAGCGACATATGAAGACCACATAACTTGACACATGAATAAAAGTAAATTCAGTAATTTTTTGGCTGCCAAATAAGATCCTTGAGTCTAAAGATTCTATAGAACAAATTTTACCTACTGTATTTCTAAAGAAAACCTGTACAAACCTTTTGTCTGTTTAACAAAAAAAAATGCCAATGAGGTGTAACTGAATCAATTAAATGAAAATAACAATCTGTAAAAAGTAAGTTTTTCTTACGATTCATATGTAAAATATTCCTCTTAAAAGAACAACTAATTGATGTTCCTAATATATAAATTGTATTTTTGTGGTCAGATCTATCCAGACGGTATCAGACACATCCGAGCAGACAAACGAATCAACGAGTGGAAGACACCGGGCAAGAAAACCATTGTGAAGTGTGCTGTGAATCAACGCCAGGTGGTCATAGCTCTCACAGGGGGGGAGCTCGTCTACTTTGAGATGGATCCGGTCAGTTGAACTAGAGAAATAGTGAATGGAATTTAACGATTAAGTATTAAATTATTGGTCCGGGGCCTTGTTGAATTTGTCATAATTATGTTGGTTCTGAACCACCAATAGACAGTATTAGAGCTCTGATATATCGTTAAAAAAATTATTTTTTTCCCCTCCTAATAATTTAGGCTTGACTCTTCTATTATCTTATAATTAATATATAAACTATTACATAATGGTAGATCCATGTGAAATCAACCAATAATACTGGAACTTGATGTTTCAAATTTTGTTGATTTTTGGAAAATTGGTTCTATCTACTGAAAGAACGAAAAATATGAATTTATTTTTTCAACATTCCTTTTTTGAGTTATTGGCTTTCAAAGTTTTGTAATTCGCTTGATTTTGGCCGCATTTTAAAATCTTCAAATGGCTCTATCTCAAAAACTATAAGGCTTGGGGAGGTGTAATTTGTGCCATTGAAGCAGCTGAGTGGCAGTGATAACTTATTAAAAGGATTTGAGCCAAACAATTTCTATTCCAGTATCGCTCATTAAGGGTACCGACCATCCCTTGTGATCTAAACCGAAACTTATACAAGGTGGATATGATAATTGTTAACATAACATAGTTTTTGTGTTGCAGACAGGCCAGCTGAACGAGTACACCGAGCGCAAGGAAATGCCCTCGGAGGCTGTGTGCATGGCTCTGGCCAACGTCCCCGCAGGAGAGCAAAGGTCCCGCTTCTTGGCTGTTGGGTTGGCAGACAACACAGTCCGCATAATCTCATTGGATCCCTCGGTAAGTCTTCATTTTGTCAGCTTTTCTTATCTTGGAGAGAAATATTGGAGTTTGTCAGAGGAATGTGATGACAACATTACACAACATTGATACCACTTGAAAACATCCCTGCAGTGCTGATTCCTCTTTAAAATATCAGTTTTGTATACATATATTCCATTCACGATAGGTTTTTACCTGGATGACATTTCGAAAATCATATGTTTAGGTTTTGGCTTGCCAACACTTGTAAAAGATCACAGTTTTGCTGTGTATATATATATATATATATATTACATTTAAAATAACGCAAACTTAAGTTTTCTCATACTATTTCATTTTTTTAAATAATTTATTTTCATCCAACTCGAAACAATATTTTAAACATAATTAAAAGTACTTATTTTTCGTTTTTGAACGTTACTGATTTTGTGTATTATAGTGCATACATCAATACTTTTTAATACAGGCATCGTATTCTCTTGGAAAAGAGAAAATTGTCGTTTTTTTACATACAATACATGATTATTTTATCATATTTTGAAATATTTAACTGAGTAAAGTAATTTCATCAACTGCGTGTCCGCATCATTGTAAAAAACTTGTTTACCGTTATGTTCAATCAAATGGTTTAAAATTCGTCAGTCGCCATTTTGAGGCTGTAAAAATGTTTAACTATGATAAACCTAGTTCTACCTTAACTTTCTATCATTTTATTATTTTGAAATAGGGATTGTTTCTGATTACGTTTGACATATACTGGATTTCTTAGAAAAAAATACTTAAATTTTAAAACTATAGTCATCAGACACCCTATAAAACACCATTCTTAAGTTTGGCTTAAAAAAACTATTTTTGAAAGGAAAGTGTAGTCGAAACCTTGTTTTAGATTCTAATCTTTTGTTTTTGTTAAACAGTTTTTTGAAATGCATTTTGTATATAAAGTTTGTGTGTGTATATTTGCTGACTGCTTGTGATCTATTAATGCTTCCAGGACTGCTTGTCCCCCCTGAGCATGCAAGCCTTGCCTGCCGCCCCAGAGTCTCTCTGTATCGTGGAGATGGGTGCTGGGGATACGGGCCCAGACGGGGAACCTGGCAAGCAGGGTATCCTCTATCTAAACATAGGACTTCAGAACGGGGTTCTACTCCGGACTGTACTAGACCAAGTTACTGGTGATTTAGCAGACACCAGAACGAGGTATCTAGGGTCAAGACCGGTCAAGCTCTTCAGGATACACATGCAGGGGAGCGAGGCTGTGAGTAATATATGTGATATCCAAAAAAATATAAAGGTCAATTGGTGACCAACAGCTGTACTAAATTGTAGAGTAGAAGAGCAAGTTCTACACTCATACTGCAAAACTATAGACCTCAAAATTCACAACTAAAATTTGATTTACACTTTTGCTGTAAATAATCTATCAGAGTGGCACAGCGACTCACACACTGTACGTTGGTTCATCCATGATGCATTGCAACACTAACTTAAAACAGCTGATTATCAATATATTTTATTTTCTAGTGGATAAACATAATCGTTTTAGATAATTCTCCCAAAGGATGCTTTCATATTATAGTACTGTATACTCTATGCTCAATTCACAATACATTATTTAACATTAATGGGTTATCTCAAATCTCCTCGCAATGGCCAACGAAGCTGTCTGTTAGCCTCTGACTGTAGAGTGCATGAGTTTTCAAATGCACATGCGCATTGATTTGAGATGGTTATTCTGAAATGTGATTGTTTCTCTTGCACCTAAAATCTCAGGTAGAGCGGACAAAGTAGAAACTAAGTGAACCTCAGCAGAACTGCTCGTGCCAGTTAGGTGGATATATTGTTATTGGCTTAAAGCAAGTCATGTAATTGTGTTTCTGTGCTAAAAATTTTGGTGAATTTGTCAATTCATAGTAAAACACCATGTGAAATTTTCATATTATCCTGGAAAATTAATGATATTTTGTTGTCTTTAATTGTGAACTTTGAAGTATAGTTTTCTGCTGTTTAGACCTTGCTTTTCTAACTGCTAAACTAAGGTGTATTTTCAAAAGTAAATATCAGCTATTCCTACACAAGTGTTCTGGAATGAAACTTGTGATCCTAGAGAAAACATTGGATATAATTTCTTACCTTTAAACATATTGTTAATTTAAAGACACTTTGGTTATCAGATGTCCAAATAACCAAATATCCAAATTCTTATAAATTGTTTCCAAAGTATTTTTATTCATATATGATTACATTTTCATTTACATTAATTGCCTGTCTGTGAATGGTCAATATGTCGGAAAAGTTTGCAGTCCGTTTATATAATTTTGTTGAGATAAACATGCTTGAATGGTAACACCTGGAATCCAGATTTTTATACTACATAAAAATCCTGGCTCTAGACTGATAACACGTCAACTTCGATTAAGGAACTCAAAAATACTTTGATAATAAATATCAATACCGATTAATTTTCGAAGAGACATGATGATTTAGCTTTGGTCCGTGTTTATGAATGTATATTGAATTCTCTCAAAGCTCTGAGCTCCACACACGTTTTCTTGTTAATTTTTTCCTCCCCTGCATTGGTTGATGTGACATTGTATTTTCGGCAGGTGTTGGCCATGTCTAGCCGCTCCTGGCTCAGTTACTACTATCAGAACAGGTTCCACCTTACCCCACTCTCTTACGAGAGTCTGGAATATGCTTCGGGATTCTCCTCGGAGCAGTGTCCTGAAGGGATAGTAGCCATCTCCACCAACACACTTCGAATCTTGGCTCTGGAGAAACTGGGGGCAGTCTTCAACCAGGTCTGTCACTTATTTGAGTTTAACAATATTATCTCCTTTGAATTTAATATATTGTTGGGATTTTATAATAGCTAATGGAAATTGATAAAACTAAAGAAAGGGGGAAAATAAATTATAAAGAGTAAAATTGATTAGGAAAGCCCACCTAGAGAAAGTGGAAAAATGTGAGAACAATCCAACGCACAAAGGTGACAAGTAATATTTCAGCATTTTGCCTTTATCAAATACAAGAGAAGACCCATGTGGGCTTTCTTAACCCTTTCACTGTCATGTATATTTTGCATACACAAGCCCATTGTGTCGGGTTTTTTTAACTGAAAAAAGCAATTTTTGGAAAAACAGTTGTTTTATCAAATATTTTAAACAAAATGTAAATAAAATTATGTAAAAAACTAATACAATTTCTGAAAAAATAATTCTTTCAGAAAATTCATTTATATTCCCTAATTTTATCAAATGTTATAAAAAATATTGTAAAATGTTTAATAAGGAGGTAATGTAACATATTAAAAATTCATCAGTTTGTGATATTCTTCAAAACAGGGGACAACACACAGTCCAACATCACATTCTGTACACATGTAACGGGATTCCTTTCTTCTCTTTTCTTTTTTCTTTGTTTGGGAACACACCACACAAACACGAGCAGCATTCTTTTTCTTCTCTGTAGATGGAACCATGGCGGGGAAATGTCGAGCAGTCAGTCTTGTTGGATTGTCTTGAGATGTTGATGGTCTTCCTCCTTTCGGTTTGGGTTTCGGTTTGTGGAATCTCTGGATCAGCTGGTGGATAAGTTCCAAATGATAGTCTGCCAGTGAAGGTTTCTTTCCTGTTTTAGCTAGATACATGAAGTAAGAGTTTAAGAGGATAAGGTCAATGAAGTGGAATGCCAATTTCTTGTACCATTTGATACTTTTCCTCATACAGTCTAATCTGCTCAACATCATGTCAGTCTGGTCTACAGATCCCATGCTTTCATTGTACGCTAGAATACACTTAGGTTTTTGTATGTGTTGGTTAGTATTTCTGTCTGTCTTTGAAGTCTGTGTCATCTCATCAGGGTGCATCGTAGTCAGCATGCGAACTTCTCTGCGGTCCATCCACTTGAGCGCCATCATAGATCCATTGTGGTACGATTCTGTCTCACCTCTTTTTAATTTCTTTTGTAGTGGAGCCATTCCCTTTCTGTTTTGTTTCACTGTGCCACAGGCATTAGTTTGATGTTTGTGAAGAAAGTCAAAGAGACAGGGGCTGGTATACCAATTATCAACAAACAAAAAATGTCCCTTATCAAGGTATGGTTCAATAAGGGTTGTTACAACTGCACCAGACATTCCTAATGAAAATTTATCCTCTATATCTGTTCCTTGCCCAACATATACAATAAAATCCAATATGAAACCAGTTTCAACATCACAAAGAACAAAAAGTTTTATTCCAAATCTATGTCGCTTGCTTGGAATGAACTGTTTGAAACCTAGGCGACCTTTGAAAGGAACAAGTGATTCATCAATACATAGGCTCTGGAAAGGCTGCAGTGTTTCTTTGAACACAGTCCTAAGATGATCTATTACGGGTTTCAATTTGTAGAGTTTATCATTGCTGTCTGCAGGGGTGAGACTGGAGAAATGAAGCATACTTAGAAGAGTTTGGTACCTGTTTACAGCCATAATTTGAGAAAAAATTGGGGTGTGAATCAGGGATTTTGTGCACCAATATTCAGAAATTTTCAACTTTTTTACTCTTGTCATCAACATGGTAAGGGCAAAGAACACATACATCTCATCTATATTAGTGTCTTGCCACTTGTGAAGTCTACTGTTTGAAGAAATCGTGGAAACTGTCAAAACCTTCTGATAATATTCATTAGTAGCGTTGACAAACGTCTGAACCAAGGCAGGAGTGAGAAAACACAAAAAGAAATCAATTTCAAGGGAATCATCATTTAGGGAATCATTTGTAAATCCAGAATTAGATGCACTGAAGTTGTGTATAATAGGTTTAAATTGCCCAGAAATCCAAGTAAATAAAGGAGACTTATCTTTTTTTTTTCGTTTAGCAGGTGCCAGTTGATTGCTGACATCATCTTGTACTTCAGAGAGATCCCTGACACTATCACTGTCACCTTCTTCCTCTGATATATCACCTACAGAATATTCAGAACCATTTTCATCATCAAAAAAGTCATTTTCCGAGTCACTGTCCACTATAAATCCTTCAATTTCGTCATCCCGCAACTTTGTTTGTTTTCCACGCCACGCCATCTTGACAGTAGTGAGTGAGCTCAGGAAAGTAGATATTTCACTTGTAAATATAAACTTAAAAACTATAGATGAACCTTGGAAAGAGTGCAGTATTTTTTCTTTATAGCCTCTTTGCACTTTAGAGCGCGCAATTCAAATAGCTCTAATGCTCCACGTATATGTACGGGTTTGACAAAGTGAGCCCTGCACAAAAACGTATATTTACGGGTTTGACAACAACGATATGTTGTCACACGACGTATATTTACGGGTTTGACAGTGAAAAGGTTAATCAAATTTACTCTTAGTTTTTTGAGTGTTTTTTTCCCATTAGCTATTATAAAATTATTTAGCCATTGGCCCACCTCAGTTTTAAACATAAATTGTTGGGAGTTAATCCCCAAATTAGGAATTTAATTCTATTAACTGTGTCAACCTGTGGTAGGGTCAGTTTCTTCAACATTCTATTTTGTTCCCTATCATTTTATTTGGTATTATTGAATGCTAACGTGGCTTATAAAGAACCCTTCAACCAATATAAATTAATAGGTAGGCTAGTATTGTTGTAATAGATTATGATTTAAGATGTTTTAAAGAACAAAAATGTCCTATATCAAGGGCCATATATATTAATATCATTGCTTGGACCTAGTGTGCAAACTTTTAAAGGCTGAAAACAAATGATCTAGTTATTGTCATCAAAATTCAAGTATTGTAATAGTTAACAGAAGGAATTGTTTATTTATTTTTTGGTTCCATTAAATAAAAAGTCTGAATATCCATCAATTGATTCCAAATATCCTGTGATCTGTTGTATTTCTTTAAAATCTGCACACAAAAAAATTGAAATGTTTTTAAAAAAATGTTTATTTGCTAACTACTAAATTTGTGCTATGTCACAAAACATTAAAATTCTTGGAAAAAATGGTTTAATCACAAATTTCGTGTGTCCTACTTATTAGATATGTCTGTAGTGTAACAGTCATGCATGTTAAGTTTTTTCCTTTAGTGTAAACAAAGTATACATATGATTGTATTCAAATATTATTTCTTGTCTGTTGCAGGTATCATTCCCAGTTGACTTCACACCTCGCAAGTTTGTGATCCACACAGAGTCTGCCCATCTAATAATAACTGAGACTGAGCACAACGCTTACACGGAGGAGACCAAGAAACAGCGGAGGATACAAATGGCAGAGGTAAAATACCAGTTATTTTAATGTTCAAGATCCTAAAATGATATATCTGCAGGAAAATTATGGCAATTAACAGCCTCGACCTCACTTTATTATCTATATGCACCTGAAATCTTTGCTATCGTGGAAAATGTGTTAAAAGGGTGGTTTTAAGTCCTAAACATCTTTTTTCAACATTGGAAATTATTTTTTGTCTCATTTAATGCACAAAATTTTATGTTTACTGGTTTTATTGCGAATTTCAACATTTTACATTGTAGCATTTTACATTGTAGCATTTAAACATAGAAGTAATGCCGCCTGAAGAATATTGATTGTTACTGCCCAATCTCAACCTAGGTTTTCATTCTATCAGAACACTCGGGAGAGAGTGTGAAACTAGATTCTCAACCTAGGTTTCATTCTATCAGAACACTCGGGAGGGAGTGTGAAACTGGATTTGATGGTCAAATCTTTCACCTATAACAAAGCATAATATTTTGAATCCAAAAATTGCTTAGCTAAGTCTACTTGAAAATTACAACTTAATCCATAATCTTTATTTTGTCGGACAAAAGATATTAACATGAATAAAATCACTTCAAAAAAAAATTGTTAGATGTAGAAAATCTTTCGTGTCTAGCACCCTACCCTCCCACTACTCTGGGAAACTTGGACTTGACTGTTTCAGCACATGCTCACTTTGTAACATTACAGATTTTTTCCAGATATAATATTTCGGTTGTCTATAGCTACGTGGTCGAGCGCCTATCATCACTAAACAGAATAGATACCGTTTAACTAGCTGCTAATTGCTCTGTAGTCAAGCACTAATTAAACCGATATATTTAATAAAATGAAAGAAATAGAACTATTGATAGTTGTTTATTCACCACGGTTTAGTCAAATGACATCTGTTAATTACTGCTATATACTCCAATTAAATGCTTGATATTAACATATATTATTGTATTCTGTGTTATACTGCGACTGCGAGAACCAGTGCTAGTGTGTGGATAGGTGCGTAGGATGCGTTGCTTGTGCCTTAAACATTAGTTAAGTTTCTAAAAAAACGTGAAGTAAACAGATTAGGCCTAGTTATACTTTGATCAACTTGATCATCATTTGTTTTTATATTCTATTATAATTCTATTCAAGATTTTGATTCCTAAAAATTGTTGGTCAACCCATCTTTCAATTTTCTTGCAATCTATGACCAGGGCTCGGATTTTGATGACCTGTAGCATTCTTTTTATCTTCCTCTCCTCTACCCCCACCCCCATCAGTGACAATGCTCATGAGTGCATGATCCTATGATTGCAGAAATGTATATTTGATAGGTCATATATTTAGATTTATAGTTCTTTTTTCTTTCTTTTTTAATTAGTCATTTTTTAGAAAGAATTAAATTTGTTTGGAAATGACGAGTCATTAGAGGCAAATTATTACTGAATTCGGAGAGGATATTTTTTCTACAGAAAGTGAAATATTTTTCTGTAAAATGTGTGAAGTGAAAGTGACTGATATCAGATAAGATTTGTCCATTCAACAGCACATGTTGCAACAAGCATGTCCGTGGTATCCAAAATATTGATGAAATGAAAAATCTTCAACGTTTTATAAAGATCTTTGTGACGTTCTGGTATCTGTGAACATTCCTTTGTGGAGAATGAGGATTTCTTGGGACTGTACACGGGTCATTCTATTCCAGACAAGTCCACATCGAGTAAAAACTTGAAATGGACAGACCATGAGAAAGATTTTTGCTTACATGTATGATGTAAATCCTAACCCTAATCTCAATCATCTCTTGAGTCATTTTATAAGTCATTTTTTTGGCAATTTTAAGGTAATCAAAATCCGGGATTTGATTATGACTAATGTGTTGTAGGAGATGCAAGAAGCTGCCGGAGAAGAAGAACAGGAACTAGCTCGGGAGATGGCTGAGGCCTTCCTCAATGAGGACTTGCCCGAGAACACGTTCAGTGCACCCAAGGCAGGTCCTGGCATGTGGGCCTCAGTCATCAGATTGTTGGACCCTGTAGAGGGAAAGACCGAGCAGTGTGTCAAACTTGATCAGAACGAAGCTGCTCTAAGGTAAAATAGTAGTTTGTTATGAAAGAGATAAAATTCTCCCTATATAACATATTTTGAGACTTTGCCTACCTTCCTTTCTTACTAAAAATAGATTTAAAAACAAATAATGAATTATCAAATGGTTTATGTAAAGTCTTAAAAAGTTTTTAGTAGCCTTTTGCTTTATTGCAGCATCTTTCTTTTTTGTTATCCCGCCATGTATTTTCCATAACATCGTGTTGTCTTTCTGTTCCCGATACTTAAGCAAATTGTGAGTATCCCAGTTCAGTCCCTCTTGCATAAACTTTTTGCCTCTTCGTTGATTATTTCTTAGAGATTTACTGAGTACAACAGTAGACCTATATTCTCCATCAACCAAAAAAAAAGTATTTTTTGCTGTTGGCGATGCCGCAGTTAAGTCTCAAATAAATAATCGGGAATTTACTGTCTGTATACAAGTATTTAAAGTATTGGGTTATTAAGTGTAGGCCTGTATTAAGTTGATGGATATACGTCTCCGAAAGTCAGATTTGACTTTAGGGATGAAACAGTTGGACCACCCTGTCCTAATGGATTTCAAGGACACTTCCCTAGCCATATTAAATTTGTTTGTTGCAGCATCGCACTCTGTAAGTTCTCAAACCAACCAGAGAGTCAGCAGTTTGTTGTTGTAGGCGTAGCCAAGGACTATCAGTTGAATCCTCGGCAGGTGGGGGGAGGATCCTTGTACACCTACAGGTGCGTTTCCTTATAAATTTTTTACCTTTTACCATATGAGACCCGCCTTGGTGGTGTAGTTGGCTAACGCACTTGTCGTGTTGAGCTCGACTGCTGAGGACGGGGAGATCGAGGTTCAAACCTCGGTTGGGTGAATTGGGGTTGGATTTTCCTGAATGGTTTTTCCACTCTCTCCCACAAATGCTGGTTCATTTCCTCTAATTCAACCTTCCCAATTCCTAATCCATTAGAGTAATTAGTACTTAAAGTCTACAACTCAAATGGGTAGTAAGACATGGTGCTAAATATAATATGTTGTACCATATGAGGTGTTAAGCACATGTGATGTTAACCTAGCATCCTGATATTAACATGTGAAGTTCTCATGCTTCTAAGGAACCTCTGATGTGCTGCTCCTTACATTAGATAAGAGTAATGCTTTTTGAAAGTGTTAATATGTCTATAATTAGTACTTGTTTCTTCCTCCAGACTTAACGCAGACTGCACCAACATGGAGCTGGTCCACAAAACTTCTTTGGATGAAGTCCCCACAGCAATCTGTTCCTTCCAGGGTCGTTTGCTGGTCGGGGTAGGTCGCATGTTGCGATTGTATGACATGGGCAAGAAGAAGATGTTGCGCAAGTGTGAGAACAAGGTAAAAAAATTATTTATTAAACAAGGAATCGATAATCCACTGTTTGGTTAAGTTTGTAATGTTGAAATAACTTGAAGTATTAAGTTAAATTATGGTTTTAAAGTTATAATCTAAAGGAAAGGTTAGATTTAATATGTGGACCCTTCAAATACAGCACTGAAATGATGTACATTCATGTTAGACTTCTGAAATTTTGTGATTACACTCTTTTACTGATAGGTGCTGTATAAATGAGGGTAATAAATTGCAGACACCATCTGCAGTGAAAAATGGTGTGAACGTTTCGCAGTAATTGTTAATCTATCTTTAGTTTAGCTTTTTCCTATGATTTTATACACACTAAATAATTCTTTTGTTTTGAATCACTTGGGGGTGTATTGATTTCTTATATTTTGCTATGTTTATCCTGAAAACTATATAAAGCTTGTGTATCTATAATTGCTTTTATAAGTGAACCTTTTACCATTTGGATTCCAAACATATGCTATAGTTAGTAGACATCTGCATAGTAGGTTTTTTAAGGTAGAATTGAATCATAACATAGTTTAATAATGAGATTTACAAGTTACACACTCTTCATGTTAAATTTAAATAAAGTTACATTTTATCTTATTTTAAATGCCAAACCCACGTAAATAAAAAGCTATCTCCTCACTCTAGGAAAACATAAAGTTACCTTTATTAAAACAGCTAGTACACAAATAACACGTTAATAAGTTTTTGACACTATCCCTATAAGTTGTTAAAAAAGGTAAGTTCTTCAACATGCCCATCTTAATTACAGTTTCTATATAATAATGGAGGAAAATTAAATATGTAGAGAATGAAAAAACACTTTGATGGGAACATGCAAAAGGAATAACATAAATATCTCTTAGGAAAGGACATTTTCCTTAAAGTGATAATGGAATAGAAATTGTCTGTATAAAATCATGCCATAACAGTGGATTTTGTAGCTCTTTTATTTTTTCTTGTTCTCAGCACATCCCAAACATGATAGTTAACATCCAGGCAGTGGGTCAGCGGGTGTATGTATCGGATGTTCAGGAGAGCGTGTACTTTGTGCGCTACAAGCGTCAGGAGAACCAGTTGATCATATTTGCAGATGACACCCACCCACGCTGGATCACAGCCACAACAGTACTGGACTATGGCACTATTGCCACTGCCGACAAGTTTGGCAACATAGCTATCATCAGGCTTCCCAGCAGCGTGTCTGATGATGTAGATGAGGATCCCACGGGAAACAAGGCTCTCTGGGACCGTGGTCTATTGAACGGAGCCTCGCAAAAGGCTGGCATCATTTCTAACTTCCATGTGGGGGAGGTCTGCATGTCATTACAGGTGTGAGAAAACTTAAATCATAGAATCTATTGGTGACCTGGTGGTCTAGGGATAAGGTGTCTTGTCTTCTGTCCAGGGTTCAATCCTCGGTATTCTCAAAACTGCATTGGTATTCGAATATTTGGTTAGTTTATAATTGAAAAATATAACGTTGTTTATATACTACTCTATGCACTAAAATGACTTGATATGGTTTTACTCCACCATTGTTTAGAATATTATAAGTGAAGCTTAAAGCAATTATTTTTTTAAACCATTTTTTCCTACACAGAAAGGTATTATAGCAGGTCACTTGACTAGAAGGCTGCTTAAACTAATATTAATACTGAAGGCATGATGAGTTAGCTTTGGTCCGTGTTTCTGAAAGTATATTGATTGTCTCTTCAAAGCTCTGAGCTTCAGTATTAATTCAATTAAATATATGAATTTTGAAAGATTGTTTTTATGGTGTGATATAGTTTCTTATTTGTTTCTTTAGAAAGCCACCCTGATCCCGGGGGGCAGTGAAAGTCTTGTTTACACGACCCTCTCTGGTACTGTGGGGGTTTTGGTTCCGTTCACGTCCCATGAAGACCAAGACTTCTTCCAACACTTGGAGATGCACATGAGATCTGAGAACCCCCCGTTGTGTGGGAGGGATCACTTGTCCTTTCGCTCTTATTACTATCCTGTCAAGGTAAGCTAGAATTCTTAAAATTAAGTATTTGGGGTGTGCAAACTGTGTTAAATATGGAGGAAAAATATTGTAGTTGAATATGGATCAAAGTTCAAA
Organism: Timema shepardi; assembly: GCA_902151425.1. Classification (NCBI taxonomy): domain Eukaryota; kingdom Metazoa; phylum Arthropoda; class Insecta; order Phasmatodea; family Timematidae; genus Timema; species Timema shepardi. Next base: position 178,421 of record CABFVX010000336.1, read on the forward strand.
TAATTTTTGTAGCTTTTTATGCTTGATAAAAAGGCCCTGTTATATTTTAGTTAACAGGCCACTAAACTTATGTGGATTTTTTAAAATTACACATTTGTAATATTTGATTTTGTTCTGATAAGTTAAGTTATTACATTTCAATTCAAGTACTTCATGTTTAACAATGAGGTCCAATGACAATAGAATGTCATTAGTTCATAAACATAAACTAGACAAATTGTGCAGGAATTATACTTTCACTTTGGGAAATTTTTTGTTGGGAAGGTAATGGGAGACACATTAAAAGTAATTTTCCACTTGCCCATATTTGGTTTTATTTTTAATAAAGAAAACTTCTTTATCACATGAGGTAATTCTATTATACAGGAAGGTGCAAAAAGAACTCATGTTTTTCAAATAAGTGTAACTTGATTTTCAATATTAAAAAAAATTGTTATTAACACCAAAACAATCACTAATAATTGTAGTTTTTATAGCTATACATTGATTATTTAATCACAGAAGATTATATTGAAAGGATGTCATCCTTACAGTACACACATCTGAAGCCTCTCCTTACAGTTCTGAATTGCACTTAAAAACATTTCTGGAACACTTTCAATTTCTTTGCGAATGGCAACTTTCAGCTAGTCTACTGCAAAGTCTCTGGTGTAATTTGCATCAGTTCTCTGCTGCCCAAAATCTACAGTTTTGCTTATTCACATAGCCATCCAAATGGAAATGTTTCTCATCACTCATGCACATTACCTTCAGAAGTAATAATTTCAATAATTCCTTTACAAAACAGTCTGCATTAGACATAATCAACTGGAGAGTTGAACTTTAGACAGAAAACACATACTGTAAAAATTGTATCATTATTCCTAAAGAATTGTTCGACTGTAAAAATGCAATGCTCAATGTTCCACTGAACCAAGGCTACTAAAACTGAACTGCCTAAACAATAGATTTATAAATAAAACTACTAACAAACTTTCTTTTTGTGCCATCCTGTATTTGGAATATATATAAAAGGAACAAACACAATATAATTTTCATTGGTAAAACCCATATTGTTTGTTCCTTTTATATGTTCCTATCCACCTTTCCTGTATCTTCTAATGCCAGGCCTCCACCGTGGTTCGGATTCCACGTTAAACTGTAGGTTCTCCATTTCATCTGACAATCACCCTACCATTACACATTAGCATAATTGCGTATATCTCGAACGGGTAGTAAGACGCAGTGCTAATAATAATAATGTACCTTCTAAATAAACTAAAGCCTTCTAATTCGTTTAAAAAAATTATAAGCTTTTATCATTTTGATCAGAAAGGGATCAGATTTTATAGTAGTAATTATCAAAATATTTTTAAGAAGTTTGGGAAAAGGGATAAAAACTCTGAATTGTGTGAAATTATATGTCAGAACAATACATTTATATTTTGTAATCTTGTGAAGATTTCAAGGCAAAGAATCAGTACTCTAAAAAAAATTTATGTAGTCGTGTAGAAGTTAAATATTATTTTGTCTTAACAAGTGTTGAATAAGTTAAATTAAAAAATGTTTAAGATGAACCAAAAAAGTTCTTTGATTCAAACTTCATGGTGTAAAGTTTTAATAATAAAATTAATCTGAAAATTTAAATGTGAACCACAGTCTTGTCCATAACAATACCAAAGTTATTTTAACTGGCTTCCAAGTTATCACTGGTTCCCGAACACAAATTAGGTAAAAGTAATGAAATGTTAGACAAACTAAACTCCTTTCTATATTCAAAAGATAGCTGCTAACACTGGTAAACTGTTGGAGAAAAAATAAATTTCACACACCTTAGGCTCAAGTTAGTAAATATTTGCGTGAGGGGGGATATTGGTTGCTGTGAGTCTTAAATTTAAAGGATTAAATTTATATTTGTTGCTCTACCTTTTCTTGTACATTGTAGACAGATTCAAGTATAATTTTTGGTCCAACAGTTTGAAGGTATAATAAATAACTTTACATATTTATTTTTTTATCTGTTAAGATTGCTAAGTATATAAATGTTTAATGCCGACAGAATGTGCTTGATGGGGATTTGTGCGAGCAGTTTAATTCAATAGACTTGGCCAAGCAGAAGAGCATAGCCGACGATCTGGACCGCACCCCAAGTGAAGTCTCCAAGAAATTGGAGGACATACGCACAAGATATGCTTTTTAAATGAAAAACATAACTGTTGCATGCAAGATATGCTTCTTAAGTGAAAAATAAGACTGAGCATAGTGACCAGTGATTTAAAATGAACCACCATTATTAGTGTACTGGAGACAGAATGGAATTAATAATTTGTGGCGATTAGAAATACAATGGACTTTGGTGTCATATTATTTTTAGTATAAAAAATAAGAATAACACTCAATGTGATTAATACAAAAGATTCTATGCATACAAAAATATATATTGTGCATCACCGGTGAATGTTGGAAATAGAAAATTAGTTTTGTCAACAGTATGAGCTTAGATTCCTTTATCTTGTTATAACTCAATAAGGAAAACCTATTTTCGCTTTATGAGGCAATTGTATTATATTTGGAAGAAGGTATAGGAAAGGTGGATAGAAACATATAAAAGGGGGACAAACACAATATGGCCTTTACACTGAAAAGAACACAGTTCACACTTTACACTGCTGCCAATGGACAAAGAGGTAATGAATGTCTCTTAAAGAAAATTGATCGTCACCGCCCAATCCCCCGACCTAGGTTTCATTCAATTGGAACTCATCAGGGAGGAGAGTGAAACGCGCGACGCAACTTCCTAAAAGAGAAAACCAAAAAAACACAAAAGAGGAGAAAAAGAAAAATAGAACACATAGATAGGAACAAATAAAATTTATAACAAAAAGGACAAACACAGGAATAGGACATGGATGCGAATATATAATGATATAACTCTATAAGGAAAACCTCTTTTCGTCCCCCTTTTATATGTTTCTATTCACTTTTCCTGTACTTTATCTTATGTAATCTTTGCATAACCTGCAACCCAGATGTGTGTATGTTTTTTTACAATTTTTATCACTAAACTCCTACCTAGAATTTTTTAATTCAAATTGCACTTTAAAAAAGATTAATTCACATAATTGCCAGAGCGCTACACCCCTACTTTACAGCCTGTTTAGTAATTTGCCTCCATCCTATTTGCACCATTTTCCTTTTATTCCCAAACTTGCTATTATTTGCTTCTCCCATATGTTTTTATGGTGGGTCAACTGTAGGAGGCTTTCCTTAAATCAATCATCTTGGTTTTAGCATCTCTTTTGTAGCTTCATTTCATAATTTGTCCATTTTTGTGTATATAAGCTTAATACACATGAACTGAATTTATGTTATGTATTGTGATGTGAATAAATAAAACTTAAGTGTACAATTTTTAATATAGCATTGAATATTCATAATGTATTAGATATATTAGGGTAAATAGAATTAGTCTTTAAAATGGTCATGAGAAACACTTTTGCAACAATTCTCGAAACCAAATCATACAAATCGTTATAAATTTTAATGATATACAAATATACCTACATTACACAATATAGGCCTAAACTTTGAATTAAGATTTATTAGTGCAGAAATAGCTCAGGTATTTAAAGCCAGGAACAAAGTCTTACCCAAACCAAAAGTGACTTGTAATATCATTTGTTGTAGAGTTTTCATGCCTCTTGGTGAGGGGGCAGGAAATAAATTAATCACAGCTCTCACATTGATATTTATCTAAATATAAATTTTTATTAACTACATAATTTCTTAACACCCTCATTGCACATCAAAATTCTAACCCCAACCTATATATACCAAAATATATTGCATCAAATAACTAATAAAGAACTGCATTGGTGGAAACACAAATTAACATCAGGCTAGTTTAGCCATATTTTCTTTTTAAAGGCTGGTTACTGTTCGATTTCCGCTTAGATCTTCTGAGGTATGTTTTCCTAAATTATTTTAACAGCTTCTCTCAATACAAATGTGGGTATATTTTCTCTAAATTCTTTCTCCCCTAATCACCAAAGTGATTAAAATGTATGTAGTGAGAACAGTAAATTTATAATTTTCTCACTATCACCCCTCTAGCCCCCCACCTACTTTGGTGGTTGCATGTTCAGTCAGAAACTATTATGTGGGATAATATGGTTTTATATCAAATATCCCAATTATCTAGCTGTGATCTCATTCCTCATCAAGGAAGACAATAAAAACAATGGCTTCTACACAACAATCAAGTGAATGGGAGTTAGTTTCTCATTCTTCATCAATAAAGACATAAACAATGGCTTCTTCACAACAATCAAATTCATAGAAGCTGTGATCTCATTCATCAAGAAAAACTATTTATAAAAATGTCTTCTTTACAACACTCAATTAAAAAGGAGAGGTGATCCCCATTTTCACAAAGTAAGACAATATACAGGTAGGTAGACATTGGCTTCCTGACAACACTAACACATGAGAGTGGTGTTTACATGTATGGTACTTTATTGGTTATTGCATATTATGTGCTCTTATATTTATCATAGCATTCGCTGTAATGTAAGTTATTCTTTATTAGGCTTTATATTATCATTAGAAGATGACATTTGCATTAAATTTATAGCATTAACAAAGAAATTCAAACTTAAAGAAATAATTTGCCGTAAAAATGGATGGATTTATAGAGCGACCAAGACCAAGTGTGTCGACGGTTACTAAAACAGCCAAGCGAACCCTTCTATCAAAGACCTGCGAAAAGAAGATAATTTCTTACAGTACCGCAATTCAGGCAATTACTCTCCTCTCTGTTACTTATGATATGCCCTTTGCTTCCTAGTCCAAGCTATTAATGAACAGACTGACATAGATATTATTTGTTGCTGCTTTTAGGTGGGTAAGAAGAAGGGATTGTTGAGAGAATGAGAATTTGGAGTATTCCTGGAGGGGCGGAACAGTACACAAAAGTCCTGTAAGAGTTCGCTAAAGGATAGCCGAGGTAAACAGCTATTGCCTGCAAAAGTGTGTTATGCGAGGTAATGATTCAAAGCTGTGGAAAGCATGAGTTTGAAAAGTAGATAATAAAAAACCTTCCTCATAGAGGTGAAAATCATGTACCTAACGACTCTGAAATGATTCACCATATGTTTGAAATACATTTAAACATTTTAAACAGCAAGATGAAAATAAAATAAATCATTACATAGAACTATATAAAGATGTAATAACAAATATTAAATATTTTATAAAGTAATAAGGTGATCGTACTGTAATCTTTACAAGATCATCTGTAGCAAGTCTATGACAATTCCAAAATATCCACTACTTAAAATTAATAGTTTTTGAGACACCTAATAATATAATTACTTTAATTAAAAAGTCAATTTGATCATATTAAAAAATATTGAAAATTAAATCATATAACACAGCCGGAATCTGTTATTTGGAGCCAACAGTTTAATTCCTGTAAAAAGTTTTTTAAGACTTCAACACCCTTAAAATATTAACAAAACTTGTCCACAGCTAAATTCTCTTTTGAATTGCTTGCCATAGTTGTTCAAAACAAACAAAACTAATAGGTGGGCCATACACATTCATTCCTGAGACTAAGAATGGTATGAATAGTTTGCTCAAGAGAACAGCACTTGGAAAACCTCCCTCACCAACATACAACAAAAAGTCGCCACAAGTAATAATTTGTGATTGGACACGACGACGTTACCATTAGCATAAGTGCGTACAACCCGAACGAGTAGTAAGACGCTTTGCTAATAATAAATAATGTATTTGACCATCTTTATTTGTTATTACTTATTAGTTTAAATTTCTTAACAGTATTTTGAAATAATTAAAATTGTAAATGAAAGCAGTCAATCTCTATAGCTCGGACCTCGTCATCTCAGGCTTCATATAATTCAGACAAAATTTTACATATTAACACGCCAGCCAGCTAAAAGTGTTATATTATTATTATTATTATTATTATTATTAGCAAGTAGTGTATTGCAGGGGGTTGGCGGAGATCTTGGAACACAGCTCTACTACCCCTCCCACCTTGGGACCGTACATACAGTACAGTAGAGATAACTCGCAAGTAGGTTTATCATAGGCCTATTGTAATCTCAACCTTTACCATATCAGTACCTGTGTTATTTGTATACTAGTCTTATCTGATGTATTGTCTCCCTTGGCACATTAAAGTATAAATTAATTTTGATAAAGAGTTAGTTTTCTTCATTTCTTAGGTAAAACTTTATTTCCTCTATATATGAGGGACTTTCCGTAACTCAGACAGACAAACACCCACCCCCTTAAGTACGAGTTATCGAGAATTGAATGTCTTTATTATTTATGTACAAACGTTATGGATATCCGAGAATACCAATATTGTGAAAACTGGCTATCAATCAACTAAACCATGATTTTAATCTGTATCAATATTGGTATACGGTACAATGCATCCTCGAATGGGAGGATTATGCATCACTGAGTTGCATTAATAACAGTATTTGTTACATTTTTAACAAGGTTTAGTTATACATGGAATTTAAGACAAAAAATATCAATTGAGGCGGTCCAAAGTCTTTCTACCCGTTCAATAATTATGCTAATGTGTTAATGATGATAAAGGTTGAAGGAAGATGAAATATACCTGCATTTGTGCGGAAAGAGAGTGTAAAACCACCTTCAGTTCTTCCAACCAGGATTCGAGGCCTGATCTTACTATCATCAGCAGTCCTGTCTATTACAAGAGTGATGCCTTCGAGCATAGAGCCACCTAAGTGGGTTTGACAATTTTACTTTACAGGTAAGTTTTGGTAACTTGTTCTTACTTGCAGTAAGTTATTAACCACAAAATCAAACATATAGTTCATGGTAAAACAATTACATAATAAACAATGTAACACGAAAGACTATGCATTGTCATTCAAGATAATTATATCTTGAGCCTCAGATGTATTTCTGTTCCTATCATGGTATACTATATATTGCATACATACATGTGCGTGCACACACATACACACACATCACACCATTCCCTTACAGCATACGCAAGAAACTGTGAATATAGCTCAAAAACAACTCCATACCTATTAACTTCCTCCACACTTCCCTATCCTTACATACTCCCTTCACTTCAACAACATCCATACACTGAGTCATAAATGCTCTTTTATTCTTAAAACTCTTAAACATTGTCACATTTAGCATGGCCTACCCCTTCCTTCTAAACCACACAATCTACCTTCATATATTTGCTTCATCACTCGATCCACTCTCATCCTCTCAACATCGACAAACCAAGGTAAGACATGCTGAGAGGATGAGTACATATATTAAAGTATATCTATTAACGTTTCTAGTTGTTGGATACAACCATTTATTAGAAAATTAGGATATAGCTGTCCTATCTTGTTAGTGCGACTGCATTTGTTTGACTAGAAAGTAGAAAAACTATCTTCGGTACATCTGACAGGAATTACAACTTGATCTTTTGTCATCGGGAGCCCAATCTATTGAATTCCTTAAGAGTTAGACCAATGTACTGCCGAAGCAGGTCATCTGATGTACATTCCTTTCACCCTCAGAGGTAGTTAACTTACCTTGCAAGGTTCCACTATGGTATAACTGTAAAACATAATCCACAAAAGTCTGATTGCTTGCTAACTTTTAGGATAAACAGAGTGTACATGAAAGAGTATGTTTTGGAACGAATGGGTGCTACAATAATTTAATATAAATTCCTAAACGCCAGAAACCAAGTGGATTTATAACATTCCTGGGTGGAGCTATACAGCAGAAGGAGAATTAACAGGAAAGGACATGGGAAACATGGGAAATCCTATCTTGATATGACTTTATTTTCTTAGGATATATTCATTTTAATAAATAAAACTTTTCATACCTTATAAGCTGACAAAAAATACTTTTAATTTCAACCTTATAGTTTACATGACTAGTTCTACAAATTGTGTGACTTGATGATAATACTGTTCGTTGTTGGTCACAGCAATGTTATATTTTATTGTTCCACCATTCACACAAGATAACACTTCAATAACAATTTGCTCTCTGTTCAAATAGTACAGATAATAATATACATTGCTCAACACATAACTATGTATAATTTGGGATAAAATACAATATTAAAAAAACAGGGTTGTATGAAGTCCACTTTTACAATTTAAAACAAACTTGAATCCAATATATAAAATCTTATTTAAGTTTGAATATTTTTATTACTTGTTTTGTGCTTGTTATTTATATAGCTTTATTCAGTAAAAATGTTTGAAATTATTTTATTGCACAATTGTTTGTAATAGATTTTTTTATTCTTATAACCCAAGTTATCATCACAGATTACAATTATTTCATATTTTTTCCATATTAATATTGATTTGTAATTTATAGTGCAACTCAGGATGGCAATAATTTACCATAAAATGAGTATTTTAGCTGTCAATAATTGTTTATTGGTGAAGCTAGAATTTTTTTCTTAAGCGAAGTTGAAGCTGATATTAGATTTGAAGCCAAATGAAAGTTTTGCACACCCGTTATTTAAAATAAAAAAATATGTCATGGCTGGGTTTAGATTCATGTAGCTAATAACAAATAGAGCACAGTGCACCTGAAAAACATTACTTTCATTGATAGCGTTCACAACTGAAACATAAAGTCTGTTAGCGTAGGATATTGGTAGGAAAAGAGACCTTTCAGAGAGTAATTCCTAACGTGAATGGATAGTAGTTAATATCAATAGTAGCTATTGTTTTAGAGTCAAATACCATGATTATAATAAATATGGTTTAAAATAAAGGAGAATATTACTTTATTTTTTATTTTTTTTAGAAATATATCAATCGTAATATTCATGACTAATAAAATCACAGCCAAAGAAAGAATCAAATCTTATTTAATAGTATGGACACTATTTAAATTAGGTTAATTTTATGTTTCAAATTATACAAGTTAATGAACATTGTTTTTCAAGAAAACATTTAAGATATATTATAATGCATATGAAGCTGCGACAGGCCTAGCCAGCCAGTAGTGGAAAGTATATAACTTGAATAAAAAACTGACCTAGGCCACAGTCTAGAAACAGTAATGGATGTATATACAGTTATGTTCACGCAACTGTGGTAAATATGAGTGAAGAAGGAAAGTAATTAATTGCTCAACAGGAGAGGGAAAATATTAATAAAAAAAATACTTTTAGCAAAGGGCCACTGTTTAGCTGCTCTACAAGTACTTAATCCTGAGTGGTTGCTAATTTTTATCATAAACCCACTTTTTCATAATGTAATATATATATAGCGAAATATGTATATTGATCACAATTATTTGGCAAGATATTTAACAAGTATATGTTATATTTAGACAAAAATAGCAACATTGCACAGTTTATTAATTTAGGTAAAGCTTCCCCAATATCATGTTCATAAATAAAAGGCTTATACACTTGACTTGCAACAGGAGCAAAACGCACCATGAAATTGCTCCTAAAAAAACTAACCAAAGTAGAAAGTGACTCTGGCTAATCTTAAATATAATACACTCTCTAATCTAAAATATAATAGACTACAATATAAATTCATCAAATTGCAACAGAAGGTAAATATAGTGACTGTATAGTATGATTTTGGTAGGAAGAATAATATAAGTTAGTTACTAAAGTTACTAAAACAAATTTGATATATTCATACATCAAATCATGTCATCTGCCACTGTCACTTTCGCTAGATCTTATCAATACCTATAAAAAACACAAATAATATATTAAAGCGTCATCAATGTTGGCCGTAAAAAAGTATGTTTGAATTTTCTATGCTGTTCTTCCAACCAAAATCAGGGTATAGGTATTATTTTGTGTGATCTTTACAATTTGGAGCTACACATATAAATTGTTTGAATTTAATTCACACGGACATGTTAGGTAGTTACTATAATAAGTACTATTCTTCAAGAAAATATTTACAATGATCAGGTTGATTATAATCAATAAATATGCTCAAAATGTTAAATGTCTTTTAATACTCACTTTTAAAGATATACCAATAAAAACTTTATTTGAATGATGGTTTTAAAATGTAATTAGTATATAAACGTTAATAATATAGAGTGTATAACAATATAATATTATATTACATGTTAACAGTGTCCTATTAGTATTTTATAATATATATACACTAATGAAGGGAGACGGTGTGGAGGGGTAAATAACACACATTTTTAGATAACCTAAAGACAGGCTTACAAGAGGCAAGTAAGGAGGTATGTCAAGTGATGCTCACATAAGTAGACTCAACATTAAATGGTTCACTTTTAGATCAAAAAAATTAAAAGAAAATGAATAATATTTAGCACTGCGTCTTACTACCCGTTCGGGTTATACGCTTTAAGTACTAATTACTCTAATAGATTAGGAATTGGGAAAGTTGAATTAAAGGAAGTGAACCCGCATTTGCGTGGAGGGAGAGTGGAAAACCATTTAGGGAAAAACCACCCCCAGTTCACCCAACCGAGATTCGAACCTCGATCTCCCCGTCCTCAGCGGTTGAGCTCAACACGACAAGCGCACTAGCCAACTACACCACAAAATAAAATGAAAAATATCATATAAAATATAGCAAATTCTCCACGTGTACATTTTGTGGTGGGCTACAAATGAGTACAACTTGGTCAAACGAGGCAAATAAGTGGGGAGGTAGCTTTCCTCTGAAATATTTGCCTGGCAGGGTTGGGCAAGTGAGCTCATAAGTAAAACATTTTTATATCCACCTGTATTGACTTGGTTGCCAGTTTGTCTCGCTATTTTATTTTGTCACCACATCTTATTTAACTGTTTAGGTTGCACGCATTCTTATGCGCTAATGTGTTAAGTTTTAGGAAGGTTGAATTATAGGAAGTGTACCCACGTTTGAATTGCGGTAGGGTTGAAAACCATTTAGGAAAATCCTTCCTTAATACACTTGACTGGGATTGATCTCGTCATCAGCACACCAGTTTATTGCCAGAGTGACGCCTAAGACCATGTAACCACTGAAAGGGGTGTTTTTGAAACTTGCCTTACTCCTAATATTAAACACGTAGCTTGACTTGGCCTACCTCCCGTGAACTCACACACAAGAAGATTGGCCTACATTATACTTGCATTTTGTGCTCTGCCTCTTACTACCCATATGAGCTGTAGAATTTTAGAGGAAGTGTACCCGCATTTGAGTAGAGGGAGAGTGTAAAATCAGAATCAGTACACCCAAATGGGGTTCGAACCTTGCCATCACTGGCAGACCAGACTAGAATGATGCCTTTGTCCTCATGTCCATTAATGCAAACACCTGCATTATAAATTAGTTTCATTTAAAAATACTATGGATATTTCCAGTATAAACCGCCTGCCAAAATTTGACTAAGTCCAAGCCAAGGAGACAGGATAAAGAATGGACATCTAAAAAACTGTGGGGGGAAGGGGGGTAACTACAGTGCGAGACTAGATAAGATTCATATTCAATTCATAGTTCTGAATCCTCATATTTGAAATATTAAAAATCTCATATCCAAATAGGCCTCAAATATGGATTCTAGGAAATTAAATTCAAAACTCAAATCAAAAAGTCAAACTTATGAACATTTTTAACTTTTTACAAAAGTTAGCATAAAACCATAATCCGTCTTATAGATATAAACTTATTAATTATGCATTATTAATCAACTATTAATTACTAAACAGGATTGTGATGACATTCCTCTTTTATTGAAATCAATTCCAAAATTATATGTATAATTTAACCAACTATTTGTTTTGGATTTGATAAAATGTAACATAAAATATTTTATTCACATTCAATTATAGCTATCAAGCAAATATTTTGTTTGTCATTCAAAATTGATAGCCTTGGATTCCCACAATTTTAAACTACAGTGTAGTAAAACCAACCGTATTTCACCCAGTTGAAGTCAAACCCTAGCCTGCCAGTTCAGAACATTACAGTGATAGATTTTAAAAGTATCAAACATTACAAAGATATTTTTTTTAAATTTATACTTTATTGTTTGCACACATTTGATATACTTTTTTGTTTGTAAATAATGTTAGTAATATAAATAATAATTTTTTTAACTTTGCTTCTCATCCCTCGTTTGGGTTTTACATATAAATGATTAATTAACATCCATTTAAAACTAATCATCCAAATATATGTATTTCAATAATCAAATAAAGTCTACATTAACATTTGCCAAATAAATTATAGCAATTGTTTTATGCAATGTAAAAGATCATTTCAAAGTCCCACGAAAGGCAATCTCCATTGCGAATGTTTCATTTTAATGGCAAGGAAAAATATCTACAAATAATAATATAATAATTTCTAGATAAAACTATTATATAAAGTGAAATACATCTTTTTTTGCCCTTTTATTTAGAAAATGTCATAGTTAATAGGTTTAGCTGCACCATTCGATTTACTAAAATATATAAAACAAAGTTGTAACAATATATAATCAATAAAACTTTTAAGCATTTAAGTTTTTGTCTACACAATTGTCATAAAAACCCTTTTATATATATATATATATATAGTAAATACCTTAACAGATTACTATGAAAAACATCTGAATATTTATCAAACCACAGTGCTAATTAAAGGGCAGTTAACAAACTCCTTTAACTCTATCATAAATATATGTATCTATCTATTTATCAATAATATCATGTTATATTCACAATAAACATTCATCCTAATAAATTATAAAACAAATAATAATAATATAACTACACTAGAAACATGTTTTCTAAATTGTGGCTAACCCAAGCTCTGGTTTATCCATAACAACCTTTCGACTAAGAAACAAAATTTGTAGCAATATTAACTTTAAAAATAATTCATCAAACACAATAAAACCTACAAAATCTATTACAGTAGTGCTACAGTTGATGTTCGAAGGTAGAAATAGTTGGATTTGTTTAACAAGTCATATGCCTAATTTCATCAGTGTTTGAAACAAAAAAATCACATCTTATTCCTTAAAATGTAAATAAATGTGTTATTTTTATAACGTATGGCCAATTTTTTTACATCCCTGACAGTGACAAATTAACAAATTAAAGAAAATCAGGAATTATAATCATGGGAATTGGAGCAAGTCCCATCAAATTTGGGTAAACAAGTTTCTAGTGTATCGTAATTGGAGCACATATATTAAAAACCTCCCAAGTGCAAAATAATGTATGATTCAAAACACTTGTGTGAAAAATAGGAAAAGATAGGGTAACAGTGCAAATCCCAGTTTATTCAAAACTAAGAATGTCAACAAATTCAGCATCTATATAATAAAAAGAAATATGAAGTAAAAGACAAAAATCGTAGAGAATTAAAGCACAGATAAAAGTTTAAAAAAATACTAACACATATTTACACACACTTCAATATTCAAATGCTTTCATCTCATTCATTCTTCAAGATGCAATGAAGGAATCGAAATATTGAGGTGTGTAAATGTAGATAAATATGTGTTGGTGGTTTTACTCAAATCATTATGTGTGCTTTATTTGTCTAAAATTCTATCATATTTATTAAATTGCATATTATTTAAAATATGCACTTTATTTTAGGGGTGTGCGAGTACTTGAAAATTAAAGTTCAAATCGAGTTTTATGAAATGCTCAAACTCATGAAGATTTTGACAAACCTCAACCAATTAGACTACTCAGAATTTTTTTATCTTGTTCTTGAAAATTCCTAGCTCAATAACTTTTATTAAATTTTATTTTAGGATATAACTTCATAGCAAATAGAGTCCTTCAATATTTAATCAGCATGAAACTCAAACAAATACTTTGTTTTAATTCAAACTCAACTTGAAGTGAAAAATAATTGCACACCTCTACTATATTTTAAACATATTATATATAAAGGAAGTATCAAAAGGTTGATCTTTGCTTGTATAAATATTAACTTTTAATAACATTGAGAAAATTGAGACAAATTAATTTTTTTACTTAATACTTGAACGGTACTGACACCTTAAAAAATATTGTATGGGAAGCACACAATAAATGCATGATAATATATGTTTTTAATATTTACAATAGCATAATATATATAATTTTAAGAAAACAAAAACCAATCAAAAGTCTAAGAATCACTCATGACTATATACATCGTTGATGCTAGCTCTTAAATGAAAGATTGGTGGAGGGAGAAGGGGGTGAAAGAATGGACCCATTTTCACTTAAAATTAGAAAATAAAAATTGTTTCATACCAAATGAATAATACTAATAATATTATGGCAGAATTAATTCTATTAGTCGTATGAAAATGTTAACTTTTATCATTTTGTGCATTGCTCCAGAAGTGGATTTTCAAATTTCTGAACAAAAAGGGTTCTTTTGCAGTAATAAAAGTGTCCCATTTGAGCAGATTATTGGAGGTACAGTGTCCCCCTCTTCACAACGTTCATGCTTGAAACATGTAGAGGGATATGCCTAAACAAACAACTCCAAAACAAGTGGGTTTTTTTCCAAGGTACCAAACCACACAATTATTGTCAATATTTATATTCATCTTCCAATTTTATTTGAAGTGAGAAATCAACTTATAAAGAAACTTTGGCAGTACTTAAATCCATATTTATTAATTTCTTACATTTTGCAATTTAATTGTCATTCATTTATTAACATCCATAGTAATATTTTAATTGTGATTCAATTTTTCTATCTCTCATTAATTTTCACCATCCTATATGTTTATATTCATATTTATCAACTGAATGTTTCTTGTTTTTGGTTATATTTCATAAAAACTTGGTATATTATTATGTATACCTATGACTACTTGATGTGGTGCAATAGTGCAAAGCAATAAGTTAATAACTTATAAACTAAATTCCTTCTTTCTTAACTTCAAATTAGGCCTGTGCGGGAATGAAATTTTGACTTTGTGAAATTTTTGGGCGGGAAATAACAATTTTCCGCGGGAACGAGACAGGAACAGGAAATATTTAAAAACGGATTTTTAAATCTAGGCTCATTGTTTTTTAAATATTTAATATTAATTAAATTATCAGCTTTAACATTTATTTAAACTAAAAAAATACCAAGGTCGAAATAAAATAACTCTCGATCTTGCGTTGGGTATTGAGAAAAGTGCCTCAACAACCATAAAGTACTACCATGATTAGTTTTTTAAATCTTACCATAGTTACCACAATTTATACATTTCTCAGACACTTTAGTTTCTCTTTTTTCAAAATTTTAGCCTTGCTTGCGCTCGCGTAAAATGTTTTCTTATTCTTTTGTAGACTAAAACAAAATACTCTCTTCAAACATAGATTTAATCAAATAAAGCAATCGAATGGTATATTATAGAGCCTAGGCCTACTTTGTGCAAACAACAGTACATAACCATGAGTATGACATTGTACTAAGTTTCTTTAATCACCTGTTCGGGTCATACACAGTGAACTAAGTTACTCAAGATAAAAATTATTGCTGAGACAAGACTACAAGTGAATGTTTAGTGTATTGAGACTCATATATTTAATGTTTAAACTTGGCCTTGTTATTCGTATAAAAATTGTTATTTTTCCTGAAAAATCCGGGAAAAATTTATTTCCCATCAGAGTTTCGAGAACGTCCATTTTCCCCAATTTTTTTTTACAGAGGCTCGGGATTCCGCACATGCCTACTTCAAATTTCTTTAAAGAAAACCTCTTTTTGCTTTTTGAGATATTTTGTTACACGTATTTGGAAGAAGGGCCTTTATGTTATATGTTCCCAAGTTACATGTTCCTATCTGTGTGTCCCATCATTCTTTAACAATTTCCTTTTGAGTTTTTGAGAGTCTTTTAGGAAGTTTTGTTGAGCGTTTCACACTCTCTCCTGACTAATTCCGATTAAATGAAACCTAGGTGGAGGGATTTTTCAGTAACGTTTGATTTTCTTCAAGAGGCAGCCATTACCTTTATATCCAGTGACAGCAATGTAAAGTGTGAACTGTGTTCTTCTATTCCTTTTAAAAGCCATATGCTCCCTTTTATATGTTTTCTATCCACCTTTCCTAAATTTTCTTAAAAATATGTATAACTTGAATTCAAATTTGCAAAACTCCTTATTAAAATTATGAACATTACCAAAAAGTAATTTATTGTCATGAACAAGAAGTGGCGAACCAAAGGCTCAACACCCAAGTTAGGCTTGTGCTCATGTGATGGTACCTTGTGTGTGTGATAGACACTAGTGTGAATATTACAAATTTGTATGAAGTCTTAATAGAAAATTATTCTTTTAAGAACTTACAGAAAACAGGGGAAGAAGTGTTGGTCCATTTCAAACCAAAAAAGTGTTGATACATATGTTAAAAGCTGCCCACAACAATAAGAACTGTACACTTTGTTTAACTTGACAGATTGTCTTACCTTGAAAGGTTGCACTATGACTTTAAATTATAATCTACCCCAGGGATCGACAACTTTTATTGAGCCCTGATCGACTTGTAAAAACTTATCAAAGATCACCCATCTTTTTTCCATCTACTTTCGCTTCTTTTTTTAATTCATAGATCTTATATTTATTCTTTAAATTCAATCTTGGCTCAAATACTTTTGTCCCACAGTAATAAAAAAAATTGAATAGATAAAATATACAAGCTCATATTAAACTATTTAAATTTCAAAAAACACATCAATTATTCTGATCAAGGTAATTTTGGTCACATTCAAAGATTATTGGATAGATTTGTGAGTTTATAAGACTCAAGAATTGACTTTTAATGACAATATAGTTTTCTTGTACGATCAACTAAAAATCTCTATGAGATCATTCTATCGATTGCAACTGACAGTTGTCGAGCCCTGATTCACGCCATAGTGGAAGCCATTAAGGTAATCTCGCTATATTTCAGGGTAAATGTAGGGTATATTGTTAAGCAATATTTCTTAAACAGTAGTACAATTAACATAAATTTTAATCAGGTTTAAAAGATTACTGAGTCAACATGGGAGCTATGGTAGACAAACAGTGTGGGCACTTTTTTTTTTGCGATAGGAAACGAGAGGAGGTGCTCATACCAACCTCTCCCGCCGGGCGTGTCATCAGGGCACAGCTCCACTGTTCTGTATACCCCTCTCCTCCCCATCAGACTCTGTGGGGGATACCCTGATGGCCTGGTACCACTGGTTCGTCAAGTCTGTCATCTGACTCTTACAGTCTTTCAGTTCCTGCGGGACATGTTATAGTAGTAATACAATCGAGAGGCACAGATGTGTTAGAACTTACATTGTTACTGCACCTGCATCACCTTAAGATATCGCCCACATAATAAAAAAAAAACTAAATTCCTTGAACATTTATTCCTGAACCTTCCCTGTGACCAGTGGTTAGGGAGGTGCATAAAAACCTTGTATGTTCTAGTAATGCCCAGGAAAACTGAGTAGATGTGTCTAGTTTCTCTCATCAAAATATCATATCTAGGGAAATATGGTCATTTGTTGTTGAGTTTCTTCTCTGTTTCCCCTCTTCTTTGATAAAGGCAATGCTGCCAAAATAGAAAAGCATTGTATTTCAATGCGTGTGTGACTTTTTCTACTAAATGTACAACAGAAGAAGAAGTCACATATGTGCCATAGATTCTTTCCATTATTTTCCTCTCTCCCTACAGTAGCCCCGTGGCTTCTTTGGTGCTGACTGACAGCTCACAGCTGACAGCTTTGAAAAGTTACCAGACCAAATTATATATCCCTACGCCGAGCCATATGATCTGCAAAAAAATGTGTTCAGCAGCTGTCACTTCTGACAGTCAAAATTCAGGTATATACCTAATTGTTGACTGTCAGAAGTCAGCTGTGAACTGTCAGTCCGCACCAAAGAAGCCATGGGACTACTGTAGGTGAACTTTCTTTGCTCATTCACTTGATTAGTTTTTTTTCTTTATTTTTATCATTTTACAATATTTTATAACGATATAGACTAAATTAATTTGTAAGACAAATGTTTTCATCAAAATTTAGAAAGTGGAAGTTGAATTATTCAGATTATACTTTCATTTTTCTAACTAATATCCAATATCTTTTGATAATAGATATTATATATATGTCTAATATGTTATGGATCAGGAAGGTTGATTTTAAAGGCAGTGTACCCATATTAGCGTGGAGGGAGAGTGAAAAACATTTTAAGGAAAACCACCATCAGTATACCCAGCCAGGATTTGAACCCCAATCCCATAATTGGCAGTCCAGTTTATTAAGGAAGTGACGCCTTAGACCATGAGGCCAACAATTGTTTCAAATGAGCATTTTACTCGATGGAGTCTCTTTTTCACTGATCTACGAGTCTCACGCATACCCATTATTCTCAAAGACATATATGATACACACATGCCCATTGCCACAATCATGGACATACCTGTTGCGTGAACCTCCTGGTGAAGAACGGGATGAAGAACTTGATGTCTATCTTAGCGAAGCCCTTGATCCGAGACTGCATAAAGTTTACCTCCATCTCCTCCTCTGTATACTCTGACAAGTGTTCAGAGTCAATGGTCTGGCCCTGAAATATATCCACAGTTGGATCAATAATGGTTTGTGCACCGTAATCCTATCCAGATGTTTGCATTTTACATTGGCAACGTAAGAATCTAAAAGAAATGTACCCGTAGTTGTAAGGAGATATAGTAGCAAAACATTTAGGAGAAACAACTTCAGAATACCGAGCGGGGATTTGAATCTAAGACTTGTAAATTATGTACAATTTCAAGAAACATTTAGTTTGAAAATATGAGCACTCTTACATTCCTTGTCCTCAAAAATCTTTATAAAATATTACTTCTTGGTTATTTAAGCCACCTATTATTGTTGGGGCATGAAACTTAGCAAATCATGATATTTTTTTCTTTGCAATAACTATTACTACCTCTTCGGGTTATATGCATGTGTACTTATTATACTAATATGTTTAGGGGTAAGATTATATTTATAATAAGTGTACCTGTATTTGCATGGAGGGAGAATGGAAGATATTTGGTGAAAAACCACTTTCAGTACACCCAATCAAGATTCGAACCTCGATCTCCTCGCCCTTGGTAGTCCAGTCTACTGCAAGAGTGATGCCTTAGACCATGTAGGCAACCGAGGCAGGTGCTTGAAAGCACCAGTCAAAATTTGAACAAGACAGTCCTAACGACCAGAGGAGGTGTATTAGCGCTATCGGTCATAACAAAATTATTCCAAAACATTATTTACAGTGTATGACACCAATACACTTCAGTGGGAGCAAACTTACAAGCTCTCTGGTTTTACTGAGAGTTATTTCTTTCTGGCTTCGTCTGCGCCGAGTACGGCCTGGTTTCTTGTTGGCCTGCAGAAACTAAACAAAAACAAAACATTTACAATTTTGGTCTCACTGTTCAAATAGTTCAACAGCTTAGCCTTTATTATTTTATTTGTGAATATCTTAAGAATGTTATGTTTCAACATAATTTTCATATAAAGGACCTTATTTGAGAGTTAAAGAAGCTACTAGATCTACTTTCACATATTCATACATCATAACATGTGATCTGAAACTGTTAATTTCGATAGGATTATGTACTGAGTTCCTCTCCATTGCAAGTATTGTTCTTAAGTTTTAAACTAGTCTAAAAGGTAACTTCTGGTTTCGACGATTAAGAAAAACTAGAAAGGAATCTAGTAACAATATATTGTCCTTAGTGGACATGTTTGCATTTATGTGCACCCCTGACCAAACTTCTCTTTTCACAGAAAACTACATATTTAGACACTTTAAAAGGCATAAAATTACCTATACATATATATTTTCCTAGCTCAAACCAAAGTGAGAGACTTCGCCTGGACTGAAAGATAGCACACAAATAAAATGCTAATTTACAAAAAAGAGAAGATTTGGAGGCTTGCACTAAACACGTGGTTTCCCAAAGGGATCTTTTAAATCATAATCGGCTTACAAAAATGAACGATTTAGAATTTATTAGTTACAAAAACAACATTTTACAACCAATTTAAGGTAAAGAAGAAAAGGTTTCCATTCGCCATAAAACTTTACCGATCTTTAACAAATGTTACATTATTTAACAAAAAGAAGATTTCTTTAGTAAAAGACAAAAAAAAAAGTTAATAATTATATAAATAGTTTCCAACCATAATGCCTAATGCCATTTATAATTATAACTTAGAACACGTGGTATATAGGATCACGACAGTTACATAGTAAAACACGAAAACTAGGTCCCAATGTAAATATTGGTAGCGTTACATAAATATAAAAAAATAAATAAACCCAGAAGGCAAAATTAGGGAAATAAAACTACACGAACCTTTACCCCATAATATCAAAAATAGCGACTGCATGCTAAACTTAAAATCAACCCTACAAAATAAAATAAAATAAAAAAATTTAGTGTATCATGTCAATCAGGTCCAGAATGAGAGTGGACGAGATAGTGGTGTAACCTCCACCAACAAGAAGTCATGTGTCAGGAGAGGCCAATCAGAGACAAGAACACAAGACAAAAAAGGACCAATGGTATTATAGTTAGCTAGTTATAGCTAACCTTTACAAAATACATTGAAACTAAATATAAACAAAAAGAACCAAACGGACAAAAAGAACGTTATTATAGTTAAATTCTTTACGTTTAAAAAAATTTGTACATAGAGATTCAATTATTAAGATCGCCACATACTGAGAAATAATAAAAACACCATTTTTAGTTCAATCTTTGCCAGACCGGTTTCGCTACTCGCCACTACTGGAAGATTCAAGGTCGATCGAACACACGGTCAGTCTACATAAGTAATTATCAGTACAATTATCAATACCTATAAAATAATAATAATAATAATAATAATATTGTTATATTTGGAAGAAGTAACAGGAAAAGTGGATAGAAACATATAAAAGTGAACAAACACAATATGGCTTTTACAATGAAAAGTCCAACACAATTCACATTTTACATTGCTGCCACTGGACAAAGAGGTAAGGACTGCCTCTTGAAGAAAATTAATTTATACTGTCCATTCCCTTGACCTTGGTTTAATTCTATTAGAACTTATCAGGAGGGAGTTGTGTATTCTCTCCTAATAAGTTCCGATAGAATGAAACCTAGGTCGGTAGATTGGCAAGTCACAATCTGTTTCCTTCACGAGACAGCTCTTACCTCTTTTCCAGTGTGGCACCAATGTAAAGTGTGAATTGTGTTGGACTTTTCATTGTAAAAGCCATATTGTGTTTATTCACTTTTATATGTTTCTATCCACTTTTCTTGTGCCTTCTTCCAAATATAGCAAAATACCTCAAAAAACATAAAGATTTAGTCATAATATTCTATAGATAGTTTTTTTTTCTGTAATTTTATTTGATAAATCTTAACACATGAAAATTGTTCATTGGACAAACCGACCTTCATGAGAGGCATGGTAGACCCTCCGAAGAAGAGTGTCGTGAAGAGAACGATGATGAGTGTAGTGGTAACAATGACATGCCGAGTCTCCCCACTGAACTGCAAGTGGAGGGACAAAGCATATGCAATCGCACCTCGTAAACCTGGGAACAGGGAAATAATCCAATACTGGTTGTATTATTATTTTTAAGAGAATATTAACTAGAAATGATCAACAAATATCTTGAAGAATTTTATTCAGATTTTAAATATGGTTGTGTAGTTAATATATATTTTTTATACTTTATTATTTTTTAGCATCGTGTCTTACTACCCATTTGCTTATGTAATAATTACGCTAAAGGGTTAGGGATGCGGAAGGTTGAATTTAGAGGAAGTGTACTCACACTTGCATGTATAGAGAGTGGGAAACCATTTAGGAAAAACTACTCTCATCAAAAGTCTTCTATATTGCAAGAGTAGCGTCTTAGTTAGACCATGAAGCCACCAAAGCGGATTATAGTTTAATGCTCTCACCGCTGAACCACATAATGAACATCATCTTCTTGGTGATCTGATGCTCCCTGAACTTGTTACACAGGATGGCCAGGGGGAATATGTTACAGGCCCGACCAATCAGACATAAGACGATGCTCCACACGACCAGCGCCGGCTCGACACGGTGCTCAAAACTGAACAGAGCCAGCCCCAGGTACGCAAATACACAGGTTTCTGCAATGAAAGCCAGTGTCCGCATGGTCTGCTGCATCGTTATCTGTGTCACGGTCGACAGGTTGAAGTGGGTGTAGTGAGACATGACTATGCCACAGAACAGAATTGCCATGATACCTAGGGAACAAATGGAAAATATTTATTAGTGGTGTTCCAAACTTTGAAAATTTGGACTAAGCTTTGTGGGGGAAAAAATATCAGTTAACACAACTTTGAAAAAAAAAAAACAAGCAACTGGGCAAAAACATGATAACTCTCATTTTATGAAAAAATATGCTAGCGATGATTTCTAGTACCTTACCTCTTGAACCACAAGTTGTTTTTTATGTCAGTCAAGACCTCGAGGATGACTAATATTGACACGTATATTTTATTTATTTTGTATACCTACATTTTAGGATTTCACAGAAGTTTAAATAGTGAATAAATTCCATTTAAATCTATCACAAGTTATCATATGTTTGCCTCAATACTTCAATTACAAAGTTTAGCCAATAAGAATATTGATGACTAAAATTTACATTTATAAAAATATTGGCAGCTAAAATTCTCATTTATGTCCATTTATTGCCACTCAAAGCTGTTACATATTATTACAAACAATTTTGCATTAACACAATTTCTTTATTATTTTAGTGTAGGCCTATAAA
The DNA here is from genome assembly GCA_902151425.1 of Timema shepardi. Lineage (NCBI taxonomy): Eukaryota > Metazoa > Arthropoda > Insecta > Phasmatodea > Timematidae > Timema > Timema shepardi. The sequence goes on from CABFVX010000336.1 coordinate 201,190, forward strand.
TTTATCTACATAAGCATGGTATAATATATTTTTAGCATAAAACCATTAAGCTAATGTAGAAAGCATGCACCTAAACTTGTATAATTAATTGTTCATGACTGGGCTTGGGAAATCGAAGTGATTTTTAGGTTATGGATATACCCGCATCAAGTATCATGGTCATAAATTTTGAAAAATCACACCTGAACACAGGGATTGTGTTGGGTTCCTGTATCCAGGTGTAATTTTTAAAAATTAACGAACATAAAACAATTGTGTTAAAATATTAAAACTTCAATTTGGCTTCAAAAATACTTTATATATTCGATTCAGTTTACCTTGAAATTGGAAAAAGTGTACTTCATACACCACAAAATTCTAGGGATCTTATTGCGTATTCGGGCTATCAATCTACAGACGCAAAAATAAGGTGAATTTTAAAGTAGATGGATCAGAATTTGCCTTGAGAGAAGATAAAAATTACTACCGGTGTTGGAAAATGCCCCCTGTGGTGCACCCGATTAAGAATGAGACCCAATTTCCTGGGTCTTTTAGAAGAGTGAACCATGCCATACACACTCTGTAAGTTTAGATAAAATTAGATGTTTATTTCTCAACGCTAAACAATTACTAACTCAAAGTCTTCCTAGACCGGTATGTTGACATGTAGGCTCAGAGTGCACCCAGTATTGATCAAACACTACACCTCTTTTCAATAATATGATCATAAAGACCTAATTAGTTGAGCTAGCTGTATGTATGCATACGAAGAACTAAATGGAGTCGTGCTGATTACATATCATGTAACAGTAACTACAACAAATTGTCTGGTTTCATTGTCTATATATCAATGTTTCACAAACTTTTGCACGTTGTGTACCTCTTTTGGTGTCAAGGCTTAGCCAATAAAAAGAATTAAACTGAGCTTAAAATGGATGAACGGTCATTCAAAATTGTAATACAATGTCAGTGGTACTAAGCTAAATAAAGACTTAACAGAATGAAAGAAGGGCTTATAAAATGTCATGACATCATTAGTAGCCTACCTGACAAATGAATGCCTTCAGCAAGAGCGTAGGGAGCATACGTGAACACCAGCATCATCCCAAACTCCAGTGAAGGATTCTTCCGGAGATCCACATGCTTCAACAACAGGGCGCTGGCCAATGCAAACACCACCCCGATCCCAGCCGATGCGAAGAACATCAAACAGAACCTGTTGATACCAGTCAACACTGCTTCGGAGGATGTCATGGCAGGGCTGTTCGACTCCAATATTGAGGTAGTCAACACAATTGCCACTGCGTCGTTTAGGATGCTCTCCCCAAACACTAACATGTTTAAAACAGGGTCCATATCGAGCGCGTGGAAGATGGCGACCGTGGCCACTGGGTCGACTGCAGAAATTAACGACCCAAATGCAAAGCTTTCCATGAAACTCAATCGATAGGCGACTTGCGCCAACCCTAATAGGTACACTCCTGCACCTATAACCAAGGCAGAGATGGTGGTTCCTGCTATAGCAAACACCAAGATAGAACCAATATTCTGAAAGAAGTTTCCTTTATGGAGGTTATATCCAGACTCAAAGATAATTGGTGGAAGGAGGACCAGAAAAAAGGCTGTTGGAGAGAAAGCCTCCTCCTTTCTCCAGTTGGCAATGTTCTGATTGCTCATCAGGTTAAGTATCAGCCCTATAAGAGCCCCTAGGAACACCACCACCACGCTCTCGGGAAGATATTGAAAGTTGGTTTGGAGCATCAAGTGAATTAAGAGGATGCCTAAAGCTAGGACGCAGAGCACAAAGAAGATGGCCATGGAACTGTTCTTCTCCTCCTCTGCGGAGCCCTTGTCCGGTAGAACGGGGTCGGGGGAGAGGGGGGCCGTGGTTGTGTTCATCACAGGCGCGGTCGTCGAAGGGGTTTCAGTCGAAGATGAACTTGAAGATGTGTTACTGTTCGTCGAGTTGTTGGCAGAATCTAAAGGTGTGTTTAAGGACTTTGTACTAATAATCTTTTTAGACTCGGGGTTCACTTCAGAGGGTCCCCCTGTGTCAGGCTTAGGTCTATCTTTTTTCTGGGCATCTAAGTGCTCTGATACTGTCACTTTCGAGGCATCTCTTTTTTGACGCACCTTAAAATGGGAGACAGAGGAAACATAATCTTTATTACCATGCTCATAATTAAGATCTGGTTTGAAAGGATTAGCGAGATTATCATTTACAAGATAATCTATTTTGATTTTATTTACATGTGATTTGGCCACGAATTCTTTGGAACTCGCAGCTGTTCCGTTTGCTTGACAAGACGACACAAAACCAACAATTATTATTACAATCAACAAACTCCCTACCATACGAACATAACGACATCCACAGGTATTAATTTCCATTTCATAAGAATTACAAGCAGCCAAACCTGATCTCAAAAGATTATCTTATTTGTCATTAATTAACTATGATTATTTGTATTTGGGAGAACTGACGAAATTTTGGCCGACATCGTCTACTACTATTACGAAATTAAGTCAAAACAAAAAAAAATCCCTTTCTAGAATAGTGCGAAATAAAATTATTATGTATATTGTATTTATTATTCTTATTATAATTTATTATTGAATTAATTAGATAAATAATTTTGTTGAAAATAGATTTGTACAATTTTTAAAGCCAGACATAAATTTTGTATTCTAAACTAGAGAACGAAAATGGCAGATTTATTTAGTTGGTCGTCCTGTTTAACAACAGCGCTTCAGTGTGTAGAAGTTATTTTAAAGAACTATTTGCTTATACTCACGAGGGCTCAGTCGGTCAAATTAACTTGGTACAAAACGAGGGTATAAAGTGTCAGTCACCCTTTGACCATAAGGAGGAAACAATATCATTATAATATACACATTTTTTTTGTAACTCCCCATCCCACCCATTCTAACACAGACAACAAATTACAACATTCCAATTTTCATTGAAATAGCACCTTAGAAATTACAAACATACATTTTCGCGGTCAATATTGATAACATTTTACTACATCTTAAAAGTTATTTTATTGATAATATCTAACTAAATATCAGCTAAAGATCACATGACTTTATGTATGAATACATGCGAGTATATCTAATAACGTTTATAAATGGCATATAATAAAGATCCTTTTTATGAAAATGGACTGTGAGAAGGAATTGTACATTATTTAATTTTGATTAATTAGGTATACTGTACTAGTACTCCACAGTCCAACTTATTGTATCCCTTTGGGCGCACCTGGAAGTGTTTGTAAACAAAATAAATCATCAAAGCTACGAGAATAGTAACACTGTTGTCACAATTCGGGATAAATTGCTGTTAGTATTTAATCTTCGAAAAGACAAGTAAAATAATTTCATAGAAGAGTAGCGAAGAAAAGCCTGGCAGCGCCTGCGTGTTAGAATGGAATGCTCATCATTAAGGTCGGGATTTGGTTTGAGTTCTGATAAATTTAAATGAGAATAAATCTCCAAATTTTTAAAACCAATTTATTTTATATCCTCTATAAACAAACACGGCGGCGGCCATTGCAATACTCCAAAGTCCCGTCTACAGCCTTGGAATGGTTGTGTTAGGAAAACTTAGCAGAAAATATTGTAAACAATAATTAATTTCAATCGTTTCTTAAATTACATTATTACATAATATAAACTATTGCCTATAAACTTTATCAAAGTCTTATCACAAATAAATAAAAGGTCCATAGCCTACATCTCTGCAGACATTTCAAGCTCTACTCTATCTAATATATTTATATTCTGTTTCAGATTAGATTTGTCAACTTTTATTTCACACAAAAAAGAGGAAAAAACTGTTCTTTTTTAGGCTGGTAATTCAATAAATGTAAACAGAGACATGATATTATTTTGTTATACTTGAATGTGTGACTTTAAAAATTCGAAGTATGACTGGCAATTAATTATGTTGTGAAATTCACCTAAAATCGTTAAAGTTTTTATTTTACAAATTTGTAATGTTGAAAACGAGAAAACAGATTTTTTGACTATTCAATCAGGAAGAAGTATCGTATTTTCCTGCGAGTGTTTAGAGTCTGTCATATTCAGTTCAGTCATATTTTTATACCATGTAATACGTGAAAATGGAACACAATTATATAATAAAAATTAAAAAATACGCTCTAAGATACCATCATTGTATTTTATCGATCCGGCTTTTTATTTGCTGAAAGTTTGCATTTTGTAGAGTCATAGAAAAGTATTTTGTAAATAGAAAGTTTGTTAATTTAAGAAATTTGCGTATTTAATTTACATTGTTCTGGTAATCAACAGGTAATGAACAGGATTTCAATAAAAAAATTTGGATAATTTTTAAAATTCATTTTTGTTTGAAAATTATTTGCATCATTTTGATTAACACAATGTTTAAAAATAAACATTGTTGGGAACTTTCTTCAAAAATTGTATTGTTATAAAAACAACTTTAATGTAGATTTTTGAAATGTATTAGGTTTTCCTAGTAAAGCATTACAGCTTCAATAAAAAAATTATGGTATTTTTAATAGCAATGGAAATATTAAAGAAGGTTTCTAACAATGTTTATTTTAGAACAAAACTTTGAATCCAGAAAGCACATGGCAATGGCTTCCCAATAACAATAATGCAATAATATATCAACAATAATTGAAAATTCTCTTTAACGCCCTAAAGTCATTGTCTCTTTTTAGTATGATATAAAATCTCTGTCAATAATGAAAGATTTTAGGTGCCAGCGTGCATGGGAAATATATCAGATGATATTTTATATATTTACGGTTTATTTTAGTTAATTTCAGAGATGTAAGAAATTAATGTTCTACTTATCAAGGATTTGTTTATCTATATATTTTATATGGAGTTAAATAGGCTACTATTGTGACTGGCGATGGTTGAGAACATTGTGACGTTTTACGTCACACGCCGGTTCGAATCCCGGGCTGGTCGTCCGTGGTGTGACAGCAAGCAAGGTACAAAAGATTCACTATAAGTGAGATTCCTTGTGTAAGGAATTTGTAAAAACCATTACAGCAGTACATTCATTTGAAACTTGGCAACTTGGTGCTTGTTCTATAATTATAATACCGAGTTTAATTATTATTTTATTAGAAGTGAGCAGAAGTAGTATTTGTACCCTCACGTGGACAAAGGAGTCAGTCTCGCATAGTGTGGTTTGCTGGTGACGGGGAGGTCAAGGATCGAATCTCAGTCTGACGTACTGAAGTGTTTTTTTTTAGATAGAAGATATTTTACTTTTAGCCTTTCCCGCAAATGAAGGTACATCTCTAAATTCTACTTTCCTTATCCCTACCCCTTTAATGTGAATATTCGAACATTTCGCGGAGGACTAAGAAATAAAAAAAATATTCTTATGTTGTCAAATATAATTTATTATGTTTAATATTAGATATAATTTTTATTTAAATTTGAATTAGTTGAACGCACACTTTCTAATCCGGCTGATTATATCAGCAACACGGCTTGTAAAATCCATCACAGACTCTGCCTTACAATACGAGTGAAGAATGACCCTAGTCACGGGACGATTCCTGGATAGCTGAGTGCTAGAGCATTGGTGTACTAAGCCGAAGGTCCCGATTTCGATTCCTGTGTCCAGGTGTCATTTTTAAATTTTTAGAATGTGTTAACTTATAAAATAACTTAAATATAGAACAGACACAACACCCAGCACCCCGGACGTTAGTTGATCACTGAAAGAGGAAACCTCAATTTTACTAATTATAATTATTTTTTCGGCCATGCCTAGAATCGAACTTGGGGGTCTTAGCTCAATAGGTAGACACGCTACCGACCGAGATAAGATGCCGACCATCTAATTAGCAAAGTCTGATTTGATAGAGTTGAGGTATTTATTGTCATAATATGTAATTAGTTTTCAAAGGGGCTTTCACATTTCCTTATATTTTATTTCAAATACTTCATAAATAACATTAGAGTGATGGTTGAATAAGTTGTGAAGGTTGAGGTTTTAAAAGAAAGTAGTGCCCCCTCACTCCCCCTCCCCCATTATTTGCTGCGTTTTGTCCGAAAAGGAACGAGGGATGGGTCAGAGGGGCGAGAACGAGGAGGAGGGGAAGGGATGGCAAGTTCGAACCCAAAGCAGATATTGTTGACTGGGCCGCAGATGTCGGTCGGCGCTCGTTGGATGAAGACTTGTGACGGACGTTGCTGTGAGTAGACACGAGATACACGTGGGTCAGAGAGAACACGGCGTGGCGTGTCACTCACTTACTACACGCCCTTTGGTGACATGACTGGACCGCAGGCGACATGAACACAGCGACGCTAGTACCTTTGTGCGTCTTCTGGCTTCTTTGTGGTGAGTTGGGAACCATCATTACACTATAATAGAACCGGAGCAATTAATCGAAGACAATTTGACTTGAGGCTGTAATAGAAGTCATATCAATGAGTCGTTAGAGATATAATATTATAGCCTTCAAAATGTGTCTAGTTAAAATATTGCTCTAAAGTATACTCAAGTAACATATGAAAAATTATATGTTTCACTCAAGCTATACATATAATTAAATAGTAGGTATTAACTTAAAAAAAAGTTTGATTCATTTCATATGTTATGTTTTAATTTGTGGATTGAGAAAAATAATCTCTAGCAAAATTTCATTCATTTCTGTGTTACGCCCCATTTACGAAATCAATTAAGGTGAGGTTGAAGGGGGTGCGAGTGAAGGGTAGTTTTTTTCTCTCCGGTTTTTAGATCAAAACTTTTTTTGGTCAAAAACAAATCATATAATTTATCCATCCTGAAGAAACTTAAGAGTTTAGTTTTCTTCACACAGCGATATCAACAATTATTATTGTTGAAGATGTCATGAGCAACATTATAGTCGAAGAGAAAAAGTTATCATTTAATTCCAGGACACCCTTCTAGACAGATAATTAACAACTGTTGATATCACCGTCGGAAGAAAATTGAACGCTATGTTTCTACTGGAGCAATATTTTATTTCTGTTGATCAACAACTTTTTATATAATTACTGGAATAATACTTACTTCAACTAGCGTTTCCTACATTTCCACCTTAAATTCTATTTTACAATAACTTATTATATTACTGTATTTTAAAATAATAGCATCCAAGGTTTGAATGGTATTTTTTTAAATTCAACTTTAAGTAATTTAATCATTAGTATGAAATAGAATTACGTGTTGTTTACTTGCATACATGAACTGTGAGGAGATCTATATTTTTTAGTATCCTATGTACTGTGCACGGTTCTAGCTTCACGCCAAATTTAATTTTATAGTTTAACTTTCTAAGATGTATTTTTCTATAAAATGAAAAAAAAAAGTTACCCAAATTATATCTTACATTACTATGATTGAAATTGTGCTAATAACCCTAATGTCTACGCGCCGTTAAACTCCAATAATAATAATAAATATGTTTATGGTCCACTTTCTTTTTGATTATTCAATAGTATTTACTAATTTATGTTTGTTTACTTTATAAAATTGTATACATTTATTTTTCCATCTGTCGGTTGCAGAACATTAGAAACTGAAGCAAGTATACCTTTAAAATAAGAATTCAATTCTATGTTCCGTAGAACTTTTCAATATTTGACAAGCAAAAGCCAAAACGTATCAATCTGTGCTTTTATTGCCTCCTCATATGAAGAAAGTATTGTAGTCTTGAGCAGTTTTTATCTTGAGATTGTGATTTTCTTATGTACCCCCCGAACTAAAAATGTGGTTTTTACAATTCGATCTGTCTGTCCATTTGTCCCCATATCTGTCTATTTCCATATCTAACTGGGACTACAGCCGGGATAGTTTTATGGTTTTTGTTAAAACTTGATAAATAAACATTACATGGTAATACCTCGAGGTCAAGTTGTAATTTTTTTTTCTCTAGCCTTAAAATTAAAGATACCTACCTAGCTATACTATTAATTTAATTTTTTTAAATACGAATTTTTTTAAATGGTACCAATGGTTTTGATCAAAATATATATCTGAAGAAGATTTCAGATATGAATATCCAAATAATGGGTTTGGTTTTATGAGGAAAACTTATGAAGGGGAAGTGGAGGGGAGAGGGGGTGGGGGGGCTAGTTTATTTACGACCGTTATATGAAAATTTAGCCACACACTAGATTATATGAGAGAGTATGTAGGTTTTATTGTACCATTTATTTAATTTAATGAACCTAGTGCTATGTTGTTATCAAGAATCTATCAGTTATGTCAGCAGCCAGTCCGGAAGTCAGACCTGATATATACTGCAGTTGAATTTAAGTGAACTCTTTGGTAAAGTCAGTACAGTATCAAAATTGAACTAGCGAACAGACAGGAGATGATTAATGGAATACAGATAAATATCCTCTGTAGCCTTGTCAGTAATATGTTGATTAGCTTCAGAGTGAAATTTTATTAAAACATGTGTACGGTAGTAAGATACGTGATTTTTCACACATGCTTTAAATTACCAAACACGGAGAAAACAAATTAATTAACTACCTTTATGAACTGTGAATCAGAATATCTGGAGCGAAGATATGGTGGCTGGGGAGCCCCAATATTGGTTCTTGAGTAGTAATTCATTATTTCACAAATGGGATATTCATTTCTTTGTATCACGAGGCTAGAGGTGCTTCGTTCACACGTAAATTTGAACGCGAGTCGATATCTGGTCAGCCACACGTGCATGATGGACAAGTGAGCCCAGAGCCAAAAGGGGAGGAATGGAAGCAAATGACAAAGAACAGAGCATACCTGGCTCAGTAGATATAATCGTACTAAACATCATGTTCTACTCTCAAATGCTCATTTCTCTGCGACACTATGTTTGTCAGAAAGTTAAATTGTCATTTGCATACGTTACACCCTAAACTAAATTTTGCCATGACATTTGCAGGCTAGAATCAATGAGGATTGTGCAGTAGTCTTCACTTTGTATTATCTTCCTTGTCAAAAGTAGCCATGCCCGTCATCGGGAGGAAGCAGGATTATTTACTAGCATCATCATGATTTCCTGGCCCTATGCTGCTGACAGGCATATCTAAAAGTTAACTGCTCTAGTTAATCTTTCTCGTAGGTAACATCCCTTCTCAATTTGTTCGAGAACGTAGTTCCAGTAACACAGTGTTAGCTGTTGTTTGTACCATGGTCCTATCTTATAAGCTACACCATAGTGGGGTGACCTGGTGGTCTAGGGTTAAGGTGTCAGACTTCTGTGCTGGTGGCCGGGGTTCAATCCTCGGTCCCGGTGCAGATTTATCTGATTATCAAACCCTTCCTTCACCTCTGACAAGACATCTTGTGAATGTGGGGAATGTCAGGCCTCCACCGTGGTTCATCGGATTCCACGTTAAACTGTAGGTCCTCCATTTCATCTCACAATCACCCTACCATTACACATTATCGTAAGTGCCTATAACCCGACCGGATAGTAAGACACGGTGCTAATAATAATAATAATAATAATAATAATACACCATAGTGGAACCATGTACTTGCTATATTTCAGGGCTAACGAAGGGTACTTTATGTTTTGAGTCAAAGGTCATTTAATCGCAGTAACTAGACTAGCTCTCCGCATAAACACCTAACTGGAATAGTATCTTCACACGGGGATTGAGATACTCTGGTTCGATTCCCAGAAGGTTCCAAATACTACACTTAGCGATGATTTGTATTTCACTAAGAGTCTGGTTCTAGGAGATAATACCCTTACTTCCCAATGCAGCCCTTGTGGAGTACAATACAAATTAAACCCTCATTGGTGGGCACGCGGACAAAGAAGTCACGTTTAGTGTGGTTTTAATATCGACAAGGATATCTGAGTTCGAATCCCATCTGGGTGTACCAAGGTGCTTATTTTTCTAAATAGTTTCCCGCTCTTCCTCAACGAAATTGCGGGTACACTTCCTTTAAATTCTAACCTTTCTCGTGCTTATACTCATAAGTGTACATGACGTGTATAGCCTGGATGGGTGGTAATACGTGAAGTACGAAACAAAACTACAAATAAAACCTTAAAAGTTTGGAAAATTACTTTCAGAATTGGGAGGAAATCGACACAGAAAACCCTTTCTTTAAAATAGGGGTAAAAACCAGGTCCCACGTTTCACAGATCGGTGCGTCCGACCATTTACTTGCACTCGTTCTTATAGATCGAACCATGGTTTTTATTACGGTACATTGTCTTTCTGGCTGAGTGGTTGGGGAGGCTGACAACATGTAGTACATATTTATAAAACACAATTTTTTTTTTTCATCAACATTGATAACATGTTGCTATTTTATTATTGTTTTTGTATGGTTATTGATACACGTGACATTAGCGGATCACGTGACTTGACTATCAATACTTGGAAACCCGCCTCGGTGGCGTAGTCGGCTAACGCGCTAGTCGTGTTGAGCTCAACCGCTGAGAACGGGGAGATAGAGGTTCGAATCTCGGTCGGGTGAACGGGAGGGTGGTTTTTCCTAAATGGTTTTCCACTCTCCCTCCACGCAAATTTGGGTTCACTTCCTATAATTCAACCTTCCTAATCCATTAGAGTAATTAGTACTTAAAGCGTATAACCCGAACGGGTAGTAAGACGCGGTGCTAAATATTATATATTAATATATTATGTTGTTCTTTAAACGAGTCACCAAAACGCCAACTACACTTTAAGTATATTCTTGTTCCTGCTTCTAGACCTGCTCCGCATTGAGATGACCACCATTATTATCATTATTATTATTATTATTATTATTATTATTATTATTATTTGTTATTGTTGTTCCTTATGGAAGTATTATTAGAAGCGTTTATCAACATTTTTTTTATTGTTAGTATTGTATTAATATGAGAGTAATAATAATAACAGAATAGGTTGACATGATTCACTTTTAGACAATGTTTGCAATTTAAAGAACTTTCTAGTATACCCTAATTTTGCTAGGAAAACAGTATTTTGTTAGTTATTAAAGTTACTAAAACAAGTTTAACTTATTCATACATCAGGTCGTGTCATCTGCAGCTGTCACTTAAGATAGATATTATCAATACCTATAAAATAAGACAAATAATGTAAAGATAATAAGTTCGCATTGCTTGGCGCAGATGTTCGAAAGTTTGAGGTCGTTTGTATTTCTTGAAAAAGCTCAAGTCCATTGTTGAAGTGTGTGACTATATCTCAGTGAAATAGCTCCTAAGCTGGTTTCGACCCATGACCAGATGAACAAAGGACAGTAGATGTACAGACAACCTGTTGGTGACATTTAAAATGACCCTTCTCTAAAGTGAGTGACAATGGTCAGACAGATAGTATGTAGTTTACCTCCAGGGAACAAAGGAGGCAGGGAGGTATTACAGTCCGATTTATATAGAAAGGAGCTTTTTGAACACTTAAGCTACTAAAACCATTTTCTTATTTTCTTAACTTTAGTTCATATTAACTTCAGATGTCATTTTGGATAGATATTGACAGTAGCTATGAAATAACACTAATAATTAGTGTTGTTTATTTTAGGTATTTTTAGCAGCGCATCTTACTACCGGTTCAGGTTGTACGCATATGTACTAATTACGTTAATGACTAAAGGATTAGAAAGGTTAATTTGGTGGAAGCTTACCCGCATTTGCGTGGAGAGAAAAGTGGAAAACCATTTAGGAAAAATCCCCCTCATTACACCCAAACGGAATTCGAATCCCTATCACCCGGTAATCGGCAGTCTAGTATATCGCGAGAGTAACGCCTTATACCAGTCAAGTAGGTTTGAGGTATTTAAGGTGGGAGTGTAGTGAACTAGAGTCAAATACAGTATTTTTGCAATTTTTATAACAAAACTGGTGGGTTTTTTTTTGGCCAAAACAAATCAAATATTTCTTCAGTAGAAACACAGTTTAATTTTCTTCGCGTGATGACCTCAATATCTGTTTAATATCTGTCATGGGCATAGTGGTGATATTAGTTGATAAAACATTTTAAATAAGGAGGAAAAGCTGTCATTAAATTCTAGGACACCTTGACAGCTATTCAACAACTGTTGATATCACCATGAGAAGAAAATTAAACTTAATGTTTGTACTGGAGCAATATTTTATTTATTTTAACCAAAAGGTTATTTTTGTTGTTGTTATTAGATAAAGTTTCACAACCAGGTTTTGACCTTAAGTTCCTTCCTTTCCACCCCCACCTTAAGACTCATGATTTATTCAACTGTGAAAGCATAGTGAGGCTAGGGTTTGTGACCATTGTCCGGACGAGCTGTAACTCCACATCGACCGTGACACAACTAGTAGAGTGCTCGCTGCGTGACATTCCACCTGTAGTCCCTACTTCTCTCTACATGCCACTAAAAGGTCGAGGAGGGAGGGAAGGGAAAAAAATCTAGTCCCTTGGTCATTTTTCAACCTAAGCCTGTAGCTGTCTAAGCCCCCCAGTGGGTTAAGGATTCGTTCCCCCCTACCCTTACCCCGTGTCATCCTTGATGAATGGGCATGAACCCCCAACCCTCTTTCAACAAAACAAGGGATGGTTTTTAACGAGGAACCCTGACCTGTAAGCTGAGACTTTAAAATAGTCTACTTTTTGTGTGTGATATATTTTGTTTGCGGATGTTAGGTATATATACAAAATTTGGAGCTGTAGGGATTAGAAACCTGGACATCCTATTGTTATAGACATGTTTGTGTCTTCCATAAATAGATGGACCACCCGTCCCGATTTTTGTTGGATAGTTCTCTTAAATTCCCGTCGAAATCCAGTTTCTCCCATGAGGCAATAGTTCAATTTTCAAAGGAAGGGCCTTTTAGAAAATATAAACTTTATTTGCGGACAAAATAAGTTTACTATATTATTATTGTTATTTTTATTGATAGTGTCTATCGAAATTGTCACCTGCAGATCACATGACTTGACTCATGAATACGGAAAAGTAGATATTGTAGTTTAACTAGTTGTCAGATAAGGCCCTTCATATGAAAATTGGACTGTAGCTTTATCTTACCGAGACCTATCAATTGCTAAGGCAGGAGATAAAGTGAGATTGAAGGGTACGCGAGATAAGGTAAGTGTTCTTGCAGTTTTTATGGCAAAATATTTGTTTCCCCCTAAACAAATCAAATATTGCTCCAGTATAAACGTAGGGTTTAATTTTCTTCTCACAGTGATATCAACAGTTGTTGAATATCTGTCATGAACATAGCAGAATTATATGAGAAACTTTTTAAATAAAGAGAAAAAGTATTCGTTAAATTCCAGGACATCCTTGACAGATATTCAACAACTGTGGATATCACCGTGAGAAGAAAATTAGTCTATTTTTTACTGGAGCAATGTTTAATTTGTTCTGGCCAAAAAGAGTTTGGCTATAAAAACTGCAAAAAAAATTGTCCCTAACAAGTATTCCCTACACTCCTGCCTTAATCAAATACAGTTTTAGGAATAAATATTTTCAAACTTATGACCTAATAATAATAATAATAATAACAATAACAAATTCCCTCCCAATCCCTGCGTCTTACTCCGCGTCCGGCCTACAAGCATTTAATTGCGCTAATGAGGTAAGGGCGAGGAAGGTAGGGTTTAAAGTAAATCTATCTTCGTTTACTTGGAGAGAAAGGGAGAATCCAGTTAGAAAAAAACTCACTGTACTCGGCCAAGATTCGATCCCCATACTTCCCATCACCGGCTAACCACGACTGAAAGGTATTGGTCCTCCATCGTGTTATCACATACAATATGTATTTGTCTCAATTGGTGAGTCAGACTCAACTTGACTCGACTCGACTCGAGACTCGTTGGTGTGAAACCAGCCCCGGAACAGTCTAGTTTACAGGCGCCGGGCAATAGTATTGAGTGTTGGTCCATTGCGTGCTAGAAAAACTCCTCAATTTGACATTATATTTGACTTAGCCTTAGCACACTTGGTACTAACGGCTTAACTTAATTTGTAAGACCATAAACCATATATATATGTAAAAGTGATATGTTCAAATACATCCAATATTATAATCAAAGTAGGCTTGTACAAATAAGAATCGCCATTATCGCGAAGAGAGGATGGAAAAACCACAACAATAAATCACTTGTCAAAAACCACCCTCAGTTCACTGAACCAAGATTCGAACCTTTGCCTCCTCGCCAACAACTATCGAGAGCTATCTGCTAATCACCGCTCGCTCGCCAATTTGTCCACGCAGTCGCTCAGTCGCGCGCTTGTCAATCTGGCCGAACCATAAGTCGCCCGCGTGCCCACATACTGTATAGTGTATACGGTTTGATAATAATCTATGAAATAACGCCATGAGGGCTTGTGATTTCAGGGATTTCGGCGAGTTGGGGCGTGTTCTCCAGCAATCAGCTGCCAGGGGAAGGAGGGGTGGGAGAAGGGGCGGCGCCCTGCCCCCAAGTGGAGGAGGAGGTGGCCCGCACGGACAGGCACACCGTGGCTGATGACCCACCTCGGCTCGCGGCCCGCTGGGTGTCTGAAGGGTGAGTACATACCAAGGGGAAGATGGGGGTGGTTGCACGAACATGTACCTCGTCTCGCAGGCTCACTGGTTCTCATTCACATTTTCAAACTTTGTTGTAAGCAATAATAATGTTGCGTTTATGTTTACAAAATCAATCTTTTATGTGTGAATTATTGGAATATTCTTAAATTATATCACTGGACAGAAGCGTAAATACTTAATTACTTAATATTAATATGCCCACATTAATTACGTTTCCTACTTGTGACGCAGCGGCAAGTCAAATTGGGATTTCCCATATTCAAGTTTTATTCGGCGAGTCTTAAAGACATTGCATTGAAACAAAAACATACATTCTCAAATAATTCTAAAAATAGCCCTGCATCGTCATACAATATTTTTTTTTGATTTTGAAGTGTTTTTTTTTCGATCCTGTTATTTTAAATTATCTACAGCTCGGGATATTTATTCATCAAAATGCTTTGTAGAAATTTGCATGCTAATATGTATATTAGAAATGTCCATGGAAGCACAATTTCTATCTATAAAAAAATATTTAAAAATTCTATTTTGAAATGTAAGTCAATGCTGTCTAGGTGCAAATAGCAGAACGAGTGTTTATACTTGTCAATGTAAGAGGGAAAGTGTTATAGGAAGTACCACAAGAGGCCTCGCAGGAAGAAATTATCATTTTATTCCCTCTCTTTCTATTGAGTACTTTGGCGCCTAGAGTGTGGTAGTGACTTGAGTGCTTAGGTACGTCAGGAAATGTTAACCGTTTCAAAAAATAGCTTCGAATTCACTAGGTAGGTAACATTCTTAGCTTGTTTTTCCTTTAGCCTCAACCTTAAGTCAAGGTCATTAAGGCATCGTTTTTCAGACAATATAACCCTCTGTTATGGTTCAAATCTAAGTAGGGTAAAATTGTTGTAAGCTCACCAAAGGTGCCACGCGTGTGTTAAATATCTGAGAGTACAAAAATTGATAACATTAAATTAATTTTACATTGATGAGTTTTTAAATAATGCTCTTTGTTATCATGGCTCAAATTGACACACAAAGTCCACTCTGAGGTATACGAGTCATCACGTTAAATAAGACATAAGTCATTACGGAGGGATTTAAGTTTGCCTGATAAAACACGAGTATTCACGGAAAGACCCGAGTTGGTCCGATAAAATATGAGTGTTCACAGACTGACCCAAGCTGGCTTGATAAAACACGAGTCGTTCCAGAAAGACACGAACTGGCCCGATAAGACACGAGTCGTCCCATAAAGATCTGAACTGGGCCGATAAGACACGAGTATTCACGGAAAGACCCGAGTTGGTTTGATAAGATATGAGTCTTCACAGACTGACCCAAGCCGGCTTGATAAAACACGAGTCGTTCCAGAAAGACACGAACTGGCCCGATAAGACACGAGTCGTCCCAGAAAGACCTGAACGGGCCTGATAAGACACGAGTATTCACGGAAAGACCCGAGTTGGTTTGATAAGATATGAGTCTTCACAGACTGACCCAAGCTGGCTTGATAAAACACGAGTCGTTCCAGAAAGACACGAACCGGCCCGATAAGACACGAGTCGTCCCAGGAAAACCTGAACTGGCCTGATAAGACACGAGTCTTCACGGAGAGACCCTAACTGGCCCGATAGGACACGAATAGTTACTGAGAAACCCGAGTTGACCCGATAGGACACGAGTCATCCCAGAAAGATCTGAACTGGCCTGATAAGACACGAGTCTTCACGGAGAGACCCTAACTGGCCCGATAGGACACGAGTCTTCACGGAGAGACCATAACTGGCCCGATAGGACACGAATAGTTCCTGAGGGACAGGAGTCTTCACGGAGAAACCCGAGTTGACCCGATAGGACACGAGTCCTAAAGGAGTGACACAAATATTAGCCAGCCATGCATGACACTAGTTGGGACGGTCAAATAAGAGTTAGCCCGAAGATAGACTATCGTGTCCATTAGGAAGGCGTTTCTTCACGGCCTTCGAATTGGTCGAGAAACTGACACTGTAGTTCTACTGCTCGCTACTAACGAACAGCCGGTGTTGTGTCTAAAGATATCCCAACCGAACATTTGCCACCGACCTGTCAAACCGAAATCTCAGGGTTTGTATCTGAGATGAACTGTTCACATCAACAGCCCCGAGGTGCAAGATGGGCGACTGTGCCAAGATGTAGTAGGCCAAACACCTCTGTATTAGAATAAACCTTGATATTTCGAGTATTCACAGTGTGCCATTGTGTAGGTATTACTAGGGCACCAGAAAACTAAGAGTATACGCAGTACGTCATTGTGTAAGTAATACTAGAACAACCAGGGAACAAAGTTGTAATGTGTAGATATTTCTTCCTTTCATAAGATAAGTACACTAGCAGTGGGGCCAACCATATTTAATATGGTATATTATAGGAAATAATTTAATTTCCATTTATCTTAATAACTTAAGTTCCCATGGTCACTGGAGATTGCGAAACTTATTTGTGTTAGATTTGTACATGAGACGGTTTTGCTCGGAGTTTTTTTTTCCAGCAGGAGTGCTCATACATTTTTAATGGTCGTTATTCGGTCATGATGGAGACGACAGAGACGATTTACGAACTTAACCTAAGGACGGACATTTTAACAAGCACATCATTTAGCTCGATTTATGATAGTTTCGTTGAGAGGTTTGGCATCAAATTGTCGTGTGTTTAAACAAAGGAAAGAAATACAAACGTATGTAAAACACGAGACTTTTTTTGGCATTCATCTAATTCATTTGGTTCGTTTTTATAGGAACGAAATGTTGGCAATTTGGTTGTGGTCAAGCTACAGTCCTATTTTTATAAGAAGAACTTTATCTCACAGCTAGAAAAAGTTATTAGATCTAGTGTCACGTATTCATACGTCAAGACATGTGTTCTGCAGAGGTCACGTATGAAATAATACTAATGATAAAATGTTTTGACTGCAAAAAAAAAATAGGCTTGTATTTTCTAAAAGATCCTTTTTTATAAAAATGATGTGGTAGGTGTTAATCCATTATAAAAATAAAACCTAATATTATTTATTAGGAATATATCTTTATTGCAGGCTTCGCCAGTAAACGACTATAATAGCCCAATGTCCCGTTCAGAACACATTAACTCCATGGCGTCAGTCCCCAATCGTGCCATACCGACCGAGTGCCTGCCGTCTGTTGGCGAAGATATTTTCAATTTCTGTGGATAGAGGATGTCATATGGTCAGTACAAAGAACCCTCCGGGCGTTAATATCAGTTTTCTAGACCGGAGCTGCTACCTTTCCCTTGACTTCATTGTTCTCATGAGGCTGAGTTGAGCCCGTTTCAGATTCAACTGCTTCACCGACAATTTGTAAGCGCCAGGGATCAAACCCGGGACCTCTGGGATTGTATCCAGGAACTCTGACCACTGGACCACAGTGGTGGTCGTTTTGAACACATTGCCTACAGAATAAAGTGTCAGGGCCTTACTCACATTTATTTGGGGAAGGGATTCTTCTTGGTGATGTCTGAGTATTAATTTTATTTTTAGAGGAGGAGGTTATATCCCAAACCCTACTCCCCCCCCCCCTCTGAAACTACCCCCGTCAGTAGAGTGCGGTTAAAACTAGTACAGCCCAATTTTCGTAGGAAGAGCCTTTTATAAAATACAAACTTTTGTTACGGTCAACATTGATGACATTTGACTATAGCTTATTATTTGTATTTGTATATTACTCGTATTTTATAGGTATTGTTAAGACGGGGAGATCAGAGTTTAAATCCCGGTCGGGTGAACTGAGCGCGGTTTTACCTAAATGGTAAATGCGAGTAAACTACCTCTAAAATACGTCCTTCCTCATTCTTATCGTATTAGAGTAGCTATCATATATGCGTATTGATAATATATATCAAAAGTGACAGTTGCAGATATCTTTATTTGATGTATAAACACGTAAATGTATATCTAGTAACTTGTCTGTCAGATAAGGTTCTTGCTACGTAAATTGGACTGAACCTTCTCCTGCTCCTACCGGGGATTCTAGAATGGTTGTCTCTGAAAAATGCCAAAGCAAGGAAATGGTTCGTCCACCTCCCGGCAGGTCCACGCGAGGAAGGACGAGGGAAGCTAGCAGGACATGTTCCTAGCATGTGATCAGGTTGACCGATATCGGGATCCTGTTTCACGGGACATCACCACAATAAACACTGACCAGCAGGTCTGGTGGTCGTACGAACAGGTTCCTCCCAAACCTCCGTGCTGCACCTCACGTCAGACAATACAGTACCACACACGTTTAATAAACAGACCAGAGGGAGTCGGTGTACTCTAACATCACAGATATTAGTCTTTACTTTCTATTAACATCGTGAGATTTTTTATTTCTACGGATTATGATTGATCTTGTCGTTTTATGTGTCCTAAAACAAAATAAGTTTGTTCAGAACATTCTGTCTGTCCTTCTGTATGTCTGATAGGAGTCGAACCTCGAATGGATGGGTGGTGTTAGAGGCTGGGGATTCATCTTATATCTTAGGTTTTGTGAGAGCAGTTGTCCCTTGATCTCAACTGTTTCAATTCACTCCAGCAGGAAGAAATATTGTCAATAGTTTCTGTCATTTGTACTGAAGCTGTGCCTCCTTAATCTCCGTGTCCTCTGAGGAAGTTGTTCCTCCTTAATCCCCGTATCTTGTGAGGAAACTGTCACGCCTAATCCCATTGTCCTGTGAGGAAGTTGTGCCTCCTTAATCCCCGTGTCCTGTGAGGAAGTTGTTCCTATTTAATTCCTGTGTCCTGTGAGAAAGTTGTCCCTCCTTAATCCCCGTGTCCTGTGAGGAAGTTGTCCCTCCTTAATCCCCGTGTCCTGTGAGGAAAATGTTCCCTCTAAATTACCGTGTCCTGTGAGGAAGTTGTGCCTCCTTAATCCCCGTCTCCTGTGAGGAAGTTGTTCCTATTTAATTCCTGTGTCCTGTGAGAAAGTTGTCCTTCCTTAATCCCCGTGTCCTGTGAGGAAGTTGTCCCTCCTTAATCCCTGTGTCCTGTGAGGAAAATGTTCCCTCTAAATTCCCGTGTACCTGTGAGGAAGTTGTGCCTCCTTAATCCCCGTGTCCTGTGAGGAAGTTGTTCCTATTTAATCCCCGTGTCCTGTGAGGAAGTTGTCCCTCCTTAATCCCCGTGTCCTGTGAGGAAGATGTTCCCTCTAAATTCCCGTGTCCTGTGAGGAAGTTGTGCCTCCTTAATCCCTGTGTCCTGTGAGGAAGATGTTCCCTCCTTAATCCCCGTGTCCTGTGAGAAAGTTTTCCCTCCTTAATCTCCGTGTCCTGTGAGAAAGTTGTCCCTCCTTAATCCCTGTGTCCTGTGAGGAAGATGTTCCCTCCTTAATCCCCGTGTCCTGTGAGGAAGATGTTCCCTCTAAATCCCCGTGTCCTGTGAGAAAGTTTGCTCTCCTTAATCCCCGTGTCCTGTGAGGAAGTGGTCCCTCCTTAATCCCTGTGTCCTGTGAGGAAGATATTCCCTCTAAATTCCCGTGTCCTGTGAGGAAGTTGTGCCTCCTTAATCTCCGTGTCCTGTGAGGAAGATGTTCCCTCTAAATCCCCGTGTCCTGTGAGAAAGTTTGCTCTCCTTAATCCCCGTCTCCTCTGAGGAAGTTGTTCCTCCTTAATCCCCGTGTCCTGTGAGGAAGTTGTTCCCTCTAAATCCCCGTGTCCTGTGAGGAAGTTGTCCTCCGATACTAGTTGTTTCAATAATCTCCATCAGGTTATAATATTGTTGATTCAGTCCGTCCCCCAGCTCGGGAACCTGTATTATATTCCCCGAGAAGCAATCACTCAGCGGGCCCGGTGTATAATTTAATACCGGGACAGTCTTAACTTACCTCATTAGAAGACTTCATTTTATAGATTCGGTACAGTCCTCGTCAAGGTTTTGTGCAACGTTTACTACCCTTGGTGGTCGGGGAGGTGCCATTGCCACGTTGAAGGCCGTTGGTTCCAACCTATACGAGGTTTGAGGGGTTGATTATTTATTTTTGACACGACCCCCTTCTTTTGTCTGATCAGTGAGGGCGGGGAATCCTACCTTAATGGGTCACTGGCTTAATCTCAGAGTGACCTTAAAATCGATATACAGACCTAAAGTAACCCCATGGCTTCTTTGATGCTGACTGACAGTTCACAGCTGACTTCTGACAGTCAACATTTAGGTACAGTAGCCCCGTGGCTTCTTTGATGCTGACTGACAGTTCACAGCTGACTTCTGACAGTCAACATTTAGGTACAGTAGCCCCGTGGCTTCTTTGGTGCTGACTGACAGTTCACAGCTGACTTCTGACAGTCAACATTTAGGTACAGTAGCCCCGTGGCTTCTTTGGTGCTGACTGACAGTTGATAAACACATGTTTTCGCAGATCATAGGGTTCGGCGTAGGGTTACATAATTTGGGTTGTTAAATTTTCAAAGCCGTCAGCTGTGAGCGGCTCATCTGTACAATCATGTTTTGCTTACATCAACATGGAAACTCTGATTTGTGTGTGATTATGTATAGTTAAATAAAATATTTATCTCTATATGTATCTAATTTGTTAATAAATTAAAAATACTGTTCCAACCTCACAAAATTGCTAAGCCTAGTACTTATGACACAACTTACTGCACAAAAAGTTTAACAAGAATTTGTAACCTAAAGATGGCGTCTTGTGAACACCAAAGATTGTACAAGATCTTTGCACAACTTATTGTATTTACTTTCAGGGAATAGAACACGTTTTATTTAGGGAATTTTTGTTTAATTAATATAAAGAATAAACTCAATATATTTATCATTGATTTATTTACTATCTGTTAAAACAAAGTAAAGAAAACATTGCATTGCTGATAATATTGTATGCAATCGATGTGTCGAAGCTATTGTACAATTTCTTGCACAACTTTTTGTACAAGAAGTTGCATCATGTGGACCCAACTTTAGAGCTTTAAGATACGAAAGGGGTAATTTTAAAGTTCTCATCTTTGCGTGAACGGGGGAGAGGGAGGGGGGGGGGCGAAGTTTCGTTTGGAATCAAAAACCAAAAGCTCAAAATCTTTTAAAATTTAAATCTTTTGACTAGTAAACCTTTTTTTTTAAAAAGTTGAGTGATGCCTCATTCTACTTTTACAAATAAAAAGTTTTGAATACATTTTAGCGCGATAATGTTCAGCCGTATTTGCATCGATCCACTTGTAATATTTAACTCTATTACTAAAGTATTCAAGCTCCTGCGTGCGTCCAAGATAAGGCTCCGGCCAGATTGATGCTTCGGTTCGATCCATCCCTTCTACAGGATGCTGGAACGATTCCTTTAAAGGTTCCCGTTTCGTGTCTTTTTATATTAGTGTCTATTGTTTAACACTGTTCACCTGCACTGGTGGTTACGTGTTTTAAGGTGTAAGAGTTCACAAGCGATCGGATTGCCGATGACGAGGAGGTCATGGTTCGAATCTCGTCTGGCTGCACTTAGGGTATGTGTGTTCTATATGGGCGGTATACAAGAACGTTAGTGAATGATTAGTGGAGCGATAGTGTAGTCCCGATAGTGTAGTCTTATACGCTGACGTGGTTTCACTTCTGCCAAACTATCCTTTTCTATTACTGTCATTTAAATTCTAGAAAAATAAGCTGGTGAATATTTTTTTTAAATACGCTCAGACCAAATATATATGTATATATTTAAAAACAATGCTATTTGCATAACCTGTATAGGCCTCGCTCTTTTGGGTGAAGGACAAGTAAGTTTGATTTAAGAGAAAATGTATCTGCATTTGCGTAGAAGGAGCGTGGGGAATTATTTAGGAAAAAAACACAACCACAGTACACCCGACCAGGATTCGAACCCCGATGTCCTTGTCATTGACAATCCAGTCTATTGCGAGAGAAACGCTTCAAACTTTAAACCATGTTACCACTGAAGCTCTGCAGGGCTAGGTACAGTCCGATTTTCGTAGGAAGGATCATATTTGACAGCTAGACAAGCTACTCTATCTACTTTTCTCGTGTCCATACATCAAGTCATGTGATCTGTGGCTGTCACCTTTGATAGATATTATCAATTTATTTAAAGCTAGACTCTTACCCCTTCCTCACCCCTCCCCCACCCACATTATTATTTTCAACACACATATTGAAGAATCATCAAGACTCTACCATGAAATATGAGTGACTATCGACATGTTTATGAGGAATAAATTAAATTTTCAAAATAAAATATTGCCTATGTTACTCGCTGATAATGTAGCTTTATATTGGTGAAAGAATTTTTAAAATCGGTCCAGTAGTTTTTGAGTTTAGCCATTATAAACAAAAAAACAAATCTTTCCTCTTTATAATATTAATGTAGATAACAACAATAATAATACAGTAAAATCTTATCATTGTTGACCACAATAAAATGTGTTTGTATTTTCTAAAAGCCCTTTTATATGAAAATTGGCCTATGTGTCTACCAGGGGTCAAACCACAGATATATTCCATTCACGGTAGGAATTACTCTCTGAAAGGTCTTTTTTCCTACCAATATCTTACTATATAGTAGGCTTATCGTAGAGGAAAAGGCCTTTCAGAAGTAAATTCCTACGGTGAATGGAATATATTTTGTTTACCAGGCAAGAGAGTTACCAAAACGACATTGGGCTGGAACATGCAGGGATTCAAACCCGTGACCTTGTCTCACGGAACCAACACGAAACACCCGAGGGGTTGCGCAGTAATTGTGTATCCATCTCGTGCGTGTATTGTTCTGAAATCAGCCATCTTAATGTGTCCAATATCAATAATGGCCATCTTTTTTAAGTGAAATAAAAGGGACAAACCAAACGTAACATTATTGAATATCTAAAAACATGAGTATCGCCCGCCCACGTAGCTGAGTAGAACGGAAGACTGACTGAAAGTTTTGCAGACTCCGGTTCCATCCCAGTTGGAGTCTCACTTCGGTGGAAAGATTTTTTACCCCTTTATTTGAGGTATTTAACGTGCCCTTTATGAACCAATTGTTTATAACAGCACACGAAAATGTCTATGAGTGATAGGACCTACCAAGTTTGCCAGAGAGGTATTTTTTATATATCTTCCAGGGTTATTTTACATCCCTCAATCAACATGGGAGCGACGGTTTTATTTTTCCTCCGAAGGAAGTTGTGTTACGAATTTGTATCGCTCTAGAAAAATCCGTCGACACCGGTTGGGTTTGAACCCACCAATATTGTATCCTGAGGCGAGCACTTTACCCCAAAATCACCGAGGTCGAATGATTGGAAGAACCTTTTAGAAAATACAGAAATACTTTTATTTTGGTGACCAACATTGACAATACCTACTTTGGTGGTTGCGTTGTCTAAGGCGTCGGTTTAACAATATACTGGTCTGCCGAGGATAGGTAGATCGGGGCTCGAATCCTGGTTGTGTGAACATAAGGTGGTTTTAATAGATGGTTTTCCACTCTCCCTCTACGCAAATGTGAGTACACTTCCTCTAAACGTAACCTTCCTGATCCCTAACACATTAGCGTGACTAGTACATGAGCGGATAATGAGATGAGCGTAATAAGTACATGAGCGGATAATGAGATGAGCGTAATTAGTACATGAGCGGATAATGAGATGAGCGTAATTAGTACATGAGCGGGTAATGAGATTAGCGTAATTAGTACATGAGCGGATAATGAGATTAGCGTAATTAGTACATGGGCGGATAATGAGATGAGCGTAATTAGTACATGAGCGGATAATGAGATGAGCGTAATTAGTACATGAGCGGATGAGACGTGGTGTTAAAAAGAACAAAACAACATTGATAACATTTTTCTGTATTATTATTATGGTTTTATAGGTATTGATAATATAAAAAGTGACAACATCAGATAGCATGAGTTGACGTATTAAGACATGAAATTGGATCTAGTAACTTTTTTTAGCTGTCAGATAAGACATTTTCTATGTAAATTGGACTGTATATGCTCGTCCTATCAAGCAGATATGGGTGTTTTATTATTGGATGCGTTGCCTTAGGTTAAATTGGTTTGTAAGTCCGATTCGAAATTCCTTTTTAGTATCCAAGGATAAAATATTTCAGTTTTGATAAAGGACCATCGTAGATTTGAAACATTAGTTTTTCTATAATATTAACAGGTAATTTAATTTTCTTCGGATAATATTTTACGATACATAACGCATTGAAATGGGTTTCCTACCTACACCTGTTGCTGTTTTTGCTGTTGTAACTGTTTATATATTTAGGGGTGTTCTAGGAGAACCTACAGTGGCTTCTTTGGTGCTGACTGACAGCTCACAGCTGACTTCTGACAGTCAACATTTAGGTATACACCTAAATTTTGACTGTCGGAATTGATCATATGGTTCGGTGTAGGGATACATAATTTGGTCTGTTAACTTTTCAAAGCCGTCAGCTGTGAGCTGTCACTCAGCACCAAAGAAGCCATGGGGCTACTATAGTTTGATTCCCGTTGGTACTGATTGTGATAATTATTATATGTACATTGGGTTTGTCCTACTTTACAATTAGTTAACATATTGAAGCGGGGTGTGTCATCTTGAGCGCGCTATTTTTGCAGTTTTCAATGCAATTTTTTTTCGGGCAAATAAATAAAATACTCTCCAGTAGAAACATTAAGTTTAATTTTTTTAAGACAGTGATATCAACAGTTCTTGAATATCTGTCAAGGGTGTCTTGGAATTTCTTGACAACTTTTTCTCTTCATTTGAAAAGTTTTTCATCAAATGGTAATATGATAGATATTCAAGAACTGTCAAAGCTTCATCTCGACTTTGATGATCTTGGGGTCAAATGCCCGCCTCAGGACCCGATGTTCGTGGGTTCAAACCTAGCCGGGGTCTAGGTATTTTATTCTCGAGCGATAAAAATCCGTAGCACAACTTCCTTTGGAGAGGAAGTAAAGCCTTCGGTCCCGTGTCGATTGCGGCATGTAAAAGAATCCTGGAAGGTATGATGAAATACCTTTCCCGGCAAAATTGGTAGACCCTTTCGTGCTTGCTCATAGACATTATCATATTTTGATATAATTATTCGGTTTATAATATTAATATTGAGGTCACCATGTTAAAAAAAAAAACTTAAAGTCTCCACTGGAGCAATTTTGACCCTAAAAGATTGTTTTCCCTGGAAACTATGTAAACACTGACCTTTCCTTTTGTCCCCTTCCATGCCACCTTAATTGGAAGCTGCCGTTGGACCACCATGCTAATCCGTCTTATGTTAATGACGAGGTATCTCCGGCCACAGATCTTTTATATTAAGGGCCTTTTTGTTTTTTATTTGTCCTGACTATGGACGACCTAATCAGGCTAATACCGGTCCATAACAAGTTTGATTCATGGGAGGTTATACCTAGTACACTCTCGGTCAGATATAACTACACCGGTCTGTAACGAACGATAGCTGTGAGACAGAAAATTTACCGGAAATTTCTCACAAAAAGTAATAGCTTTTTGTTATTTTGTAATTATTTCTAATGAAGTCCAATAAAGCAATAACTTTTCCGAAATCGCTTCGGTGGTCGAACGGTCTAAAGGCGTTACTCTCTCAATAGACTGGGACTGCCGATGACGGAAATATCGGGGTTCGAATCCTGGTCAGGTGTAATGAAGGTGGTTTGGTTTTCTACTCTCTCTCCACGCATTTCTGAATATAATTTCAATAATTATATTCAACCTTCCTCATTCCTAACAGATTAGCATAGCTCAATTAGTTGATACACGTACAGCCCGAAAGACTAGTGAGATGCGGTGCTATATATATATATATATATATATATATATATATATTTTATATATATATAGCTTTTCCAATTCTCTTCTCGCACACACATGTCGACTACAGCGCTTGGTGGTTGAATGTGTCACCAACAGATTTGCTTTAAACCAGATATATTAATACTTCAATATTATTATCAATGTCTTTACGACTACATACCTCTTCCCTTGTAATTTTAGCGATCTGAAAATTGTACCGATACATTTTCAACTCTTATTGTCATTATTTGTTTGAATTTGATTTTAATTAGGCCTCTATCATCAAGAGGATGATTAAATTAATTATAAGATTGGCTATAGTATTTACTAACAACCTTTTCCCCAACCCCAGTACATCACTGGTCCCCCAACCCACTATTTGATAGCTTTATGTATATTTATAATAGGCTCTGGGAACCGCCTCCCCCAACCCAGCCCCTTTTCCTACTTAATAGGCCACAAGCCACCACTGCGAAATATTTGTCGAATAAGCTACCCAGGACGCAGTGAGTGTGTGAAACTTCCGAAACGGGAGCGCCACGTTGGAAAATGTTTGGGTTTGTGACGCTGCTGTGTCGCCTAGCAGTGGCTTCGTGGTTGTAATCGTAGAGAGAAACACAATGCCTGATGCTTCTCTAGTACAGGAGTCGGCAACGGGTCGATCTCGCAGTCGATCATGCAGGAAAGTCGAGCTTTTGAGTTTTTTAAACTCGCTAATATAATCATATACTTTCAAATAATATTTAAGTGTGACCAATATAACCTTGATCGTTCGGGATAAAATATCACAGATGTGGTTTTGACAGGCTCAACTTACCCGCATCGGTGGTCGAATGGTCTGACGCGTCACTCTCTTTTTAGACTTGACTGCCAGAGACCGAGAGATCGGGGTTTTAATCCCGGATGGGTATAGTGATAGTGTTTTTTTTAAATATATGCACCACGTCTTACTACCAATATGTACTGCACATAATGTGCTAATTACTCTAGTGAATTAGGGATTAGGAAGGATGACCTTAAAGGAAGTGTACCCACATTTGCATGAAGGGAGAGTGATAACCTGTTTTGGAAAAAACATCCTCGGTACACCCGACCTGATCCCCCTTTCATCGGCAGTCTAGTCTACTGCGAGAGTGACACCTTAGACCATGCGGCCACCGAAGCAGGTTACTGACGGTGTTTATTCCCTAAATTGCTACACACTCTCCCTTCCCGCAAATGCGGGTACTTTTTACCTTACTCATCTTTGTACCATTAGCTTGGCTATTAATGTGTGCGTATAACTCGAAAAAGGCTCTGCTTATCTTTCCAACACGCCATCGATTGAATCCATCACATTCATATTATCTACAGTAGCCCCATGGCTTCTATGGTGCTGGCTGACAGCTCACAGCTAACTTCTGGCAGTCAACATTTAGGTATATACCTAAATTTTGACTGTCAGAAGTGACAGCTGCATGTTGTTGCAGATCGTATGGTTCGGCGTAGGGATACATAATTTGGTCTGGTAGCTTTTCAAATTCGTCAGCTGTCAATCAGAACCAAAGAAGCCATGGTGCTACTGTAGAGTAAATACTCTTGAGATATTATTTGTAATTTACTAGAAAGGCTTTTTTAAGCCTTTTTTTTATTTAGTAGAATTTACTTATTTTCTTCACGCTTTATATATAAGTTATCAATCATTCAAAGACACCCTCCCTTTATGCCCCCGGCCCATCCACAAACCAACCAAATCACTTTATTGAGAAAAGTGCGAATCAAACGTTCAGTGAAAGTAAACATTGAAATGTGAGTTGCCCCCCCACTAAAAACAGTCGAACAATCCACGGTTTGTGTAGACCACGCCGTCTACTGCAATACATACGCGCCAAGTTGAGAGGGGGTGTGAACGTGTCAGGGAGAGCGATCTCTACGTGATTTCTATACGCTTCTTTAATCACGAGGAGGGGTGAGTATTATTGCTAGGGGAGAGAAGTGGTCGTAGAATTGAGGGTCACATTTATTATTTGACAGGTTTAAGGTGGGAGTGTTATTATTATTATTATTATTATTATTATTATTATTATTATTATTATTAGCACCGCGTCTTACTACCTGTTCGGGTTATACGCACTTACGCTAATGTGTGATCGTAGGGTGATTGTGAGATGAAATGAAGGACCTACAGTTTAACGTGGAATCCGAACCACGGTGGAGGCCTGGCATTCCCCACATTCACAAGATGTCTTGTCAGAGGTGAAGGAAGGGTTTGGTGATCAGATAAATCTGTGCCGGGACCGAGGATTGAACCCCGGCCGCCAGCATAGAAGTCTGACACCTTACCCCTAGACCACCAGGTCACCTTAGGTGGGAATGTTAGCAACGCGAGTATAGGGCAGTGTTTTTGCAGTTTTTATATCAAAACCTTTTTTTAGTTAAACCTCAAAATGAATCTAATATTGCTTCAGTACAAAGAGTTAAATTTTCTGCGCATGTTGATATTATCAGTTGTTGAATATCTGTCGAGGATGTCCTGGAATTTAATGATTTTCTCTTCATTTGAAAAGTTTGTCATATAATGCTATGTTCATGACTAGAGATGTGAGATGGAAAATGTTCCGCCTTGGAAAATTTTCTCTATATTTTTTTCCGGAAAATTTTTCAAAACAGGAAATTTTCAATTATTATTTCTGTAAAATAATTTTAACTGATTAAATGGAACTAATGTAATAAGAGATTTAGATATCCCAAATGTAGACTTTTATACTTAAGATTAATTATTTCTCCTTAGGGCGGTAACACCAGAAACACCATCAAGCGAGTTTTGGTGGCCTAACGGTCTAGCGCGCTACCTTCGCAATAGACTAGACTGCCGATGACAGGGAGATCGATGTTCGATACCAGTCGGTTGCACTGTGTGCGGTTTTTCATAAATAGTTTTACACTCAATTCAATTTTTTATCATAGATAAGTTAATTAAAATAACTTTAAGGTTGGCCCGACATTTGTTTCTCCTCTATTATCCGTGCTTCCTAACTCCCCTTCCCCCTTCCCCAGCCCCACGACCCCTTATGATAACCCATTTGCCTCTAACACACTGTATTTTGAAGTATTATAAGCTGTAGGTGCCACCTATTCAATTTTACCCGTCCACCACAAGCCGCCACTGTGGAAAATTTCCCGGTAATATTCCATCTCTACTCATTACAGATATTTAACTCTGTTGATATCACCATCCAAGGCTGTAGCCAGCTAATACTTTCGGGGGGAGGGGGTGTTGGTGGGCACACCCCCCAATCGCCGGAGGCTAGAAATCTCTAGAAGCTCTCTGAAATGCTTTTTTATGGTAACACAGCCCCCTGGTTTGTACTTGTACCTTAATTTTGATATTGTTCGAACCATAAATAAATCCATATATATTTTATTCATAAAATTTTGCGGGGGAGGGGTTTGAACCCCCGAAACCTCCCCCTGACTACGGCCTTTTCACTGTCTAAAGAAAATTAAATACTCTGTACTGAACAATATTTTAATTATTTTTTGGCCAAAAAAAGTTTTGTTGTAAAAACTGCAAAAACACTGGCGTTAACTCGTGTTCACTATATTCTCACGTTATAAATTCGTTGCATTTTAAATCCCTGGGTAAACTATTCCAGAGCCATCTGTCGCTCGCTTCAAGCGACATTTACTGCTCGCCGTGGTCTCAACTCTCAACCTAGTCAAGCTTCAGTGGGATGCTGGCAGACGCGGTTTTAAAAGCGATCTGAACAAACAAGCCATCAGTATGCTGGTCCATGGCGGAGGGAATTTATTTGTGTACAGTTGGTATTAGTGGCCGGGGAATGTCATAACTCACGAGCTTGATTTATGTGCCCAGACTCGGTCCTACCCTCGACTGACATTCGTTACCTTGGCCCCCCCAGACTTTGGGTTTTGACTACTGATCGGGAAACTTTTCAATTACTCTTGCCTTGGGTTCTAGAACGCTTGTGGGCGCTTTAATCAAATGTAAAGAGTTTTTGAAGTTATTTGCTCGATTATTTAGGCCGTAAAGTCCAATTCTCATCGAAAGAACCTTATCTGACGATAAAAAAGTTACTAGATATTTTTTCACGTATTCATACGTTAAGCTATGTATTATCAATACATTTAAAATAACAATAGTACTGTGAACTGTTATCAATGTTGACCGCGAAAAAACATTGTTTATATTTTCTATGAAAATTAGACTGTACTTATAACTACACTGCTATCCAACCACCATGGCCGTAGCAACCAATAATTTTAGGGGATAGGTGGGNGAGTACATCCCTCAATTTCTGGAGGCTAGGAAAAAATCTAAATAATAAGTAGTTCTAGAAGCTATCTAAAATATATTTCATGGCAACATAGCCCCTTAACGGCCAAAGTCTAGAAAAAATTATATATATGAAACACCTCTAGAAGCTCTCTAAAGGTTTTTTTAATGGTAACATAACCCCCTAAATGCTGGAGGCTAGGAAAAATCTATATATTTAAACACCTCTAGAAGCTATTTGTAGTGTTTTATGGCACACCATAACCGCCGAAGCCTAGAAAAAATTCTTAATATTAAACACTTCTAGAAGATCTATGAAGTGCCTTTTATGGTAACACATCCCCCTTTATTTGTACTTGTACCTTAATTTTGATATTGTTTGAACCATAAATAAAGCCATATATATATATATATATCTTTTGTTCATAAAATGTATGGCTTTATTTACGGTTCAAACAATATCAATGGGGCGTTTGAACCCCCGAACCACCCTGACTACGGCCTTGCTAACCACAACACATTTTTAACTTTATACATAGTAAATAGAAACTTGGTCTAGGATAGGTAAAAGTGGAGAGCTGTAGCAAACAAAGCTTAAAATTAATGGCTTAATGAAGATAACTTATTTTTCTATGCGTGGTTCAGATAGATCATTTGTGGCACACTTGGGGAAAGATTAGCAGGTAGCATTCTTATGTACCTTTGACACGGGGACGCCCAAATTTACTAATCGTACATCCTTTCCTTGGAGGCGCTTTCCATGTCCCGATTAGATTAGGTGATGGCTTAAGTTAGTATGAGGGTGTATAACCAGTATAAACGCTTAACCTAGCTTAGACTAACCAACCAAACTCTGGTGACCTTAGAGATAGTTACACTTTCGGGTAAAATACCCATAGTACCGGACTGGTATCGAACGTGGGATCTTTCGGATAGTAGCCAAGAGCGCTGACCACTATACCAAAGGGCCGGTTATCTATAGATTATGATTACATAAAAATAGTATCTATTTACTTTTTAAGAAAATGGTTGAAATTTAACAAACAAATATTTTGATGTGTGAAAATAAATTCTTCCAAAATGGCACGAAATATAATACAAAATATAATTTCTAACCAAATTTAGTCAAACTCGGTACAAAAATAGTTACGGTTCCGTAGTTCTTAATAATGGTTATATGCCTATTGCTTTATGTGTTTTAGGTCTTTTAACACCTGACTGAGAAATGCTCTTACAAAATGAAAGTGGTGATAACTAAGGATGCATCTATAGACCGTGTAACGCGGTGTTGTATGGGGGAGGGGGGATACATCACAGTTTTACAGGTCTAATTATACTAATGTTGAAATAATAATATTATTGTTCATAAATAAAAATAATAAAGTATTGTTATAAAATTCTTTGAAAAAATTTATATTCATGATTTAAAATTGATTGTTTTAGTATCACAAAAACTTCATAATAAAATTCATTCTCGATGTGAAAAGCTACGTATAACAGCTTGGAGGGGGTGGGTAAATGTTTGCTTGGTTTTACACGGGGGGAACGTGGGGAGGGGGAGGGCGCGCGTCGTGTAGATGACACTTAACGGGCTGTGAAAATAAGTGACCTTTTAAGGCATGAATGGACTTGGAGCTAGATTTAGTTATTTATTCTATATTCTATATTGGCAAGATAAAATAAGAGCGAACTCAATCAATAAGTATCATCGTAACCCGTATCATTGGTCGCGTAACGAAAATGAGGATACATTTACTTTAAAATTATACCTTCCTCAGACCTACTCTAATAGCGTAGTTACCCGCCTCGGTGGCGTAGTTGGCTAACGCGCTTGTTGTGTTGAGCTCGACTGCTGAGGATGGGGAGATCGAGGTTCGAATCTCGGTCGGGTGAACTGGGGGTGATTTTTCCTAAATGGTTTTCCACTCTCCCTCCACGCAAATGCGGGTACTAATTCCCCTAAATTCAGCTTTCCTAATCCCTAACACATTAGACTAACTAGTACGTATGCGTATAATCTGAACAGGTAATACGTGGTGCTAAAAAAATTTGCTTTTTTTTAACAAATACTTTTTAAGAATAAAATAGCCGGAGCTATTATTTATTCTTTTTATTGAGGAATTCTCCATCTAGATATAATATTTTGAAAATTGAAAAATGACACTTGGACACGGGAATCGAACACGGGACCTATGGCTTAGTACGCAAATGCTCTAACCACTGAGCTATCCAGGAATCGTCCCATCAAGTTTCAGAATATGATATCTAGATGGAGTAAGCCTCACTAAAAAGCATACATAATATCCTCGGCTAGTTGATTCATTAATATGCAATCTCGTACAATTATAATAATTGTACAAATGTCAGCAATAAGCCAACTACCGAGTCGAAGGTTGCTGCGTTATCTGATAGCTCGTGATCTTAATAAAAGAAATCACACATTAGTAGCCGATTATTTCCACACGTCCATCATAGACTCTGCCTTAAAATATGAGTGAAGAATGACCCTGTGCACGGGTCGATTCCTGGATAACTCAGTAGTTAGAGCATTGGCATAGGCCTACTAAGTCAAATGTCCCGGGTTCAATTCCCGTGTCCAGGTGTCATTTTTCAATTTTCAGAATAAAATACTTTTCACCTTAACTCGCTTTGATTCCAATTCACTTCAAGGCTGATTCCTTAGTGCTCTTTTCACAAACGTTCTTTTATCACTGTGTATTACTACCTGTTCAGGTATTACGAATACATGATAATTACTCTAATGAGGTAGGTATGAAGAAGGAAGCAATTTAGTGCTAATATACCCACATTTGCATAAAAGGAGAGTGGATAACCATTTAGGAAAAAAAACACTCGCCGGAGACCCGACCAGTATTTGAACCCCGATCTCCCCGTCATCAGCAGGCCAGTCTAACATGAGATTGACGCCTTTTAGACCATGCGGTCTTTGAAGCGGGTCAAATCGTGTCACATAAGTGTGGAATAATTTACATTTTCGATGCATTTTGTCATTTACTACATATATTTATAGAAAATATAAGCTGCAACCACCCGAGGTTATTATGTGCGTGATTTAGGTCAAGTCTAATCTAAAAGTAATAACTGTTTGTTTTAAGTTTTTATTTAGACATTTAATGTACTTTCTGAACTGACTGATTATATCAGCACACCAACACCTAGCTCTCCGGCCGTCAATTCATCACTATGAAAGACGAAACCCCAATTTCACCAATGGTACATTTTTCGACAATGTTTGAAATTGAACCCGGGACCCCTTAGTTCACTAGACAGACATGCTATCGACTGAGCTAGGTGGCGGAATAATAACACTCTTCTGACTAAAGACGTGTTAACGTAAATTATACACAACCCAAATAGATTAGCACTTTGAATTATTTACACACCTTCTAATAGTCTTTTCAACATCGCTCTTTAAGCATGAATTCTCGATGGAGCATCAAGTATAGGCCCATCCACATAAAAATGTATTTATATACATGGTAAAAAGATTCTCGCCCCTCTTCTATTATGAAGGAAACTCTATTAGAAATGCATTAAAGCCTCGAAAGAGTGTCATATTTCATAAACTAGCAGAGCTATTCGAAACCAAGAAGTAGTCAGTCTGTAAATGTTAGGTTTACATTTACATTTTTTTTTTCATTCAACTTGAACTTTTCAAACACAGGTTTATACCCCATCTGATATAAATATCAAGCACATTAATTTGTGAAGCTATGAGACTAGGCTTGAAGAAAAGGGTATCTAGATTTAGCCTTCCCATAACAAATACACTCATTTTTTGAATGGCTCACAACATAAAATTTTTAATTATTTGTGAACTATCAGCGATGGTTCCTTTTTACCTTGAGATATAAAGTTTCATAGTTGTATTTCTACTCTTTATTGTTGACATGTCAAAGGGTGGTTGTAGATGAAGTGTTAAAGGGAGTATAAGTCTAGACAGAATAAAAAGGTAGTTCCATAAAACAACACAGATTATTGTATTTTAAGTCGCATGACCCCTGAAAGCGATTTATACTTACTCTCTGAAAGAGGTGGCCGCCTTAAGTATTCTTTTATGGGGCGGGGATCTGGATTTGAATCCCGGTTGGTTATACTGAGGGTGATGGTTTTCCACTCACCTCTACGCAAATGAGGGTTAATTTAATCTAAAATTCTGTCTTACATGTACCTATTCCATTAGCACAATTAATGTATGCCATTAAACCGAACGGTTAGTAAGACGCGGTACAAAAAAAAACTCTAATAATTTTGTTTTCCACCCGCACCGGTGGACACGCAGACTAGATGTCAAGCTCTTAAAAAGTGGTTTGTTGTAAGGATTGAGCTAATTTAAGCAACACATCGGCCCATCACACTTGGATTTTATTTATCTTTGATGTTCCCGGAAGAAAACTCTCGGCTAATGAACACGTATGGCTTATGTTGGTTTAAATCGTTCAACTCCCCTTCACATATGTTTGTCAACGCCGTCCGAACTGTACCGTTCGGAAGACAAACACACATGTGTTATTATGTAAGGAAAGATTTAACACTGTGCTGCAAAGATTTATGGAATGGGTTCACTTCTCGGAAAAACGCATGAGAAATCCTGTACCTAAATACCTCTTCGTGATGCGATGAACGCTGCAGTTGTAGAAATCAAGTCGATTATATAATATACAACCGCTTAGGTGGCCGCATGGTCAAACTCGCTATAAACTGGATTGCCGATGACGGGAAGATTGTAGCTACAATCCCGGTCGGGTGTGATGAGGCTGATTTTTTCCTAAATGGTTTTCCCCTCACCCTCCACACAAATGTGGGCACATTTCCTTTAAATTCAGTCTTATTTATGCCTAACACAATAGCGTAGTTAGTATTTATTCATACAACCCGAACGGATAGTAAGACGCAGTGATTAAAAAGTATTAACGTAGAGAGAGGATGTAAAAACACATTGTAGACAAATCTACTGTTGATGGAACCCAGACCTAGCTCCGACGGTAATAAATATAAATATTAGAGAACGAAGCCTTCCCTTCTAATTGAATTTTTAAATATGTCCAAAACCCAAACATGTAGTTCTCTCTGGTCGGGGTTTGTAGCTGACTCCCCCCTCCCTCATTTAACCCTACATGCTACCACCCCCCACCCCGCCGTATCACGCAAGGCACGCCGGGATGTCCGGTTGTAAATTATCAACCGTAAGCAAGCTTAGGCTGGGTCCACATTCAATCATGAGTTTGAAAATTTAAACTCTACCTTCCTTATCACTAAGCAAGTCAAAAAATTAAATTCTACACTTTCATTTTTATTTTAAGATCTCCTGAAGGTTCGGGAATTAGTAAATAAATGTACAGCATATTATAATTTAAAAAAATATTTGTATTTATTCATTGAATGGTTGAACTAAAAAAACTATTTTTCTCCCGAAAACCAAACAAAATAGATTATATTCATGTAAGATTGAATTTTATATAGTTTTATGCACAACATTGATACACCTATCAGATAATGACACAACTAAAATACTAGGCCTGGTATTATTATTATTATTATTATTATTACAAGTAATACCGTCTTTATTTAGATTAAACTAAGGCCAGCGCCTTTTCTTACACTGGACCACTTATTTATAATGTATAGACATACTTATACACACTTAATATACAAATTAAAACCTATTTTTGATGTATCTACATAAAATAGGTTGTTTTAAATACTAAACACACATATCTTTACAAAATTGAATACATTTACGAACATTTTCTTATAAATAAATGAAGAAAGCAAAACTAAATAAGGTATAGAAAAAAATATAATTATACATTATCATAAATACACCCACTCTAATGTCACAAAATATAAGAATATTAAAAAAAAATCAGATAATTAGTTTACAGCACTGCGTCTTACTAATAGCTCAGATTATACGTTATTTACTAATAGCACTAATGTGGATGGTTGAATTTAGGGGAAATGTTACTGCATTCGCGTGGAGGGAGAGTGGAAACTAATCTTGGGAGGAAAAAACCTCAGCACACCCTACAGGGATTCGAGTCCCGATCTTCCTGTCATTGACAATCTAGTCCAACTCGAGAGTGACACCTCAAACCATGAGGCCACCGAAACAGTTTTTTTAATTATAAAGATGAGGAAGATATAGGTATCCTAATTATATATTGTATTTTAAATTTTGAACTAAGTTGAAGATCAAAGGCTCAACGGTTAAGGACCATTATCGGTTGATAAGAGCCACGAAGAAGGACGTGGCTATCTCCCTGACCCTCCCCCCCATCCTTCCTCCATCTTCACAACGCTCTCTACCGCCGCAAGTTGAAAAGCTCAAACCATTATTCAAACATTTGAAAGTGACATGTTCTAATGGGAGCGCGCATCTGTGTTCATTAAGACCGTTGTTTTTTGTAAGAGTGTGTTGATGTTTCCCCCCTCACCCTAACAAGCTGTCTCACTAGGGGTAGTTTTTGACAGGCTCCGTCACCCCCTCCGCCCACACCCCACAGAATATCAGCGCCGACTGTCATAGGGCGACATCTGCAGCGACATTGTCCAATCTACGAAACCCATTTTTATATAAAGGTCCTTTTAGAAAATGTAAACGTATTGCAGTCAACAATAATATTTAACTATTTAATTATTGTTATTTTATAGGTATTTATAAAAGACGACCCGCCTCGGTGGCGTAGTTTGCTAACGCGCTAGTTTCGTGTTGAGTTGAGCTAGACTGCCGAGGACGGCGAGATCAAGGTTTGAAACTCACTCTGGTGAACTGGGGGTGTTTTTCCCTAGATGGTTTTCCATTCTCCCTCCACGCCAATGTGGGTTCACTTCCTCTATATTCAACTTACCCAATTTCAACCGATTAACGTAATTAGTGCGTATAAACCGAACGGATAATAAGACATGGCGCTAATTAAAAGTGTATATCAAATGTGTTAGCTGAAGATCACATGACATGATGTATTAATACGTTAAAGTAGCTTTTGTACTATTCCGTGAAAGTAGATCTCCTCTCTTGCATTATTCCACTATGGTATAGGTTATAAGATAGGATCATAGTGTAATTCATCTAGGTAAGACTGTCACCTTTCGGTGTAATTTGAGTGTTCGCTGATTTGGAAGAACAGTTTAGAAAATTCAAACTTTATTTTTTGCCGTAAACATTAATAATTTTTACTATATTGTTTGTGTTATTTTATAGGTATTGATAATATCTATCAAAAGCAAAAACTGCAGATAACATGACTTGATATATGAATATATTAAAATTGTTTAAGTAACTTTAGTAGCTACCAGATACTGTTTGTTATTCGTACCAAAATCAGAGTATACCTCTCACCCCACGGATAACGTGGGTAGTTAAGACAACTTAAAACACATTGTGGTGATATTTTATATAGGTTATACTACTTTAGAAAATAATATAATTGAAACCGGTAAAAACCTTTTAACAATTTTTTTTAAATACAACATATAAAAATTCATTATTTTTAAATTTAATAGCCTCTTTACGGGAATAAAACTGCACATAGATACGTTTTCTGGTTCGAGCGAAATCTTGCGTTGTATCTAATTTCTCGGTTAACCGGACGTGTGGTGAACTGTTAAAATATTGGTCCGTTTCCTTTAAAAAATAAATAAATAAGGAAAACCTCCTCTTCTCGTTTTTTTTAAGCTTAATAAATACGCCCCCGTTAGCTGAATTTGTCCTCAGAAGATTTCTTTTTTTAAAAAAATAATCGACAGCAGCGCTAACTTGTCATCCAGCCAGTCCTCCCTCCCCCCCCTGTAGTGAAGTCCCGAGAAGGGGAGACACCCGACACCCTGAGATGTTAGTTGACTTCCTGCCCGGTAGTGGTGCTGGGGTAGTCCGAGGGATTGGAAGCGAATAGAGGAGGTTGTTGGTAAAATAAACTGGGCTGTCAGTGGCTGTAATGCGGTCCAGACGTTCCATTTCCTCTCAGGGGTGAGCTGGCTGTACACACCGACACCTCCAGCATGTCACGTCACGTGACCACTCAGTGGGGGAGAGTCATTCCCACTGGCCAATGATCTGCGTGGTAGGAACATTTGAAATTTCGAACTATTTAACCACCGACGCGTTTCAAATACCTGTATAGTTAATTTTGCTGCCGAATGATTTTAAAAGCATACTCACCCGCATTGCAGGACACTTGGGCTAAATGTCAAGCTCATGAGTTCATAGGGCATTGTTAGAGAGAGGAAGAGGATCCCCCCCCCCTCCAAACACGCTCCCAATAATATGCTCAAATGGGACACTCTTAAGGGGGCCGCCTTGTTAAGCGAAAAATTGCCGCTCATACATTCGGTTATAATATTTACATCTATGATGATTTATTTCAAAAGATTGTTTACGCCAAAATAAAGTTTAACTATTCCGACAAGGCTTATTTCCTTAACACACCTTAAATTGAGTTTCATTAATTTAAATAAATGTGTGAAAATGTGATGGTAGCTCATTTTCAACGACTTTTCGAGTATGTTTGTGGAGCTATGAGACTTGGCTTTGTGAAAAAGGGCTCTAAATTTAGCCTTCCTCTAACAAATATAGTAATATTTTTATAGGCAATCATCAAATATTTTTTAAGGTATTCAAGAACTAGCAGCGAGATTTCTTTCCTCTTTACCTTGAAATAAAAAGTTTTGTTATTTTCTTTCCCCTTTTCCTAAACAAAGTGGTTGTAGGTTAAGAGCGAAATACAGTATATACTAAGCTTTAACAGAATATAGCAGTTCCAGAAAACGACATATACCATTGTATTTTAAGCCGTGTATCCTGACAGCGATTGATACTCTTTCTTTGACCGAGACGGTCACCTCAATACAGGAAAAACAACTATGAATACCTTTATTCAGAAAATTAAAAATCCAAGGTTTCTGCAATGAGGAAGAGATAA
Source organism: Timema shepardi (assembly GCA_902151425.1). Lineage (NCBI taxonomy): Eukaryota > Metazoa > Arthropoda > Insecta > Phasmatodea > Timematidae > Timema > Timema shepardi. Next base: position 240,669 of record CABFVX010000336.1, read on the forward strand.
AGATAGCTTATTTATATTAATTAGAATTATTTACGTGATAAGAGGTGTATTAGTTGTGCTATTCTGATCGTACGAATGTATATATGCTTTTTAATTTAAAGTGATAATGGGCTCGTTCCGTGCCCCTATTTCCTACCCCCATTAATTTTAATTAAGAGCTAGTGACGTCTATGAGCTAATCTACAGTAGGATTTATGTAATAAGTGTATTTTTTTAAAATACACACTTTTTAGGGGACATAATTGATAGCAGATCATGTTGTACATGCATAAATATGTACATACATACATACATACATACATACGAACATTCTCACATACATATATACATACACACGTACATACATACATACATACATACGAACATTCTTACATACATATATACCTACATACATACATACATACATACACACGAACATTCTTACATGCATACACACACACATACGAACATTCTCACATATATATATATACATACACACACACATACACATATGCATACATACATATGTACATGCACACGTACATAAATACATACGAACATTCTTGCATACATACATACACATGTACATACATACATATGAACATACTTACATACATATATACATACATGCACACATCCATACACACACATGTATATATACACACGTACAGACATACACACATACATATGTACATACATACACACATACATACATGCATAAATACATACACACATACATACATATATACATACACTCATACATACACACGTACATACATCCATACATACATACTTACATAATCACGCCGTTCCCTAACAAGGTAGGCAAGATATGGTACATATAGATAAAAAACAACTCCGTACGTAATCCATCCTTACTAACGTTCTCTACACTTTATCAAGAGTGGAAGCTGCAGATCATATGAATTGACGTATCCATAATATTAAAGTCGTTTGTAACCGATACAACTAACATTATTTAAGTTCAAATTGTTTAAATTGTTTAAACTTATGACTAGTAATTACGTCTAATTGTTGTATAAAGATCCTTAGCTGTCAGATAGAAAGGTTACTAGATCTACCTTCACGTATTCATACGTCAAGTCATGTGAAATACAGATGTCACTTTAGATAGTTATAAATATATACACAAATATAAATAATCTAATCATTTTTTGCTTTAAAAAAAGTTTTTTATTTTCTAAAATAACCTTCCTACTAAAATTGGACATAGCTAGCAAATGAGTTAACATAACACAAGAGAGTGACGGCAGCGCTCAGTCAGTCGGCGGCAGCGTTCTGTACTATCAGCGGTTGATTGACAGCTATTCAATGTTTATCATCGCGGGGGCTTGACTGGCAAGAGGAAGGAGGGAAGTCGTATAATGGCGATGAAACAATAGTAGGCGACCCACAAAACCACATAGCTCAATAGCTCTGGTTCCTTCCACCCGCTGTTTTCATCTTCTCTGCTCGGTTTTAAACGAGCGTTTATACGAACGATACAGTCGCAGCAAGCAAACGGCCACCACGTACAGTCTCAACAAGCACAGTCACAAGACGAAGAAAATTGCATCTACAATCGTAGCAAGAAAACTGCCACATGGTCATTTACTGCAACGAATGTGTCAGGGGGTGACCTGGCGGTCTAGGGGTAAGGTGTCGGACTTCTGTGCTGGCGGCCCGGGGTTCAATCCTCGGTCCCGGCACAGATTTATCTGATTACCAAACCCTTCCTTCACCTCTGACAAGACATCTTGTGAATGTGGGGAATGCCAGGCCTCCACCGTGGTTCGGATTCCACGTTAAACTGTAGGTCCTCCATTTCATCTCACAATCACCCTACCATTACACATTAGCGTAAGTGCGTATAACCCGAACGGGTAGTAAGACGCGGTGCTAATAATAATAATAATAATAATAATAATAATAATAATGTGTCAGCGTGAACAGTAATCGCAAGAAAAAATGTGTCTATGTACTGTCACAGCAAGAAAACTGCAACCAGGTACAGCTATCCTTGAGTATATAGTCCAATTTTCATAAGAAAGGCCTTTTATAAAATACAAACATATTGTTTTGCGGTCAATATTGCTTTCATTTTACTGTAATATTAGTATTATTAATTATCTGTATTGATAATATTGATCAAAATTGACATCTGCATATCACGTGGCTTAAGTTGAGGATTTAGGGAACGCGAGAAAAGGCAAGTGTTTTTTTAAATTCTCATATCAAAACTGTTTTTGACCAAAATAAATAAAATATTTCTCCAGTAGAAACATAAAGAGTTTAATTTTCTCCTCGTTGAATATCTGTCATGAGCATAGCGGTATTAGATGAGAACCTTTTTAATCTAAGAGAAAAAGTTGTAATTAAATTCCAGGACACCCTTGACAAATTTTCAACAACTGTTGATATCACCATGGGAAGAAAATTAAACTATATTTCTACTAGAAAATGAGTTTATTTATTTTGACACAAAAAATGTCTAGTTATAAAAACTACAAAAACACTGACCTTTCCTTACTTCCTCCTAAACTTTTTTTTTCGGGAGCGTAAATAAATAAAACACATCTTTATAAATTAAACATTTCAAACCCTATCATATTGTAATTCAATACTGTCAGCGTTTAAAATGAAATTAAAGAAATATCCTTATTATTTTTTTCCATCTTTAAGATCTAACTATTTCTGTTTACTGGCTTCAAAAATATGTTTATGTTAAAGTGAAATCAGGCTGAGAAATGTTGAGGAGATAATCTATGTATATTTCTGAGAGTATCATAATACTGCTCATATATATGTAAAACTGTTTTTCACGACCACTAATTTAGAATTGTATCAACAAACTTATCTAACAGTTGACATTTGCAATCCATGCTTCGAGAAATGAAGACACGTCCAAATAAATGCCCAGAACGCCCAAGACTCGGTAGGTATTTATTTTACGTGTCAATCTTCTTGATGTTTCTGTACCACGGGGGCTGATAGAACACAGCTGTGGGTTAGAAGGGGGTGAATATAGTGGTAAGCATAAAGGTGGAGGGTATATAATCTCCCCCTTCCCCTCTTGCGCGTTTGTTTTTCCAAAAGGGCCCCCTGTGGGTTTTCCAGAGACCAGAAATGGTTTGTAATGTAAACAATTGATGGTTGGTGGGGTAAATAAATCCCCACAATGTTCGGCTATTAACTGACTGCGGATAGTAAACAGACGGGTCTAGATGGCGTGCACCTGTTACTCTCTCGTCCTAAGGTCGAACCAGTGACCTACTGCTGATTCACTCTCTCGCCGACAAATGAGAGCAGAACTGAAATGTGGTAACGTGACAGATCACAAGAAATCAACAAGAACTGCGTAAGCCCCTTTGCACTAATAGACTAGAGATAATGATCGGCCTATTGGTTCAGGAGGGCGTCATTCTTGTGTCAAGACTGGTCGGCTGATGACGGAAATATCAGGGTTCAAATCCCGGGCGGATATACTGAGGGTCATTTTTCATAAAATGGTTTTACACTCCCCTTCCATGCAAATGCGGGTATATTACCTCTAAAATTCTTACTTTCTCATCCTTACCCCGTTAGAATAATTATCATATTATATACGTATAAACTGAACAGGTAGAAGATGCGATGATTAAAATAAGTTTGTGTTTCAAAGCATTATGGGTCAGCATACATTTAACTATAAAATAGAATTAGTAATAAAGTAGAATTCTATCAAAAGGTTGTTTGTTTTTCCTGAAAGTTTCTTTCTTCCCTTCCAAATTCAAGAGTATCTACCGCGTTTCGTATGGTCCCCGCGTGTTCAAGTGGTGGAATATTAGCCCCCTGACTAGTTGAGTGTAGGCCACCACTCCTACAGTCATGACGAGTAGTTGCGTACACTACGCCTGTACGCTTCTGACTCATTTCCCGCGAGGTTATTATAAATGTAGAATTAGTACAATCTCTCAACAACTAGGAGATTAGGGCCAGTTTCATAGTCAGACTTAGTACGCCTCAAGTGCGGTACTACACTAAATACATGATGACACCTACCTAGACAAGAATAGAATGGGCCAGTTTCATATGCGAAAGTGGCCCATTCCATTCGAGTTTAGGTGGGTCTCGTCTTGTATTTAGTATACGGCTGCACTTTAGGCGTACTAAGTTTGACTATTAAACTGGCCCTAAATATTTACTAAATACCCTCATTTTCAATTTTTTTTAAATAGCCTTGTCTTACCACTTGATTAGTTTATACGTATGAATGATAATTACCCTAACGGGGTGGTGATGAGTAAGGAAGCATTTGAGAGATAATCTATCCTTTTTTTTAGCAGTGCGTCTTGATATCCGTTCGGGTTATACGCTTAAATACTAACTACGCTAATGGGTTAAGAATTGGGGATATTTAATTTAGAGGAAGTGAGCCCACATTTGCGTGGAGGGAGGGTAGAAAATCACCCCCATTTCACCGGACCGAGATTAGAACCTTTATTCTCCCGTCCTCGGCAGTCAAGCTTAACACAAAGCTAGCGCGTTAGCTAACTACACTACCGAGGCAGATTACCCGCATTTGCGTGGAAGGAGGGCGGTAAACCATTTAGGGAAATCCACCCTGAGTAGACCCGACCGGGATTCGAATACTGATCTCTACGCCATAAGCAGGCACCATAGGGCTTAGACCAGGGATCGGCAAACTACGGCTTGCGGGCCAAATCCGGCCCACGACCTCATTTTGTATGGCTCGCGAGCTAAGAATGGATTTTACATTTTCAAATTCTTTAACATCTTTAAGTACGTGTCTAACGGAACGGCTGACTGCCGAGTTGAGGAGTTGCCTCGCATTCACACGCTGCTCGGCCTAGTCTGTTATGACGTCACGCTGTTATAATTTGGCAGCGTTTCCAGTCCCACTTATATCGTGTAGAAATGGAAGCTGAAGATCCTGACTTGCCCTACTATACAGCAGTTCCATGGCTCAGCAGTGGTACAGTTTTATTGAGATTTTTTAAACTCCGATATGAGATTGAAAATTTTCTCAACTAGAAAAACCACCCTTGACCATTATTATCAAACACTGAATGGATTTGTAAATTAATTTTTGCTGTAGGTACCATAGGATTTCTTAATGGATTCAACTTAAAACTACAAGGCAGAAAAGTACTCGTATGTGAAACTTAAACCGCAGTAAATTCATTTTGGTGTTGAGTCACAAATTATGTTAAGCTGTTTTGTGCATTTCCCATGCTGTCAAATTTTTTTTAAAAAAGTAGTGAAATCTTCATTCCCATACAAATTTGCAGTGGATATATTTTCTAAGCTCAAACTACAGTTCCAGCCGCGTTTTTCGGATCTTGATGGAAGTGCAAAAGACATTTCCATATTTAAAAATCCGTTTGACTGTACTCGAAGAGGTTCCACCTTGACTTCACTTATAAGAGATTAATCTGAAGTGTGGTGACATGCTAAAAGGCAAATTTCAAGAAAAGAGTCTAACAGAATTCTATTAATGTCTTCCAAGTTATGAATATGGTCAATTAATATCATATGCTCGGGGTTTTATATCTGTATTTGGCAGCATCGTGTTTATTTTCAAAGATGAAATAGGTAAAATTATAATACAGGTCATATATTTAGGTTTACTATTTGGCTCTTTACAAAAAATGTTTTCTGACCCTTGGCTTGGATCATTCGGCCAATAAAGCGGGTCGTTTCTAACTTTATTAGAGTTAGCTTAGTGTTGTCACACTGAACAAGTGCCCTACATCTGTATTTCCCTAACTGTGGTACGCGTACCCCTGATTGTATTAATCATTAAATATTAGTTTTTGATCGTAATAACTAAGTCTAATAAATTGACACAGATTTTGACTTGATGTCATGTACTTTTATAATCCTTTCTTTACCACTGTCAAAGCTTTGTTTAGCTTACATAAGAGGCTTTATGAAAATTTGGAACAGCCTTTTACACTTTATAAGATAATAGATATTTGTTTCCATTTTATTTATGAGGAGCTGGAAGGGGTAAGCGACTTGAAAAAACTTGGAAAACACTGATCCACAGCATGGTACTTTTTTAAATGTTTTAATTAAAGTTTGATTATATTTATGAGAATTTGAAAGAAATTAGGAGCTTTCGTCATAGCGGGCCGAACGCAACTCTCGGCTCGCATCTGCGTGGGTTTGTGTGTGTGTGTGTGTGTGTGTGTGCGCGCGCGCGCGCGAGGGAGGGGAGTAAAAGGAAAATACTTACGATATGCCAGAAATGTGTGCAGTGCATTTGTATTAAATTAAATTAAAATTTTTGAATTATTAGGCTACTCGAAATTTTCCGTGGTGACGATGGGGGACAAAGCGACAAAGTTTATTGTTAATAACTACAGTATGTCCCTATTGTGACATAATGAAGATTTGTGCACAGTGCTTATCTGCGAAGCGATTCTAAAATGGTCTATAACGGCCTTTTCAATGCAGTTTTTATACAAATATTGTTTAATATTTCAACAATGTTTTGTATTAGGAACTTCTACTATTTTAATGTTCAATAAGAAATAATTATCCACGTGTAATAGTATTCGTGTAAGTTTACAATTTCTAGCCGACCGTATCACAGAGTTGATTGACATGTGATTCACGCTCTTAAGAATCAAAAATACTCGTCTATAAACTTTATGTTAATAATTAAAGACGGTTTATATTGTAATAATGTTCGTTTGATACACAATACATCAGACTGTGGATAAACAATGTTGGATACAAATGTGTTTGACCATAAATTTACATTTAAAATAAAAACGTTATTAATGTCTTAAATGTCATGATTTGAAAACTTTTTTAGCC
>CABFVX010000336.1:248522-276891 GCA_902151425.1 Timema shepardi
CCCCATTTCCCAAAATTATATATAAAATATATATTTTTACTTATAGCTAGAAAAATAATGGTTTTTATAAAAATAAATATCAAATTAATGTTTTCTACTTTTAATAGTCCCATAACTTTGTAAAGAATTTATTTCTTATCTCAAATAGTTGCGGGGACATCAAAATTATAAATGTATACTTACACACCCTCAAAGCCATTTTGATAGGAAAATAAGCTGTGCTATTTTGTTTGTAATGTTAAGGTGTATAGATACTAATTTTAACCAAAATCGTTAAAGCTAATTTTGAGAAAAAAAATATGTTTTCTTTTTCCCCCCATAAATAAACCACCATTAATTTCAGGGTTGTACATCTAGTTTCAAGAATTCCTCGGGGGAACCCTTTGAAGACTATATTGCAAGTTTTAGCCCGATCGGTAAAATGGTTTCGGCTCTAGGTAGAGATACAGACAGACAGACAGACGGCAATCACGAAAACAACTTTTTAGGGTTCAGGGGGTCATGAAACGTCGACATACATCAAAATCTCGAATAAGATATTTTTTTACGATCACAATACTTCCTCTTTCCAAGAGTTTGCAAAAAGTAAACATTTAGCTACTATTTATATTTTATATTGTTATATTATTGTTCCTCATATGTTTATATTTTTTTCTCCTAATATTCGAACTCTAGATTCTTAGGTAAAAGGAAGAGTCATACCCATGTGTAACGTGTCTGACAGGCACGCGTGAAAAGGCTGAAAGAGCGAGGAAGAGGGAACCATGTAAACGTGCATTATTATCTGTAACGAGCCATCCTCACCTCCACTTTGTACGACAGCTACAGTCCAATGTTCAAAATAATTATTTCATATGACTGATGGTAATAAACACGTAGCTAAATCTAATGGACTCGTATGTCAAGACATGTTATCTAACGTTATCGCTTTCGATAGATATTACCAACACCTATAACCAGCGCCATGGTGTAGGGGGGGTTTGGTCAGTTAGGCTTAAGTTAGGTTTAAGTGTTTCCACTGGTTCCACGCCCTCATACTCACTATCACCTATTCTCATCAAGATATGGAAAGAGCCTCTAAGGCAAGGATGTACGATTAGTACATTTGGGTGTCCTTTGGACAGCGGTACATTAGTACTGGCTAATCTTTACACAAATGAAAGAGTTAGCCCAAACATGCCATTATAATAATAATTATTGTTATTGTTACTACCAGCACCAATAAAATAATAAATTTGTATCATTGTTGACCTCAAAACAATTGGATTGTTGTTTATTGGAGTTGAGGGGAGTTTATAATTTTAGTTTGTTTGAGGTATTTAACGTGTACATTCTGAACTGACTTATTATGTCAACACACAACTTAAAAATTAGCTTAAATCCAAAACAGACACAACACTCAGCCCCCCGGCCGTTTATTCATCACTTTGAAAAGGTAAACCCACATTTTACCAAAGGATACATTTTTCGGCCATCCCAGGAATTGAACCTGGGACTTTAAGTTCAGTTTACAGACTCGTTACCGAGTGCGCTAAGGTGTTGTGCAATAGTTTATCTAAACATGACATAAACAGAGTATTTAAAATAAAAAAAGCAGACAGGAACGGGCGCTCACGGGAGTGGTTGGTATTTGCCAATAAAGTAGGGTAACGGGTTCTCACGGGTATGAACGCACCGAATCAAGTTTCTCTGCTACATCGGCGCACGCGGTATTACCTAGAGGTGGTCGGACTACTTGTAACCTGGGTGTAGTAAGGTGTCACCCACCTCCCCCCTCGAGCCAGTTAGCGCCCCTCGGGCCGAGGTGTGAACAAGTGGAGCCAACACCGTGTGAACTATTCAAATTGTGGCAGCAAGGGAAACAAAGCCAGTCCCCCCTCGCCCGGGTTGACGTAACCGGTACTAATCAGTTGACTCTCCTAGTTCACACCTCCAGGTGTCATCCTAGGAGGACTCGAGAGTAATGTGCACTTTCTAAACATGGAGCCACACTTGACCAAGCGACAGGAGAACACGATTACTAGAGCCCAATTTTCATAGAAAGGGCCTTTAAGAAAATATAAACATAATCATACAATTTGTTTTTTGTGGTTAAGATTGATAACATTTTATTATATTATTAGTGTTATCATCCGTTTCAGTGGTCTAATGGTCTAAGGCATCATCTTGTATTGGACTGGCCTGCTGATTACGGGGACATCGGGGTTCAAATCCCAACTGGATTGACGGAAAGTGGTTTTTCCTAATTAGTTTCCCACTCTTCTTTCGCGTAATTGCGGGCAGATTACCTCTAAAATGCTTCCTTCCTCATCCTTACTCCCTTAGAGTAATTATCATATATGCGTATAACCTACCTATAACATGTAGTATAACGCGGTGATAAATAAAAAAAATATAAAAAACACTATCAGTAGGACCAGTCGGGATCAAACCCTGATCTTCCAAATTCAGATGTGAAAAGTTGGAATAGAAGTGAATGTGAGTTTGGGCAAGTAATTTTTAAAAGGTTTTTTTATGACAAAACCCCTTTTTTGGCCTTAGTAAATAAAATATTTCCTCGGTGGATATGTTTATTATAATTCTCTATATATTTTGGTAATTTCTATAGTTCTTGAATATCTGGCATGGTCATTGCAGAATTTGAACATAAACGCGTTTAAATATAGATAAAACGTTATAATTCAATTTCGCAATGCCACAGCAAATATTCAAGAACTGTTGAGATTATTTATGTAGAAAATTATACAAAACGTACCTACTGAAGCAATGTTTAGTTAATTTTGTATAAAAAAATAGTTTTTATAGTAAAAATTGCGAAAAAGACTGACCTCAACTCACTTTTCCTTCCACTCCACATTAACCAATCCACTTTTGGATCATAGTTAAAATGAACTCCAAATAATATTGACCCCACCTAGGTTTAAACACCGCTCTCTCTCCCCGAGTCTGTTTACCATCCAAAGCACAACGGCCACTGCTCGAAGACATGTGGGACCATATCCCCCACACTTGTGTGTACTTTGAGCTGTGAACTGAGAGCAGGACATTGTGCTTGATAAGTGTTGACAGTGCGGCGGGCACTTGTTTGCACAGTCTCCTGTCAATACGGACCTGTTGGAGTGCGCTTGCGCTGTAACGACATGCATTCACGTCCACTCACAGAGAGTGAAGGGGCTGTCAATCAATTCTCAATACGTACTCCAGAGTGTCTGTCTGTCTGTCTGTCCTTACGCTGACAGTAAGGTTGACGGTATGGAGGGGGAGTTGAGGAAATGTATTCTTACCACGGACACATCTGTCCGGGACAAATTGAGGATTCCACTTCTCCACCCCCCGTTTTTCTGACACTTGAACACGATTGAAACGCACACCGGTGATCACAAGGACAAAGGCGTCAGTCTCGTATATTCGGTTTTTGATGTTGATTGAAAGCTCAGAGCTCGAATCTCTACCGGGTGTTTTGAAGTTGGTTTTACCTTAGCAATTTCCTTGACCACCTTTATGGTCTAGTGGTACGAGTTCCTGGGTGCTGATCTAACGGTCCCGGACTCGATCCCCGGCACTTCCAGGTTTCTCTGTGAATCATTGCGTCTGGATCAGGCTCAACTCGGCTTCTGGTATATCAAACTGAGATTAACTGTCTGTGAGTTCGTTCTGCAGACCATATAACACTCTATCTGCAGAAGTTTGCACTAAAATCACCAACAGACTGCGGCCGCTCAGTCGGTATTGTTCGATTGCGGGCTGACGCCATGGAATTTAATAATTCTCCCACCCTCGTTTCACGCAAATTCGGGTACATTACCTCTAAATTATACCTTCTCCTCCCTACCTCATTAGTGCAAATAGCCCTTGTGGATAGTAAGACGCAATGTTCAGATTTTTATTTAATCTTAAAAGCTAAATTTATTCACCTCCGAACAAACCAACACCTCACGTTCAGCGTCTCGGCGACACCCCGAGATACGACGCCTGTATTCTCCCCGAGCCATTGAGGCAACAAATCTTTTAACGGGTTCCTCGGAAGCTGCTCTCAGTGGCGTCAGTCGACATAAAGAGCCGGGAGGGTGCCATTAGATTAGGCGGGAAGAAGTGTGTGTACATCACTCGCAGAAATAGAAACGTGTAGTTTTTTCTTTCTTTTTTTAGCGCCGCGCTTTACTACCCGTTCTGGTTTAACGCAATGAACTTATTGTGATTATATGTTGGGGATGAAGGTTGTATTTAGAGGAAGTGTACCCGTATTTGCGTGAAAGGAGAGTGTAAAATCATTTAATGAACGTCAACTTCAGTAGACCCGAACGATATTCGAACCCCCCCCGATGCTCCCGTCATCTTTAGTTCAGTATATTATGAGAGAGACGTCTTAGACTATTTTACCACCGAAGCAGGTATGTGTGATACGAATGGCATGATTCTTCCAGCTGAACCAGTTGAACTAGTTCACATTCTTGATGTGACTTTGTTCAAAGTGATCTATGCATGACGCGACAGTTAATATTTGTGATCTTTCGACAGACTCAATCCGTTTTGGGTGTTACCACCGATTCCTTCTGTTTTCGCGGGCAGGTGCGAGGTCCGGCCAGGCCCTGAGTTCGTACTCCGCTCCTACACCTTCATGAAGAATAACAGCTTCAAACTCCTCCAGTTCCACTACGAGGACGAGTGGTGCTCTCTGCCGCTGTACACCATCACCGCCAGAGGCCGCGTGTGGCTCCGGGAGAACTCTTGGGTGACTCGAGGAGCCACCGAGGCGGAGTACACTTTGGAGCGAGCCACCGTCACCGCTCACAGCGCCGGGGTAGCGGTTGAGTTAGCGAGACGCGTCAACAAGACGTGCCCGGGACAAGTTCGCAGGAGGTGGAAACCTTACAGGTACAGTACATTAGGGCGTACCTACCACCCCTATGACGCTGCTCACTTACAGCATGACACAGTTCTAGTTCCGCTGATCACACATTGAAGCCACAAAGCGCTAGTATCTTAGCATATTAGCACACGCAAATATTGTAGGGGGCATCGCTGATTCTGTATCTTTCTTATTTCCCTACTTCAAACAAAATGTACAAATATCACAGTAATTGAAATATATAATGTTGCAATTATGAAAATTACTATGTAAACCCCTCACCTCTCCCCCAGCTCAATCCTTGGTGCGCCCCTGCATGGAGTTCTATAGTTATGGCTGTATACAGGCTAAAAAAAGAGTTAAGAATAATCAACCACGTTTGAAATTATCTTTATTTTTTTATGATAACTGAAAGCAATGGTTTAAATAATTTAAGTGTTATAAATTACATATTTTGTTGATGTGTTAAAATAAAGAAAATCTCTCTATGCTAAATATATGCACTATTCTTTGGTTAGTAAATAAAGGCCAAAGAAAATGTATTAACATGTTTTCTGCCAATTTCATATAATCATTTATAAGTTATAACACTCTCATTATAACAAAGTCAATTTTCGTAGCTTCCTGTTGTTTCCTGAGATTAGTTTTGTTTTTTCGTTTGCAAGACGCACTTGTTATTTCGCGTTCATACTCATAACCTCTATTTCTAGCCATTAAAAAAAATTAATCTATAACATTTCTAGCCTACAAATGTTTACTAGGATAGAGAAATAAATTCAAGGTAAAACTTACCAATTATATTATGCACATATATGCGTGTAATCTGAAGATAGTAAGACGTGTTGTTAAATAAAACTAAAAAAAGATTAAAAATAATATTCAAATATTCAATTTAATGATTGCGTGACGGATATGTGTTTAAAAAAAATCTTTTTGAGCTCAATTTCTAGAAACAAAATTTATAATTTAATTTCGGTTGTGCTTGTTTAGTCTACAACACCATACAGCACTTGAACCTCAAGTACTCGTCGCAAGCTTACATTTGAGTGTGTGTGAACTATTTTACCATTCACAGGGTACTATTACTAGACACACTGTGTATAAATAAAACTTCTAAGCCTGTCTCCAAAAAGGGCATTTAGTGGGACATCCAACAAGCCTGTAACTTTGCCACTCCGTTAGGGAAAAGAGTGTGGAGGAATTTTGACTTGACAATGTTCTGAAGCTATCCAAATTTGATAGTTTCATCTCGACCCTAAAGTGGTGTCGGATGTTATAAATATAGTTTGACATTGGTCTTATGGAGGAATCGTTCTTGACAAGTCTGTGCGAGTGTTATTTACGCAGAGGGAACTAACATTTCTTAAAATAATGGTTGTAACTCGTTGTACTTTCTTAAAACTATTATGCAAGTTAAAAAAAAACTACATAATGATAAGCAAGAGAGATTTAAACTAAGAACAATAGTAAAAGTGAGTGTTTATTTTACATTAATTACATACCAAAATACTCTGAATCTCTAAATATAATAATTATTCAACATTTATATTTTAAAAATTGACTGTTTTATACAGTATAATGATGCCATGTTTTACTAATTTATTTTTACCCCCCCCNTGGCGATACCTTTGTTTTTTGGTCTAATAACAGGCGAGGGCTCAAAGTTGATTCTGCTATACATAAGGCCTGGTTCTAGCTTTGTGGGCCCTATCTTTGAGTCAAGTTGGTGTAGGAGTCTGTTAGCCTGTTCCAACAGACGTGGGGTTGATGTTGCAGAGAGTATGTAGTCTACAGCCTCCCAGGAGAGGACGAGGGTGACAATACTATCAGCAACCAGCACCCACCTGTGGTCATCCCCCACCCTAGGAGGGAGAACACCCTTACAGGTACACCACCAATTCTACTGCATGTCCACACTCATGAAACAAGGAGGAGGAAGATACAATGTAGATTGATGTGTACAAGTATTTGCGTGTAGAAAGGGCCGGGAAACATTTACTAAAATAAAAAAACACTATATATTGAGACGGGATTTAAATCCCGACTACTCCGTGACATATTAAACCGGTCAAGACTAGACTGACCCCTTTGTCAAGCCGTCTCTCCTCCCAGATAACACCTAGCTTAGGTAGGTAATACAGCCTGAACAAGACATCTTAAGAGCCCGTCTAAGCCCACAGATAACACCTAACTTAGGTAGGTATTACAGCTCGAACTAAGCCCACGGACAACACTAACCTCTCGATGTTTCATGGTTTCTCGGCTGTCTCCGTGATGACTCGTGTGTTGTCGTGTCTCATGAATACTCGGCTGTCTCCGTGATGCCTCGTGTGTTGCCGTGTCTCATGAATACTCGGCTGTCTCCGTGATGCTTCGTGTGTTGTCATGTCTCAGGTCGGCTGCGGCTGATGCACACAGAGGACGTGGACTGCTTGTCAGCCCTGCACGCTGTGTTCCATGAGCTCCAGCTTGTGAGGGTCCATCGTCGACCCCCGGGGCCTCCAGACTCGAGATATCCTCGCCACGAGCTCTTGTTGGGAGACCTTCATTCCAGACCCGAGCTCAGGAGTCAGTACAGACCCACGGCCTTTCAGACCCCGCTGCTCAGAGCAGACCAGGTGAGAGATACTTCTGCTCAGAGCAGACTAGCTGAGAGACTGCTACTCAGAGCAGACTAGCTGAGAGACTGCTACTCAGAGCAGACTAGCTGAGAGACTGCTGCTCAGAGCATATCGGGTGAGAGAGACTGCTACTCAGAGCAGACCAGGTGAGAGAGACTGCTACTCAGAGCAGACTAGCTGAGAGACTGCTGCTCAGAGCATATCGGGTGAGAGAAACTTCTGTTCAGAGAAGACTAGGTGAGAGACTGCTGCTCAGAGCATATCGGGTGAGAGAGACTGCTACTCAGAGCAGACCAGGTGAGAGAGACTGCTGCTCAGAGCAGACCAGGTGAGAGAGACTGCTGCTCAGAGCATATTGGGTGAGAGAGACTACTGCTCAGAGCAGATCAGGCGAGAGAGAATGCTGTTCAGAGCAGACCAGGCGAGAGAGACTGCTGCTCAGAGCAGACCAGGCGAGAGAGACTGCTGCTCAGAGCAGATCAGGCGAGAGAGACTACTGCTCAGAGCAGACCAGGCGAGAGAGACTACTGCTCAGAGCAGATCAGGTGAGAGAGACTACTGCTCAGAGCAGATCAGGTGAGAGAGACTGCTGTTCAGAGCAGACCAGGCGAGAGAGACTGCTGTTCAGATCAGACCGGGTGAGAGAGACTGCTGCTCATAGAAGACTAGGTGAGAGATACTGCTGCTCAGAGCAGATCAGGCGAGAGAAACTGTTACTACAACATGAACCCCTCCAGTCTCTAGGACAAGAAGACGCAATATCTCGATCACTAAACACAGTAGATTCCCCCTTTCCCCTCCAAAACATTAACATGACCATTTATTATTATTTGTTTTGAATATGTTTCCCATTCTTTTTTTTTCTAACTTTTTCAAAAATAATCTTAAAAACAAATCCTTGAGCTGATGTTTTGGTTTGTCTCTAGTTTCAGTTTTAAAACTGACGTGTAAGATGTAGGGGGATCTACCCACGATAAAATGGCAAGTGTTAAAAAGAAACGGGCACCCACTGTTGTCATGGCAGCGCCCTGGGTTCGCACCTTGTCGTGAGTCGCGGTTCAAATACTGTCCAGGCGGGCTATCCTTGGCCACACGATGAGAATATTTTTAGGGTAAACCTAGAGCACATATTTTTTTCCCCAATCACCGCGATTCACTACTCGTCCGGGCTATATGCGTATGTACTAATTACGCTAACGTGTTAGGGATCAGGAAGGCAGAACTTATAGGAAGTGTACCCGCATTTATGTGGAGGAAGCTATTGAAAGACCGTTCAGGGAAAACCATTCTCTGTATATCCGAGCGGTTTATTGCCTTGTATCGATTAGTATGTATCGCTTCGCACGTATCCTTGAATTTTATTAGATTATTTAACAACCTGTACTTTCTGTTCGTTTTTTTTAATTGACTATGTCCAGTAAAACGAAAAGGAAAACCTGACAGAATTTTTGGTTTGATATGTGCCATTTAAATGTTGAGAACCTCATTAGGCTTCCATAGGTAAATTTAGAATTACTATCATTGAAAATGACAAGAAAAAATGGTAGTTTTAGGTTGAAACTCCCAAGCATAGTTTATACGGTGTAAGGTACTGGCCCTCTAACTGGGTGTACAGCTACTGGGCTCTGCTGTAAGGCGATCATACGTGAAAATGTCTGAAGAACGTAGAGTTCTTATTCATGAGATAATATGATAATTTTCTTTGATATTGTGTGATGAATTATCAGCTGTCATACACAAAGAGGCAAGGAATAGGACAATAAGAGGTTTCTAGAATGATCATCAACAATATTGAAAGAGTTGTGTTATCACAATCCACGTGAACATAGAGCTGGTATGAGAATATCGCCCAAGAAGTTTGATGACAAACTTAACACGTTGTCAGTCATTCCTTCCACCTTCCAGACATTCTAAAAAACTTTCGTGAACAATTAAATAAAAATCAACAACTACGTGTGATGATATCAGGTGTTTGGTCCGACCTGTGCATTCAGACGAGGGCAGAGGCTGGTTTCTCTGCAGAGTGGGGGAAGGCCAGTGGACAGTAAAACAAAAATATTTGAAGTGGCTGACTAGGCCAGTTGCTGTTATACTCGGCATGGTCAGTAGCACGATCGATCTGTTTAATTGAAGCCAGTAGCTGACCCTCAGTTGCTGTCTCTCTATCAAGTCACCCCGTGTAAACCAGACGTTGGATGACCCTAGGGAGCAAAACATTTGTCCCGCGCAGTATCCACCTCTCAGGTATTGGCCCCCTCACCCCCTTACTATGGCCCCGCGCCAGTAAAAACCCGACACCCGAGCAGTAAACTGGTCGCACAGTCGATAAAACACACCAGTGAGGGTAATAATGCAGATTCTTGTGTTAACGACTTTGGCAGAACAATCATTGGTAGTTTTTTCTTTTACGTCATGTTTACAAGAAACTGTGAATCCTAAACCCCTTCTCCTCCTCACCCCTTTCCCGATGAGCGGGCCTTCAAAACAAGTCGAGGTAACATGAGGTTAAGTACCCAGCTCTTTTGTGGACACGAAGGAAATGAAGTAATGGGGGGTTCTATCTATTATGACTCCTTGTCTAGATTGTAATCTTGGTCCTGTGAGATATTTATTCTGGATGATGATTTACGGGCAGACGTTATATTCGCGAGTTCACTGTGAGCACATTTATTTTGATCTGTTACTGAAGTTGTAAAAAAATGTAGGGCTTGGTTGAAAAGTGATACAACACACTTTTTATTAGCACCGCGTCTTACTAACAATTCGGGCCATACTATAATGGGCTATGTATGAGGAAGGTTGACTTTAGAGGAAGTGTACTCGCATTTGCATGGAGGAAGAGAGTGGGAAAACATTGAAGAAGGAAAAATCCTCGGTACACCCGACTGGGAATGAACCACTATCTCCCCGTCGTTGACAGTCTAGTCTATTGCACGCCTTATATCAGAGTGGGCCAACGTTCTTCATCCCAAGGGCCAAATCTGATAATTATTTGGCACCTTAGGCCTAAAATATAATTAGTAACATCATCAACTTAATATAGGTAAACAAAAAACACCTAGTAAATAATTAGTTTCAGTACTTTTAAATAAATTGTACTTTTGGTTGATAGAATCTTTCAAATTTTACCGCCAAAACAGTTTATTAATCTCTCAAAAATGTATTATGAAATATGTACACACGCTTTCACAAAACAACTAAATATAAATTTATACATATTTTCATTAATCAAATAAATCCATTGTAAAATACATTCATGAACTTTTTAAATATCTCTCTCTATTTATATTATATGAATAACTAGTTATTTCACATCTACCGCCAAGGGTTTGCCTTTAATTTGTATCCAGGATACTGTGAAGACCATATTATTATCAGTGAGCGTGAGCCTCGTTTGGCCCGCGGGCCGTCAGTTGGACCACACTACTTTAGATCATGCGTCCACCGAAGCGGGTAACACACATTTCATCGAGTCCCCGTTTACAGGAAAATACAGTGAACCCTCGATTTTACGGACTTTGGATTTAACGAACAGCTTGTGCCATTTGCGATTTTATGGACAGTGGTCGAAAAGCTAATGAATTCCGGGGATTTGTGCCCGGGAAAGGGCATGACTCGCCCTTACAATGTCCCCGCATAATGTAATAATATTTAATAATAATATTTAGCACTGTGTCTTACTACCCGTTCGGGTTATACGCTTTAAGTACTAATTACGCTAATGAATTAGGAATTGGGGAGGACGAATTAGAGGAAGTGAACCCGCATTTGCGTGGAGGGAGAGTGGAAAACCATGTAGGAAAAGCCGCCCCCAGTTCACCCGACCGAGATTCGAACCTCGATCTCCCTGTCCTCAGTAGTCGAGCTCAAAACTGTTTCATTTGGTTTCAGAAAATATGTGCGACAGTATTTTGTAGCTTCATGTTTTTTTTAAACTTTGAAGAAGAAAAATAAATGCAAATACTCCACTGTTCTTTTAAATTTGTATGATGGTACTTTACTTATTTCGTTATAATGAAAATGCATTACTAACGCAAAATAAATAATAACTTGTATTTTTTAACCCACTAATTTTTCACCCCTATTTTCAGAACAGGGTTTCTCCCAATTAATCCATAAAATCGGGGGCTAATTGATATATTATATATAATACTAGCAGAAGTACAAGGACAGTGCTTTTTTTTTGTTTGTTTTTTTGTTTCTGGCAGACAGAAAAAATATCTCTTAATTTTATCTCTTCTGAGCCAGTTTTTATTGAATACAAAAAATAAAATCTAAATTTTATAATTCCTGGTTAGATGTGCAAATGTTTGTACATAGGGGCTACTGATTATAAAATATAATCGCTCTGCATAAATGCGCAATGCGCATGACAGATAGACACATTCTTCATTTCATTAATATATAGATGGATTAGAGATGGGTCGAATATTTTATAAATCTCAAATCTAGAATACGAATCTTTATTTTATTAGTGAATCTCAAATCTAATTCTTGAGAAAAAGAATAATATAAAATATATATAGTAACTATATTTTAACTTTTCTTTTTTTGCTGTAATTCTAAAGTTCATACATTCAGTGACCGCCTCTGTGGTTTAGTGATCAGAGTTACTGGCTACTGGTACAGAGGTCCCGGGTTCGATTCTTTATTCTTCTAGAATGTTTCTGTGAAGTAGGTGGGTCAGGGACGGGTTCAACTCAGCATAGTGAGGACAAATGAGAAGCTACTTGAATGGGAACATAGCAGCTCTGGTCTAGAAAACTGGAATTAACGGCTGGAGGGTTCTTTGTGCTGACCACATGACACCCTATATCCGCAGGAGTTGGCGATATCTTCACCAACAGACAGCGGCCACTCGGTCGGTATGGCATGGTGGCGGGTTGAGGCAATGGAGTTTATTTTTCTCCATACATTCAGTCAAATGATAAATGAATGGTCTTGGTTCTAGTTTTTAGGTTTGTCCTATAATTGTGACGAGTCTGAACCAGCAAATAGGTGTATTAAATCTATAAAACAATTTGAAGAAATTGGATATATATTTTATTATTTGAGTCTAGAATTCGATATTTTATATATAAAAATAAATCAGTTACCTTCCCACTGTTATCTGACCGAAGTTACAGCCGAAAGATTACACCCGAATTTCTCGTCATACAGACAGTTACTGGGACATGTACCAAGGAACTGCTCCTGTGTTCTAGTCCCAGTGGTGCCCGGTGTGTCAGGCCGTGTCAAGGGCCTCGGAGCGTGCACCCCCGGATCTGCACGCCAGACCACGTCTCCCAGTGCTCCACAGCTACCTGGCTGGGGAGTGGGTGTCGACGAGATGCGAGACGCGACCCTTGGGCTTGTTCCTCAAGAGGAGGCTGAGGTTCAGCGCCGTGGACCGCACTTGGAGGGGGGAGTATAGGTTCTTCGGGGACCTGGCCTGCACCGCACCCCTCTTCACTGCGACCGCCGGGGGCAGGTAATGTGAGGGAGTGGGTAGCATGAGGTAGTTGTTAATGTTGAATATGAGGGTAACATTGGTAAGTATAAAAATACGGTACTACGAAGAAAGGTAAATTAAACATAAAATATTATGTAATAAATGGTCGAGCACTTTTAAATTCCATCCTTCTCGCCATCGATCATGGCTGGAGTTTCTAGAACTGGTCTGTTCTCCCTAGGTACTCGGGCCGAGGGTCGGAGCTGGACTTTCGCATGGAGCAGGCGAGTTTAACCGTCCTGGACTCGGCCATGGCTAAGAGCCTTCGTTGCGGGGCGGAGCCCTGGGTGTCTGGAGTACCCCGGGACCTATCACGGTCCCACGGATGCTCGGATCTCGGTATCCTCATCCCTAGCGTCGAGTACGAGGCGGTTCGAGTGGACGTCGACACTCTGGGCTCATCGTTGCTGCTGTTGGGCCAGCCTGACACTGACAACCGGCGCCGGGGCCCCGAAGACCGCCCCACGGCCTACCAGCCACCTCTCGTGCAGTGCCGCCCCCAGGACGCCGACCAGGATAACACTTTGTACCCCGTGCACTACGCGCAAGTGGGGCCTCGCCCCTACGCGTCCGGCACCGCCCCCAGCTCTTGCGTCGCCCTTCTCCTCACCTTGGGCATAGCACTTGTCGGAACTGCACAGTGGCTGCTTAATTTGTGAGGATACATCAGCTACCTAGGCTGTGCCATGTTTGTTTAATATGTGAAGACATATCAGCTACCAGGGCTGCGCAGTAGGGGTTTAGAAGGCCACACTAGCAGCAGTTAGACACATGAATACATGTAACTGTGAGGCTGCTGTTCGTCGTGAGGACACGCCAACTGCGCTTTATTGGCGACAAAGCTGCACAGGTAGAGCTGCATCTTAGAAATACTAGTCAACGTTGCGTTCATTAGTTTAAAATAGATAGAATATTTAGTGGATTTAAATTGTTTGTGAAATTTTCCCTCGACTGGAAGAACAAATTTCTATATTCGTGCACCTTTATTTCAATATAAAAATGGAATTAGAGATGTCAGACCCATACCCTCGATTATCAAAACCATCAAGAGCACATTTATTATAGCTTAATTTTGTAAATCTTGATTCTTAGGGCCAGTTTCATAGTTAAGTTTAGTACGCCTCAAGTGCAGCCCTATATTAAATACAAGATAACACCTACCTAAACTCGAATGGAATGGGCCAGTTTTCTATGCGAGAACGGCCCATTCCATTAGAGTTTAGGTAGGTGTCGTCTTGTATTTAGTATAGGGCTGCACTTGAGGGGTACTAAACTTGACTATGAAACTGGCCCTAAGTCCATGACTACACCTACCTACGTACTAAATTTGACTATGAAACTGGCCCTTAGCTTTCAAATCCTAGAAAATGAAAGCTCCGGTAACTAAACTAAACAGCCAGAAAATTGTAAATTAATTCAATACGACCTTTGTTTTCTAGTGAACTTTTTGCATATCAAACATGGCCGTTTTGTCTTGTACTTGATTACTATTTACACTTTTAGTGTTGCATTTTCCCCCAATACATTTACACTACGGTGTATAAGTGACATATTTAAATGGGAGTCGGGATGAATATAAAAAGATTGAAATTGTAAATAGAAAAATATTTAAATTGTAAATATTAAAAATTCTAAAAATTGTGTCTATAGTTTAAGGTGCTAGAATATTCGGGCATAAATTCCTAAAGGACAGAATGCAAGTGGGCTTATAACGTTCCTGATTGTGGCTGTTCGGCAGTAGAACAAATAGGAGAGGAGGAAAATACAAATAACAATACAATTAGTCTACTGACCCCCCTCCCCCGTTTTAAATTACATCATTATATTATATAAAAAAACTCTATTATACACTTCTAAACCAGTTAACTTTGGTTTCACGGTCATTTAGGTCTTAATGACAAACAAAATATTTGGATTTCAAGACATCTATGTGGAGAATGTGAACTTTTAAACTATGTTAAGGGCCATAAAAAATAGTTGTGTGCTCATTCCAGTAAACACCAAGCTTGTGTACTGTTAAAGGTTGAGTCAATTAACCTAAGCGCAACATCTGAACTGATTTGAAATTTCTTGGCTACCTAGGCAGCCTCCTTAAAAAGTGAAGCTGATAAAAATAGTAATTGTGACTACTTATTCTTATATTAATAAAATTAAGAGTTTGTGTGTCATAAGCATTGCGCGATATCTACCACACGCACACACAGGGCTGACATTTTGATTAGATTTTTTGAATCAATTATATACTGTGTCAGAAGCAAAGAAGGCCACGGACAATGCAGGGCTTAAAGGCACCAACTTTAAAGTTACCTTCTATGTATGATCATTAAACTTTTACCTGAGCAACGTCGGGTACTTAAACTAGTCTATAGTAAAAGCTTGTCTCAGGATAATACCAGTGTTGTATGAATAGAGAAATTAAATCTCATGTACAGTGTGTATATAGTAGTAATCTTGTCTATACGGGTAGAAAACTGTGTTTTGTGTGTTTGTGCCAAGTGTAAAGATTTGTGTTTACTGAGGCATTTGTGCGACCGCAATGCGCTAAATGGTTCAGTTCTTTCATTGAAAATAATTTTTAAATTAAAATGTCATATTAAATTATCATATCTATTATAAACTGCTACAGTCCAATATTTATAGGAAGATTTTTTTAGAAAATATGAATATATAATTATTTTTATGTTCAACACTAATATGCCCTAACATTTTACTATATAATATAATAATTATTATTATTACTTCATAGGTATTGATAATATCTATCAAAAGTGACAGTTGAAGATCACATGACTTGAAGTATGGATATGTGAAAGTAGATCTAGTAACTTTTCTACCTGCTCTTCCTATGAAAATTGGGTTGCGTGCAGAATACTAGTTGTAGAATAGGTTTATTTTATCATATCATAAATAGCTGCAATAACCAGCTTCAGTGATCGAATGGTCTAAGGCGTCATTCTCTCAATAAACTGGACTGCCTATGACGGTAAGATCGAGGTTCAAATTTCGTTCGGGTGTACATACTCTTCCTTCACACAAATTCGGGTACACTTACTCCACAGTCCACCTTCCCCATCCCTAACAAATTAGCATGATTAGTTCGTGCCTGCCTACAGCCCGGCCATCTGTGGCATTTTAAACATTTTAAATGTTTGTTCAACAACTGGCCTTAAATGTTGGAATGTGTTTGTTACCCTGGAAAACCTAACAGTATCACAGAAAGTTGAGCTATGTCAGTTGGAGTTTTGTTCCATTTTCTTGTCAATATGTGAATTTGAAAGTGTATTTAGCTTTTCAGTCCAGTTGGAGTGCAGGTTGATTCACAGCTCTTCTCTTTCTTTCTGCCAATAAACCTATCCTGGGTAACAAAGGACGCTTCTGTAAGAAAGAGTCCTTGTGTATTTACAAGAGACCATTCAAACGGGACTTTCTCGTGGGATGGAAGCAGCATGACGTCATTCATTGCAAGGCATACCCAGTCTTTTTAATGTACACTTCATTTACACTGAAAGGTAACAAACAGTCTTACCTTGACGGTTAACAATGTGGCCCTATCCTAGAAGCTTAGCCATAGTGTAAGCATATAAGGTAAGCTTGCAACCTTTCAGAGTACACAAAGGGTTACAGTATAGTTTTCATAGAAATAACCTTTGGACAGATAGACAAGCTACTGAACTACTTTCACATATTCATACGTCGAGTTATCTGATCTAGAGCTGTAGCTTTTGATATATAGCATCAATACCTATAAATTAACAATAATATTATAATAATATATCATTAATGTTTTCCGCTAAAGAATATGTTTTTATTTTATAGAATACGGCCCCTGTGAGAATTGGGCTATATACACGTAACACCGTTTTTAATTAATAACTAAAATCTCTCCGCAAAAGTTGCTATTGTTTCACACCCTAGTAAATGTTCCTCTTTTCTCTTTTTCTCCCCTCCCAACCAACAGACTGCCTTTGAAAGCAAGGATAGGTATCCCCAGATAGGTATCACTTTTATAATAAAGTAGAATCTTACTAACATTTAGTAAATAAAAACTTTTTTCTTCTGTCAACACTGAAAACATCTTACTATATGATTATTGTTATTTTATAGAAATTGATACTATTGTGATAACCACAGTTCAAATGACTTGTATGATTATGTGAAAGTAGATCTAGTAGCTTCTCTATATGTAAAATAGGATTCTTCCTATGAAAATTGGACTAAACTAGTGCTTTCTAGTGGTGAGATGTAGAAACTAATGTTTAAATGTCTGCTTGCAATAAATACTTTTGTCCATTTGATGGCGTGTTCTTTGAGTATTAGTCATTTCACGCCCAGTTTAGGCACCAAGTGCATTTTACAATCAGTTTGAAGGGAAAAATTGAGGTTATTTATTAATAGGAAGTGCAGCAAGATTTATTTGAGAGGAAATATAAAACCATCGTGAAACGAAACCACAAACTGGTATTTTGTCATTCCGGTTTGGTTACAGATTCCATTTCTCGTCTCACCATCCATCCTAACCAGCCGCATATTTACACCAATGGGTTAGGTATGAGTAAAATAGAATTTAGGGAAAATCTACCTATATTTGTGTGGAGAGAGATTGAGAAACCATTTAGAATAATAAACATCTTAATACACCAAGCCAAGATTCTACCCCTGACCTCTCCATCATCAAGAAACTAAATTAGACGAGACTGAAGCCTTTTTCCACGTTGTTCCCACTGTTGTGAGGGACATATATCGTACATTTAAAAAAATGCTATCGTGTTTGAAATGAAATGTAATTAAAAAGTCTATGAATAGTAAATTATTATTTACAGATTCTCAAAAGGTGAATATTGTTTGTCGCAAGATTATTTACATGTGACCAGAAATTTAAAAAAATAAATATTTTACATCATTCAATTATTGTTGCATTATTATTATTATATTTTCACTGCCATGGGAATTATAATACTATTTGAAATTTTTTAAAGACACATCTCAACTATAATATATTTAAAAATATATATATAATTAATTGTTTATATAGTTAGCTAATTATTTTTAGTTTTAATTAATAAATGACTCTTATGTGTGTGTTTTATTTAGGGTTGGTAATTGTTATCGTAATTTGGAATTTTAGAAGACCTTAGTTTGGCAATACTGCCAAGGGAGAATTAGCCCAGTGACTATCAGGGTATAGATGTACAGTTTACAAGTATGAATAATTTAATTATTTTGTAAATAAAAC
This sequence comes from Timema shepardi, assembly GCA_902151425.1. Taxonomy (NCBI): domain Eukaryota; kingdom Metazoa; phylum Arthropoda; class Insecta; order Phasmatodea; family Timematidae; genus Timema; species Timema shepardi. Next base: position 266,717 of record CABFVX010000336.1, read on the forward strand.
TATTACTAACGATAGCAATTTAGAATAGTTAACAATTTAATGTTTCAAAATGGAGATAAAGAGTAAGCATAGTTTTGTATTCATGTCAAAAATGTGTATTATTTTTACATACCTCTTGGTAGTTTGTGTAAATGTTTGTATTGTAAAATCATCGATTAAACAGTGAGGACAGAAATCATTTAGGTCGAAAGGGACGATATAAGTGGAGCTATGTTACTTTGACATTGTTTAAATAAACATTTATAATCGGGACATAGCTAGTTATTAAATTTGATCTCACTGACTTGATTGATGAAATCATTGTTCTTGTACTTGTAAAATGTGATTTGTTGAGTGATATAAAGATTATATTAATACTATTTTGACTTTGTGAATTAATTCTTTGTGCTGATATTTGTTGTTGGTAATATTTGTACAGATTTGTAATTAAATTTAAAAAAATATGTATCTAAAAAATCAAATACATCTGTAGTATTTTTTTTCAAAGAAAAATAAATTAGTTTGAATGTTTTTTAAATTGAGTTGTACATTAATTATAACTTATTCAATTGCTTTTAAAACTATAAATGAAAAAGTGGCGACTTTAGTTTAGAAAACTGAGATTAACAGACAGGGTTTGTCTTGCTGATCACTTGACAACCTCCATCCGCAGAAGTTTGTACTATCTTCACCAACAGACGGCGGCCGCTTGGTCGGTATGACTCGATTGTGAGCTGAAGCCATGGAGTTTTTTTAAAGTATTATTATTATTTATTGATATTAATACAGGGATGCAAACTCCTAAAGAACAATACTAGTAGCAGCCAGACTCCATACCTTTAGTGTTCCAGTTAGGCATAAGTCCAAATAATGTAGTTTAACAATTTTGATCAAAAACATTGATCTCAAAATGTAAAACTGCATCTGAATGAGGCTCGGACATTTTAAACAGTCAATTGTATTTGGATACAGAGGCACATAACAGTTCATTAGGAGATGCATACTACGAAATACGTCCCCCGCTTACCGCTAACCACACCGCTTACCCCTAACCACACCGGCTGTAGAATTTGGCTTATGTAGTGGGAAAAAGGGGTAAATAATACAAATTTTAGGTTCTAAAAACCTTATTTAAATTCATCAAACAAAATAAATAAATCTTAACTAAACCTCTATGTTAATTTTAATCAGCAGCTAAAGTCAACTTTAAAAATACAAATGTACACCAATAATCGCTTGGACTAAGGTGTCCATCTCACCCAATATACTGGATCTGCCGATTACTGGAACATTCCAGTTGGATGTGTTCCCGTGTGTATAGGGGTTTTCTTCCAATTGGTTTTACACGCTCATTCCCCGTAAATGAGAGTACACTTCCTCTAAATTCAACCTTTCTCCTCTCTAACATACTGGCTTAATTAGTAGGCCTACATTTGCGTAGAACGTGAACGAATAGTAAATAATACTTTAAATAAATAAATAAAAACTTGAAAAAATGTGTTAAATAATGAGCTAACCGGGAGTGAGCAAAACAAATTAAGGTTTGTTTTTTCATTGTCCTGTCTTAAAGAATAAAACGACGCTCACCTGCAGGTGTTGTCCTAAAGGGGGGGAAAAAACCTAGCTTATATGCAAGTGATGTCCTATAGAAATATGACGCTCACATACAGGTGTTACTGTCACCTGCAGGTGTTAATGACTTAAATTACTTAATCATATGATAACTCACCTACGAAGCCGGGTGAAGTTAAATTTACAGATTTATTAGTAAAACGATCGCTTTTAGTTCTTTGTATTTGTTTGGTGTGGACTTGATCGGCTGAGCCACGTGGACTGTTATATGTAGTATTTTGATTTGTTACTAGGTGTCGTTTCTTTACTCATAAATGCGCATTTTAATAACTATACAGTCAACTTCCCCGTTAATCCCTTCCTTTTTTTCTATATGTTCTCTGGCGAGAATTGACCGCGCGATGATCTCGTAGTAATCACGTGTGTGTGTTATTATTTAATGGTGTACTTTCAAGAGAGAAGAATCAGGGACAACTTTCGGTCACATCTCTTATCCTCAAATATCAGATCATCTAAAGGTAAGACAGACGATCCAACTAACGCAGTTTAAATTCGTAGTCTTTAATTTGTAAAATAAATTATAGGCCTATTTGTCTCTTTCCCTATCGAACATTTATCGCTCTTTCTGATGTTATTTCCGCTACTAAAACACTTTGTACAAATTACTTTTCGTTATGATGAACAGTTTATAAAAACAAAACAAACTTTTTTTCGTGTTAAATAAATTTGTATTTATTTCTCATCACGAAACAGCTCTAAATTTTAATGGCTTTTTTCTCTACGACCTGTTTAAATTGCATTTGAAAACTATGTTGTTAAAATCACCCTTAGGTGCCCTTTGTTTAAGGCTCATTTTCGCTTACCACATGTATATGGTACATTTTAATTGGGTCAACTCTTCGGTCGATCTGATATTGTTGCACCTCGCGTCGTTTTTGAGCTTTGTTGTTTTAGTGTTTCGTTTGATTATTTCAATATTTTGGTTTATTTAACAATATTAACTTGTTAACATGAGGTTCCTAACTTTCACTCGTCAATGTTATTATATAAAACAAGCACATCCTCAGAATGAGGGAATTGACATTCAGGCAAAGTCCACTGTAAACAGAAAGGAAACATTGTCACATAATAGGCTATGCAATATCACAAATTATACTTTCCGTTAGTGTAAATATACAGATATCCCGGACGGGTGGAAATACGCGAATCACGGAAACTATAACTATGTCGTGTCGTGGAGTGTTGCCAGGGTAAGCAGTGCTAGTATAAACTGTACCTGTGGTATGTTGTCATCACTGAGTAGAACACTCATTGGTCAAGTATTGACATTTCCATGTGAGGTGTGTAGAGCAGAGACTGTGTGATTGGTCAGATGGGGACAGAGTGGGTTATAATTGATAACATATCACATGTAGAATTTTAACGAACTCTGCTTAACCTGGAAACACTTCACGACACGAGACTGTAAAATAAAATTATTAGGACTATGGCCGATGCTGAATGTAGGCTTAGCACAATTAGTACTCTATTAGTTGGGAAGCGTAATGAACCAATACATACATAATATGCGCCAGCTAGAATCGAAACTAGAGTCCCCTAAATTGAAAGTCAACCTCTATAACCACTGAGCCATGAGGTAAGCCTTGCCTTGCTGCCCCCTCCATTTCCCCAACCTGTTCCGCCCGCTTGTGGGAGTACTATTAGTTCCAGCCCCAGGTGGGCTAACCCCCCTCCTCCATCTTTTCCCAACAATTAACAAGGTAAACATCCCTCCCAAGATTTCAATTTCAGATGTCGGGGTTGCCCCCCACCCCCAGTGTAGCATCGGTCTGAAGGGGTAGGGTGGAGGAGGGAGAATAGACTCACCAGGAGTCCGTAGACTCCCCCTGATGAATCAGGGCCACAGAGCTTTGAGGAGGTTTTTGCGCGAGCTGAGAGAGGATGGTCCTAAAGAAGCTATGCAAAAACTAGCAGCCCGCGGACCGAATGTGGCCCGAATTCGTGATCTTCGCGACCTGTTGATGAGCCAACATACTATGCGGCAACATTCTTCTTATAATAATTTTCTAGAGATACACAATTTAAGATGAATGGCATTTGGAAATTGTACTTTATTTGAATACATTTTTATACTCTATTCACTAAAGATAGATTGCAAAAAAAAAAAAGTTTACATGAGCGTGTAAACATGTGCTTTCTTTTATAAAAAGACAAGGACACGCATTTGTGATCACTTACTTTGAACATGAAGTTAACACAAAGTTTAAAGAACTTAATACTAAATATTCCTTCACCTCTGACAAGACATCTTGTGAATGTGAGGAATGCCAGGCCTCCACCGTGGTTCGGATTCCACGTTAAACTGTAAGGTCCTCCATTTCATCTCACAATCACCCTACCAATACATATTAGCGTAAGTGCGTATAACCCGAACGGGTAGTAAGACGCGGTGCTAATAACAATAATAAAACTGTAAATTAAAGGCTTCATCTTTCTTATATATATATAAAAAAAAGGAGGAAGCGAAGTCCTCTAATATTACATAGGCTATATTCTTAAATTTTATTTTTGTATTAATAGCAATTTTTTTTACCTTCTTCGGTAGCGGAATGGTCTTTGGACTCTCAGGAGACTAGACTGCCGATAACGGAGAGATCGGGGCTCGAATACCGGTTGTGTCTTTTGAGGGTGGTTATTCTAAATTGTTTTCCCACGAAAATTTGGGTACATTTCCTCTGAATTCAACTTTCCTCGTTCCTAACACATTAGTTAAATGAGTACATAATCCGTATAACCCTAGAGGTTAGACGCTTCTGTATATACAGTAGTCTCCGTCATCCGAACTAATTGGGACCAAGACCTATTTGGATTACAAGATTTTCGGATTAACCGAAATCTTTCCTGTAATGAAAATTAAAAAATCACTTAAGGTCTAATGGGCGTGTTTACGTGTGTGCTATTCGCGAGCGCTGAGAGACGGAGGGGTTAGAGGGGAGGGGGGGGNTAACAGGTTCACTGGTTTACGACAAAAGAGACTTAGCGATTTTATGAACACACCAAATAAATAAATAATTGTTATAAGTACCCTAGAATATGCTATTTTCATCATTTTTTAAAACAAAACAAGCAGTGAATTTATACATGGTTTCTTTTCGATACTTTGTGCTATTACAATACATTTTGTTTTAAACTTAAATTATTTTTTCTTCCACTTTTGTTCGAATTAACTAAATTTCTGGATTAGCGTAGTTCAGATTAACGAGATTCTACTGTAATCGAAAAAAAAAAATACTAAGAAGGATGAATTTAGAAAAATCAAATGTCACTATCTTTCTTACTTTATGGAATTAGGAATTAGAACCTAAACTGCAATATTATAATAATTTTATTATTTTTAAAGATTTAATTTAAGGTAAACTCATAGTTTAAAAGTTGTATTCACTGTTTCTTGATAAATACATTCTAAAGACATATAAAGAAAAACCATCACAATTTTTTTAAATGTAAACACTAAAAACATGACATTAGGATGAAATGTCATATTTAAATTTTCGATCTGGGTAAAGAATCGATATTTTTATTTAGGTACCTCAATTCATTACTACTCAGAGAATGTTAGTTTTTATTCCTGTAAGGTTGGGTTTATTTTGTGACCAGATCGGTCATATCAACACGCGACTTACACGCTAACTCTCTTATAAAACAGCCACATAAACACTATCTCCTTGCTAGTCCATCAATATGAAAAGGAAGCCACAGTTTTGTCCAAGTCTATGTTATTTTTAGGCCATGCTGGGAATCGAACATGGTATATAGTAGCTCTGGAGATAATCGCGCTACTGACAGAACTAAGAGTTTGACAACGCTGGTTGCTTATAATAAATTTAAATATTCAACAATTTCTTTCTAGAACGTCAAATGTGCTATACAGGCTGATTTAGACAGTAAGGAACTTTTGTGACAGTCACAAAAGTTCTAAATTGTTTTATAATATATCCATACGTCCCGTCATGTGAGTTGTTGCTATCACTTTTGATAGAGATTATCCAAATCTATAAAATAATACCGATAATATCGTAAAATAATTTTATTTTCTTCTGTTGACCACAAAATGTATGCATTTAGGTTTTAATTTGGGTGGAATGTTAACGCTACCTCTTTACTTCGGTGGTATTATTGGTTTAGTGGCAATACTAAAAAATAAAAAAAATAAAAAAATAAAAATATATTTGTGACGGTAAATATTATATAACACTATCTGAGTAATTGCGCAACTAAGTATAGTTGTTCCTTCCTGAACTGACATACTAAAATGTAATATAATTATGATATAAGAGAGAAACAATTTTGTCATGAAGTCGTCAATGGAACTGATATAATTATATGTTTGGTTTTTTATTGCCTCTTTACTTATCTCCTTGGTGAGCTATAAGTTTGGATATTAAATTATTTATCATTATTCAATTATAACCTTTCTCGACCCATTATAACTTCTAGTAATATTATTATAAGTTATTTTAAATAACGAGTGATACTATCAAACAATTTAAAATATTTTACGAAATTTTTAAAAATAATAAATTTAATCAAGGTTTAATACAAACTTATGACAAGGTAACAACAAAAATTAGAGTTAAAATTATTATTCTTTTAAAAATGTAAAAATAGTAAAAAGAATAAAAAACTACATTGTTGAAAAAACAAATGTTGCATATTGTGTATACACTTTTGTATTGTAAATCAAATTTTTAATCCAATATGCTATGTAAAAAAACCATGCTAAATTGTTAGAATGGTACTGCACTCTCGCGGGGAATTTAAATACTATTCATTCTTAGTGTGTATCAGCGCTACTAGAGCGCAGTAAGCGCCACCATTGCTAAGCCTGCTCTGGTAGCAATAAATAAAATTGTTTATATTCCATTTTAGTGTAATAAAACACTACTAGATCGCAGTAGAGAGTTATTTTAGCTTTACAACAACAGATGGAACTACTGATATAACGTTTGCCAGACATAATTTATCTTGTTTGTTACTTTCTATGCAAATGTGGAAATTGTTTATTTAAAGCTCACTTGGACACGAAATCGGTCATTTAGAATACAATACAGCAATCACTGAATTCAGAAGTCAAGATTCAATACTAAATTATAGTTTCCAGTCTCCTTATCAAATAAATGTGATAACAAATCTAAATCAACCATTTAAAATAGTTTTTAAATTGTTTGAATTATGATCGAGGTGACCTGGTGGTCTAGGGGTAAGGAGTCAGACTTCTATGCTGGCGGCCGGGGTTTAATCCTCGGACCCGGCAAAGATTTATCTGATTACCAAACCCTTCCTTCACCTCTGACAAGACATCTTGTGAATGTGAGGAATGCCAAGGCCTCCACCGTGGTTCGGATTCCACGTTAAGCGTATAACCCAAACGGGTAGTAAGACGCGGTGCTAATAATAATATTATTATTATTATTATTATTATGATCGGTTGAACGCGCTCCGTAAATAACTAACACGATTATTTAAAGCTTACAATAAAGAGATCTCATAAGCAATATAAAAATATAGCAAGAGAGAAAACGAATCCTAAATTTGTAGATAACTATAAAAATATAGTGATCTTTGTTACAATCGTTCCGCAATATAAACACTAAACCTTGAGTCCAATTTTCATAGAAAGGACCTTAGCTGATAGCAAGAGAGTTTACTAATTACACTTTCATCATGTATTCATACGTCAAGTCATGTAAATGTGGCTGTCACTTTTGATCAATAATTATAATAAATACCTAAAAACTAGTGCTATGAACAGTGGATCTTGCTCCTTCCATATTCTTATCTTTATCACGGTCTTACGATTTATAATTGGAATTCAAGTTAAAATATTTTCAATAATTTTTCTTTGGTGTTGAGGTTTATATTTTTTCCTCCGTACTCTTCGTTTACCTTGAAAGGCAGTAAGTAGTCTAACCTTGACGGATTACACTATGATTTTATCTTATAGTTTATATCATAGTGGAAGGTAAACTTCCTGCCTTTAATGGTAAACGAAGGGCACATACATGGTTCGGCCTAGGTTTGAATAAGGTAAGACTGCTACCTTTCTTGTTTCCACTATGGTGTAACTTATAAGATAGAATCATAGTGTAATATTTCAAGGTAAAACTGCTACCTCTCTTGTTTCCACTATGGTGTAGCTTATAAGATAGTATCATAATGTAATATTTCAAGGTAAGACTGCTACCTTTCTTGGTTCCACTATGGCATATATAAGATAGAATCATAGTGTAATATTTCAAGGTAAGACTGCTACCTCTCTTGTTTCCACTATGGTGTAGCTTATAAGATAGAATCATAGTGTAATATTTCAAGGTAAAACTGCTACCTCTCTTGTTTCCACTATGGTGTAGCTTATAAGATAGTATCATAATGTAACATTTCAAGGTAAGACCTTTCAGTATAAACGGAGTGTACATTATATTCTCACCAATTTGAATGTTAAGAATTCTACCCTAGCATAAAATGTATTTTACCTCCCACCCTCCCTTCCCCTTCAACCACAAACACAAGCAAAAAAAAAGTGCAATTCTCGTCCGTCGTAATTTGGTGTTGGTATCCCCGCGTTATGAGAAGGCGTGTTTTTTTTTTACTATTGAGAGAAAGACTTGGTGATGACGTCATAACCGAGACGGTTAGATGGGGCAATAAACAACCTCGAGAAGGAAATGAGGACCTAAGACTGGCGATAAAAACTAGCGGCGCCGATATAGTATCTGGGGCAGAGTGTGGGCGTTACTAGTAATTATTATAACTGTCAGAGTCGGGTCTCGTCGCGGGACTCTCGCCTGGGAGACCTCAGTTTATGAGGCTTGACACTCCTTCAGGCGAGTGAAGGTATACCTTGATACTCTTACGAAATTAACATTTGCAGCACCTTTTAGGAAATACAAACATGATATGTTAGCTATCAACATTGATAACATTTTTTATATTATTAGTTTTAATTAATTATATCAATATTGTATACTTTCTCGTGACCTCTGGGAGATAGAAAATATTGTGGTCGTTAGCTAAACTTGAGATTTTGAGGGATGTCGACGTTTCATGAGCCTGTGAAAAAAAAAGTGGTTTTCGCGATGCCGTGTCTGTCTGTCTGTCTGTATCTCGACTTAGAGCCGAAAACATTTGACCGATCGGGCTAAAACTTGGTATCTAAGATTTTCCTAAAGTTTTCCGGAGGAGTTTTTGAAATTGACTATCTAACCCTAAAATTAAGAAAACTTTGTTTACTTTTAGGCGAAAATAAAGGAGTATTTTCTTGAAATTGGCTCTAATGATTTTGACTAAAATAATCGTAGCCAGACACTGTTTATCTGTGTTTTATTTAAGTTATTTATTATTAACTTTCCGAACCGACTGATTATGTCGGAACAAGATTTCACCCGACCGGGATTCGAACTCTGATCTCCCCGTCATTGGCATTCCAGCCTGGTGCGAGACTGACGCCTAAGCGTAGCACCATGCTGGCGCGACTCATATAATGCATTTTGGACTTCCTGACGCTAGGGCGGATTGCTGATATCGGCGGGATCGACTCTGATCCGAGAGGTTGGGTTTCAGTTCTGACCGGCTCCACTCGGGATAGTTTCTCCCCAACTTGGCTTTCTATTCTCTCTCCAGACGAATACAGATGCGTATTCATAAAATAAATACATCCTTCTCACCTTGTTCCCTCGGCTTAGAAAGGCTTATGGGCAGCTAAGTCCAATTTTTGAATTAAGAATTTTATTGGATCGGTGGATAAGCTAATAGGTCAACTTTAACGTGTTCATACGTCAAGTCAAGGTATCTGCGGTTGTCACTTTTGATAGATATTATAAATAAATATAAAATAACACAAATACTATAGTTAATTAGAATTAGTTGAAAATTGACATCTGAACACGGGAATTGAACTCGGGACCTTTAACTTAGCACGCCAATACCCTACCACTGAGATATCCAAAAAACATCCCCTGATCAGGGTCATTCTTCACTCATGGTTTAAAGCTGAGTTTGTGATGGAATGGTAATAATAAAAATAAAATGTTATTAATGTTGCTCCATCTCCCATGATAATAATTTTAAAATGTGGGTATTTTCTAAAAGGTCCTTTCTATCAGAATCGTACTGTATTATCGTGATTGAAGCGTACACACTATGGTCTTAAAGTTGTTCACCTATTTTAGGTTAGATTGTAAGTCGTGTTTAGATGGTAACGATACAGAATAAATAAATCGAAATATCTCTTCCCTAGATTGTTTGATCACCTCCACCACCCACCCGCTTATCCTAAAAAAAAAAAATACACCAAACAAATTGCTCTGAAGAGGGGATTGTTTGCAACAACAGAGGGGGTATTATCAGCTAGAGTGATAGTGTGGAAGAGGGAGGGGGAGATGCCGATACTAGGGGGGAGGGGGGGCTATTGACGCAAAGTCTTCGTGGTCCCAGAATTAATCACTCTCCTGACAGATTGGCCGGCAAACAGACATTCTCCATCTCTCTCTATGTCCGGCAGACCAATTCGTTTTGTCGGGGGATAAGCGGGGCTCAATTATTAACGTACAGTCCACCCCCCCCCC
>CABFVX010000336.1:277063-322360 GCA_902151425.1 Timema shepardi
CGAAGAACCGCTTTGCACCCCCCTACAAAAATCCCCCCTCCCATCTTTTTAGTTGGTCGAAAGAGAAGAACAGAAAAATTATGGAATTTCTTTTGACATGGTAACTAACGTGAACGAGGTAACTTTCGCAGTTACTTTCAAAATCTTCACAACACATAAGTTATTTTATCGAAATCTGTATTTCTAACGTTATACAAGCACACAACGTTCCAGATTATGTTCTAAACGACCGCGTTATTTCTTTAGATTTATTTTATACTGAATCATACTTACAGATAATCTAATAACCATGTTATTGGGTTTAATAAAAAAAAAATCGAAACATTTCACAAATAAAATATTGATGTATAAGTTTATAAGTATTTTTATATTTTTAAACCGATTCTTAAGACTCGTTCAGATTATATGGGCATGCGTTAGTTACGCTAATGTGATAAGAATGAGGAAGGTAAAATTTAGACTAAACGTACTCGCCTTTGCGTGGAGGAATAGGAGAAACCCACAAAGAAAAATCCACATCAAGGACACAAACCTGATTTTCCCATCACCAGCGAACTAGACTAAATGAGCTTGAAATTTGGACCATGGGGCCACCGCCACGGGTTTTTTGGTTTTAAAATATTCGGAGGCAACATTGTTCTTCATTTAATAAAGCGTGTGGCATATATCATTGGATAAAACAACTTCTTTATAATTTTTATCGATGACGTCTACCAAAGAGAACTGTTAAGAATGTAATAACATAGAGGGAGCGAGGTCTACTGTTCACAGAACCACTAATTTTACTACAGATAACAAACTGTGTCGGAAAAATATCGAAAATGGCGTGTAGACGTTGATACGGTCCGGTTAACTTAAATACTCACTAGTAAGATGGAGTATTTTTTGTTCTTGTTTGAGCCGAAATAACCATCTTGGTGGTCATCATGGGTTTTAAAAACCTTCCTCAATGACAAGGAACGAACCGTGACCGACATGACACACGAGGCCAATGCTAGAGTGTTTAAATACAAGAGAATCTCGGCATTTATTGACAGGTCCGCGTCTAGCTTGCCTTTACAACAACAACAACAACAAAAAAACACCGAATGGATAAAAAATAAACTCGAACAAAGAAATTTGATGAAAACTTTCTCCTGCAAAGTTTCATGCTAGTCTATTGTTCGTAATGTTGCTGCCAGAAATAAATGACGCGCCTTCTAAAATAGTTCAAATCTGTCGATGCGAGAAGAAGTACCGTCTTTACTTATTACATGTAGACCTCACATCTGATTGGTGGTAAATTAATAGGAATACATGTTCCGGTTGAACGATCTTTTTACCCGCCAGCTATTCGCGTTTTCACGGAGAAGTATTCATTTTTATAATAATAATAATAATAATATTTAGCACCGCGTCTTACTACCCGTTCGGGTTGTACGCTTTAAGTACTAATTACTCTAATGGATTAGGAATTGGGAAGGTTGAATTAGAGGAAGTGAACCCGCATTTGCGTGGAGGGAAAGTGGAAAACCATTTAGGAAAAACCACCCCCAGTTCATCCGACCGAGATTCGAACCTCGATCTCCCCGTCCTCAGCAGTCGAGCTCAACACGACAAGCGCGTTGGCCAACTACGCCACCGTTCATTTTTATACTTATTTTGATAGAAGTCCGTTATGTAAGGCTCTCTATCTTACTAAAATACTATCATACAATAGGATTCCGGTATGAAATAAGGCCTTCCAGAACAGGATTTCCACAAAAAAGCGCATAGTTTGTGTCATGGCACTTCTCAGGCTTTTTAAAACTGTAGTAGGTGACCTGGCGGTCTAGAGGTAAGGTGTCAGACTTCTGTGCTGGCGGCCGGGGTTCAATCCTCGGTCCCGGCACAGATTTATCTGATTATCAAACCCTTCCTTCACCTCAGACAAGACATCTTGTGAATGTGGGGAATGCCAGGCCTCCACCGTGGTTCGGATCCCACGTTAAACTGTAGGTCCTCCAGTTCATCTCACAATCACCCTACCATCACACATTAGCGTAAGTGCGTATAACCCGAATGGGTAGTAAGACGCGGTGCTAATAATAATAATAATTTAAAACTGTACCTGTGATATGTTATCACTCATGATGCCCCATTTGACCAATCATACATAGAGACTGCTCTACATACCTCACATGGGACTGTTTGTTATCACCCACTCTGTCACCATTTGACCAGTCATACATAGGCTCTGCTCTACATACCTCACACGGGAATATATGCTATCACACACTCTGTCCCCATTTGACCAATCATACATAGTCTCTGTTCTACAAACCTCACATGGTCACGTATGTACGTTGATATCTATATTTGGTGGTCTACTGAGTGACGAAAACAATAATTTAACAAGAGCAATTTATGCTAACTTTGTTTTCCCTGGCAACACTCCACGGTACGACACTGGGCATTTAGTTTCTGGCACATGCGCTTATTGTAGTGTATTAAAGTGTCATATAAGTAAGATACATGATACGATAAACAAATGTTAGGTTCCAGAAGAAATAAACAGATTCTTGCACCCTTTTCATTTTAAAGTTCAACTCTTAAAATACAACTAGCCATTACAAAACTGTATTTTGAAAAGGTTTGTAAAAAATAATAATAAATGGTTTCTCTTCTTATGAATGACTATAGGGCGAGGCTTAAAATATCTTTAGGAGAGCTGAACATAACATTGAAAGTGCTAAAAGTAATTGTTGAGAGGGTTAACAAATATCATTTTTGGAATAGTTAAAAAAATATCATTGGGAGGATTAAAAATATAATTTGAAGAGAAAAAATATTTTTGGGAGATATAAAAATATCGTTGGGAGGTTAAAAAAATCATTGGGAAGGTTAAAAATATCATTGGGAGATTTAAAAAACATCATCGTGGGTGTTAAAAAACTATCACCAAATGGTTGAAATATTCCCTCGTAAACTGTGGCATTCGAACGTTTTGGAGACTTCATCAGCGACAGAACTCTGGCGGCAATAAACTCCAGTGATGCCAATATTACAGCATATAACTACTCTTCATAAGACCGGTCTAGACTTCGGGCCCCTTACAAAACTACCATACAATAATACAGGGCTAGGGGGAAGACGGGTTAAAGAAGACACAACATTTTTCTGCCCTGTTTGACTCGTCGGGGAATTTTGTTTTTCTATAAACTTTATTTTTATGTGCGTTTAATGCAGAGATGAAATGTTAGGGAAACGATGAAAGGGGGGTAGCGTAAAAATATCTCCCCCCTCCTCCTATCCTATTTCAAATAACTGAGCAGGGGCCAAAACAGCGGCAGCCAAGATAAACGCGCACACGATTCCAAAAAAACGTAACTCCGGACCCCTTTTCTCCTATCTCAACCATAAGTCGGCCCTCCGATGCATTGTCGTTTAAAAGTCAAAAGATCACATTATACCGCGCGTATAAGAAAGATGGGAGGCTAACAATAATATGGACACAACTTTGCTATACGTTTTTAGAAAAGTAAAATAAAACAAATTCACTTGAGAAAGTAAACTTTCCTCTCTATGTCATCAACATATGAATGACTCGCGTGGGTTGGTTTACAAGTCCTAACTTATAATAAATGGGGGAGGGGGGAAGATGTTTTTTAAATATCTTTAGAGAAAATATAAATGTTTGGTTAAAAAAGCTTTACTTTTATAAAGGGAAGGATTTTCTTTGATGGGGTTTTGTCGATTATGTGGTAAATTTGGAAGAAATTAATTAATCTTGGGAGTATTTAGATTTCTGTCACTTTTAGAATGTGGTCGAATCCACTATTTTACGTATACAAATTTTTAGTCCGAATCTTCATTTAACTTAAGAATCCTGAATATTGAATTTGAATCCGAATCTTGGGAAAAATTACGAACCTAAGAAGAAATATAAATATAATGGAATAGTAAAAAAATAGAAATTGTAAATCATCTTTTTTACCTGTAATCCATTCATTAATTCAGTTAAGTGTTAGGTTACCTGGTGGTCTAGGGGGTAGGTTTCGAGACTTCTTTGCTGGGGTCCAGGGTTCAATCCTCGGTCCCGGCACAGATTTATTTGATTGCCAAACCCTTCCTTCACCTCTGACAAGACATCTTGTGAATGTGGGGAATGCCAGGCCTCCACCGTGGTTCGGATCCCAAGTTAAACTGTAGGTCCTCCATTTCATCTCACAATCACCCTACCATTACACATTAGCGTAAGTGCGTATAACCCGAACGGGTGATAAGACGTGGTGCTAATAATAATAATAATTATAGTTAAGTGTTAAATTAATGGTCTGGGGCTGGTTGTTGAGTTTGCCTTCCTAATTATGATGGTTTTAAAACACCATTAGGCAGTATTAGAGCTCTAAAACAAAACTCAATTGAAATATTGATTAGAAATAAAAGTATTTTAGTCTTGAATCCAATTTTTTCTCGGATCCACGAATATCCAAAAGGATTTGAGGATTCTATCCCTATAATAAATATAAACATACGAAGATCAATTTGAGTGTATAAATATTTTTTTTAAGTGAGTAGAAATTGGGTTTGATTTTAAAAAAAAATCTTTTTATTTCAAATTTACTAATTTTGATAAGCATTCAGATGTTTTTTTACCACCTGTCTGTCCATCCATCTATAAATATCCAGTGATATTATAACAATATCACCGAATATATTAAAACAAATTTGAATCATTGTCAGACCAAATTTATTTATTTAAGGTATTTAACGTGCACTTTCTGAACCTACTGATTATATCAGAACACGGGAATTTCTATGAGCAAGAGCGAAAGGGTCTACCAATTTGGCCGGAAAAGGTATTTTCATATATCATCCAGGGTTTTCTTACATATCACAATCGACATAGGACCGACTGTTTTACTTTCCCTCCGAAGGAAGTTGTGCTACAGAATTTTATTGCTTGGGCCAAATTAAAGTACAGATGGTTTATTCGCTCAACAGAATATTATTTTATCTAAATTTGAAAACATACACTTTGTAATCAGTAAAAAGTCTGTGAAATTTGAGAAAGATAACAGATTGGTTTTTTCTTTAACTTTTTTTTTATATTGTAGAAGCGTGAATGTTTGAATTTCCATTCTATACATTTTATTCATTTGCTAAAAAGTTTTTTTGTAATACTGCTATTTATAAATACTATTTACTGCTATTTATGGGTTTTACTTAATAAAATGAACACTCCATTACTTCTTTTTATCATTAAAGTGCCCAAAAGTGTAACTGTAAGGAAACGTCTTATTTTTAATTTCAGTTTTGACATTTTGAGCTTTTCTAATTTAGTGTGTTTGTAATTAACTTTCCCCAACGTAATGAATTCATTGGGGTACAAGTATATCTTAGACGTATATGAACTATTTTTTGTCCGGAAGATTTTACGAGAGGCATAGTTATTGCAACCCCCTAATAAAACGATGCTTTAGCGTAATTCCATCTAGGTATGCTCGTTTCTCATGCTTAGTCCATTCTGGCACGTCGATAAAATGAACTCATCTGCTCATATTTTTCTTGCAACCTACAGACAAATTAACATTTTATGAAAGAGCAGAATGAGATCTACGTGTCTATAAAATGTTGATTTTATTGAACCTCATCTTAATGCAAAAAAAAACTCAAAACCTGCAGTTAGTTATGTCTGGGTTAGTTTTTAAGTGCGTAAACATTATATAGCTCGCGAATCTCAAATAATTCACAAAAACATTTTTGTGTTCGTTTCGTCTATCATTATAATGGAAACAAATTAAAATTATTTGCTGAAATCCAAGGTTTTTATTTCTTATAAACACTCCACACCCCTTATTTTTATTATGAATTGTTTGGTGATTATATTATTTAAACTTTATATGAAGATCATTATTTCAATTATATATATTTTTTACCGGTTGGTTTACAAAATATTGATCATTTCTCGTCAATTAAAATTGTTTAATATAATTTGGTAATCAATTGAACTATACTTTTTAGGCCAAGAGTTCCCCCCCGCCCCCTCAAGGTATTTTATGTCTGTCGGATCTATAAAAGAATCATTTGGAAACTCTACATAAAATTATTTCAACAAAAAATAACGTTTTCTATAATATATAGTTATTCTCTATGAAAGAATTTGGTGTAAATTATAACTATATAAAAAAGGAAGCAAGAAAACAGACGTTTCCTTTAGGTCTTACCGATAATGTCTTATTATAACTTATCTTTAAGAGATAAGACCTTATTATGCCCTATTAACTGTATTTTTCGAAAGATTTGTTTCAATAGATTTGATATAGAACCTACTTCCCATAAATTTATGCAAGCCAATTAATGGACTAGTTTGAAAAATAATACAATTCTAAAAATTATAAAAATACTCAATTAAAATTTAACCGATTTCTTGTGTACTGAATTAAAATAATGACTTTTTTTATACTATATACCTGGGTGTATAAATACTACCCCTTCCAGCGGGTGAAGCTTATGTAATTTAATTGATATCCTCGTTATGTAAGAACTACAGTAGTATTTTGTTAAGAACCTTTTAGGAAAACAAATATATTATTTTGTGGTCAACATTGATAACCTTTAGATATATTATTTTTGTTATTTTATAGGCTATTGATAATATCTATCAACAGGGACAACTGTGTATCACATGACTTGGCCAATAATGATAATAGTGATAACTGTTGTAATGATATGAGTTCTCGTTTCTCATTCTACCCAGCTACCTCAAATAAATGATACAAAATAGTAAATTCCATTAAGACTTCAGCCATTGGATTAGACAATATTGACTTACAAATTATAACGTTATGATTGCCTTATTGCCTACCTGCGATAACTAACACAGTAAATTTCTCTTTAAGCACCTCGACATGTCCACACTTATGGAAACTAGCTGAGGTAATTCCTTGCCCCAAAATAAATAATCCATCAACGTATGCCCACGTTAGACCCATTAGTATCCTCCCTGCAATGTCAAAAATTACTGAAAAAGTGGTACATAAGCAAATGACTGAATACTTAGAAAATAGCAACTTATTATTCTCAAAGCAATCAGGTTTTAGAAAAAAGTATATCACTACCACTGCTCTTCAGAGTGTATCAAATGACCTTTACAAAACCAGGGACAGTTCACCACTAAGTATTCTGTTATTTTTAGACTTTTCAAAGGTATTTGATACCGTAAATCATGATATTTTTTTGTCTAAGCTACGACAACAATACATATTTTCGTACAGTGGTATACTATGGCTCCGGAACTAGTTACTAATCGGCAGTAAAAGGTAGTATTAAATGTTATTAGCGGACCGGTCTCTTCATCCCTGAGACCTGTAACGTTTGGAGTCCCACAGGGCAGTTAGACCTATAACTGGCCCTCTTATATTTTCACTATACCTAACTTCAATGTTGTTTTATTATTATTATTATTATTATCATTATCATCATCACGTCTTACTACCCGTTCGGGTTATACGCACTTACGCTAATGTGTAATGGTAGGGTGATAGTTAGATGAAATGGAGGACCTACATTTTAACGTGGAATCCGAACCACAGTGGAGGCCTGGTATTCCCCACATTCACAAGTTGTGATTAATACACGTCTTGTCAGAGGTGAAGGAAGGGTTGGGTAATCAGATAAATCTGTGCCGGGACCGAGGATTGAACCCCGGAATCCAGCACATAAGTCTGACACCTTACCTCTAGACCGCAAGGTCACCCCTAAATTTTTAACTCTCTCTTATCAGTATGAGGATGACACTAAATCTTACGTTTCATTTGCACCGGAAGATATTTATAAAGTAGTGAAAGGTATAAATGAAGATCTAAGCACTTTGTCGGTCTGGTGCAACGTAAACTGCCTGAAGCTCAATGTCAGCAAATGTGCTTACATGTTGATAGGTGGTGTTACTCTGCTCAAAAGAATATGCGTTGATTCAAATATACAAATTGGTAGTGTGTCGTTACCCAGGGTAAAGCACTATAACTTAGGAGTAGTACAGTAGCTCCATGGCTTCTTTAGTGCTGATTGACAGCTCACAGCTGACAAGCTGACAGCTTTGAAAAGTTACCAGACCAAATTATGTATTCCTACGCCGAACCATATGATCTGCAAAAACATGTGTCTAGCAGTTGTTACTTCTTACAGTCAAAATTTAGGTATATACCTAAATGTAGACTGTCAGAAGTCAGCTGTGAACTGTCAGTCAGCACCAAAGAAGCCATGAGGCTGCTGTAATTGATTAAAATTTATCCTAGGGAAAAAATGTCACGTCTTGTGTACACAAATCATATTATTGTTTAAAGCATCTTTATAAATTCAAGCACATTCTACCAAATGGCATAAAAACAAACATATGTGAAACATTGGTCCTGTCAAACCTTGACTACTCCTCAGAACTTCTTCTTGGCATGAATAAAAACTTAAAACTTAAAATACAAAAAATACAAAACTCCTGCTTAAGATTTATTTTAACCTAAAACATTATAATCATGTTAGCAATTACCTAAAAAAAAGTTGCTCATTATAGAAAACGACGTATTTTGAGTTTTAGTTCACGGCTTTATAAAATTATATAATCGAAATGCCCGTCCTATCTCTGCTCAGAGGTGAGCAAAATATCTTCCATACATTAATATAAAACACGAAATAGCGCTTCTATACAAGTGCCCAAACATCGAACTACGAACTTTGAAAACTCATTTACCTTCCAGGCGGCTAGGGTTTGGAATGCTATACCGTCAGATTTTAATACTTTCAGAAAAAGGTGGAAGAATCATTTGCTGGGCAACAAACCTTTATAAAATGAAGCATCACATGTCCATACAAAACTATAATAAAAATAGTACGATATTAACAATTAAGTTTCAATATTTGTATCGTTCAACCTCTTGTAATATTTAGAATAACATTAGCATAAGTTACTCTCGGTTGTAAGACCGGCCATGAGCTGAAATTTTACCTGGAAGGTGAAGATTCAACCCCCGGAAGGTGAAGATTCAACCCCCGGAAGGTGAAGATTCAACCCCCGGAAGGTGAAGATTCAACCCACCGGAAGGTGAAGATTCAGCCCCCGGAAGGTGAAGATTCAGCCCCCGGAAGGTAAAGATTCCCCCCCCAGCCAACAACGCTGGGAGAAATCTGGTCCCAATATTATTTGCCATACTTTTCAAACGAATGCTGGTGGATTTCCTTGATTATTCGTCCTCCTCATCTTTAAAAGTCTTGATGAAGTACTTGTCGCTAACAAACTTCCGTCCACCTTGATAATTTCTAACCGTTCGGGTTATAGACCTACACGTATGAATTAATCATGCTAATGTGTTAGGGATGAGTAAGATTGAATTCAGAGGAAGTGTACCCGCAGTTACGTCGAGGGAGGGTGGGAAACCATTTAGGAATAACCACACTAATACCAGGGTTGTTATTATTTTACCCAGTCCAAAAAAACTGGGTTTTATTGAAAATACTTAAAAAAACAAACTAAAAACCACTTATTATATTTTGGATACAAATCAATTGTCTAATTTTTGAAAATTGTTAGTCATTCTGTTGAAAACCTTTTGGTTCAAACCCAATAATAATACATTGATTTGTATTTGGTGTTATACACAATATTTCAACTTACATGTTTTATACACTAGACTAGGCTATAAAATATGGTTTAATTGGATGAACAAAATAATATGTTCAACTAGCAACTCACTTGGGATAATACCATTTTAAGCTATCTACACTGTATTAGTGCACGGCCCTAGAGATAATACTTTGTCAAAAAAGCAAATGAGGTAACAAAAGTTCTTAGCTTTAATCTTTAAGTAAATAAAGTAACAAATCAATTCTGCAGCTGGTTTGCCAGTAACTTGATGCACGGGTTTCCCCTCCCCCCTCTTTATATTCCTTCTACACAGTCTTATCAACCTGCTAGCTTGTACAGTATTGTTGTGAAGAATTACATTGTTGCATTTTATGTCTCTTATTACTACTTTCCTTACGATATTAAAATTAAAATATGTTTCTCTGGATTTCGAATAATTAATATGTTTGAATTATTGGTTTAGTCAGATAACATACATAATATCTTTAATTAAACCACAAAAATAACCCAATAAAACTCAATATAACCTAACTGTTTTTTAAATAACTCGGTTTTTTTTCAACCCTGCTCAATACACCCGACCGGTATTTGAACCTTGATACCCCATCATTGGCAGTACAGTCTATTGAGATAGTGGTGCCTTAGATAACGTGATCACCGAAGTGGTTCTAGTAGGTGTTCTAAATTTTGTAAATATTAAAATAAAGATTTTTTGTGAGATATTCCAAATTTGTTCATGATATCATATCGAAGTTTACTTCTTCCCTCGAATGTTTGGAAGCAACGAACTTATTGTGGGAGTTGAAGTCGATGCGAGGGAGATTCTACCTCCGACTTTTGACTTTGACATTTCGAAGCTCGAAATTAAAGCGGACGTTTTATTTTAGAATGGTCCCATGGGCTCGAGCAAGCACCACTACGTCACAACGCCGCTGTCTCTGGTTCGAGCCCCCGTGCGGCCAACCTATCAAGAAAAGGGGGGGAAGTGGATGACGTCATACTTGCTCGCTTGAGGATTATAGATTTTTTTTCGTGCGGCGGGAGACAAGGGTGGGCACCGCGGAGGGGTGGCTATAAAAAAGTTGAGGGGTGACAATCGTCGGTCACAGGAGATTGCAGGCTACCCTGGCACGGTGATCTACCTGGAAAAACTGCTGCGAGCCTGGCTAAAGGGGCGAGGTAGACCCTGGTTTGACTTCGGACGATGACTTAAATATTTGTTCTAGCTTCTCACACTTGAGGAGTTGCTGTTGTAGGTTGAGTATGGTCTTGCAACGTACCAAGGTAATCATGTGTATGGAAAATTGCACGTTAAACATAAAAATAAATAAACAAAACATTCCTGAGGGCTTATACCATTCGACCACCGCAATGGGTTTGGCTGCTATTGAGATACAGTACAATTTTCAGGGAAAGGGCCTTATTTGACAGCTAGAAAATGTACTTGATATACTTTCACGTATCCATACGTCAAGTCGTGTGATCTTCAGCTGTCTGATGGATAATATAAAATAACACTAAAAATAATATAATAAAGTGTTATCTAATTTGAACACGAAAATATATGTTTGCAATTTCTAAAATGTGCTTTCTATTAAAATTAGATTATACCTCTATTTAGCTGACTTACCTACCTCAACCTAGCAATAGTCAGCAGAATTAGCCACAGTAATAATTAGGCAGAGTATGAACTCAGATGAAGCTTGTTTGATCCCCGTCACAGTGGTTTGCCACCAAGCATTAAAAAAGTTTTACAGAAATCTCCAGTGATAAGGTATTTCTTACAGGTAACTCTACTTACGAGGTGTTTCTTACAGGTAACTTTACTTACAAGGTGTTTCTTACAGGGAACTCTACTTACAGGGTGTTTCTTACAGGGAACTCTACTTACAGGGTGTTTCTAACAGGAAACTCTAGTTACAGGGTGTTTCTTACAGGAAACTCTACTTACAGGGTGTTTCTTACAGGTAACTCTACTTACAAGGTGTTTCTTACAGGTAACTCTACTTACAAGGTGTTTCTTACAGGTAACTCTACTTACAAGGTGTTTCTTACAGGTAACTCTACTTACAAGGTGTTTCTTACAGGTAACTCTACTTACAAGGTATTTCTTACAGGTAACTTTACTTACAAGGTGTTTCTTACAGGGAACTCTACTTACAGGGTGTTTCTTACAGGGAACTCTACTTACAGGGTGTTTCTAACAGGAAACTCTAGTTACATGGTGTTTCTTACAGGAAACTCTACTTACAGGGTGTTTCTTACAGGTAACTCTATTTACAAGGTGTTTCTTACAGGTAACTCTACTTACAAGGTGTTTCTTACAGGTAACTCTACTTACAAGGTATTTCTTACAGGTAACTATTACTTACAAGGTGTTTCTTCCAGGGAACGCTACTTACAAGGTGTTTCTTAGAGGGAACTCTACTTACAAGGTGTTACTTACAGGGAACGCTACTTACAAGGTGTTTCATACAGAGAACTCTACTTACAAGGTGTTTCTTACAGGGAACTCTACTTACAAGGTGTTTCTTACAGGTAACTCTACTTACAAGGTGTTTCTTACAGGTAACTTTACTTACAAGGTGTTTCTTACAGGGAACGCTACTTACAAGGTGTTTCTTCCAGGGAACGCTACTTACAAGGTGTTTCTTACAGGTAACTCTACTTACAAGGTGTTTCTTACAGGTAACTCTACTTACAAGGTGTTTCTTCCAGGGAAACGCTACTTACGAGGTGTTTATTAGAGGGAACTCTACTTACAAGGTGTTTCTTACAGGGAACGCTACTTACAAAGTGTTTCTTACAGGGAACTCTACTTACAAGGCGTTTCTTACAGGTAACTCTACTTACAAGGTATTTCTTACAGGTAACTCTACTTACAAGGTATTTCTTACAGGTAACTCTACTTACAAGGTGTTTCTTACAGGGAACGCTACCTACAAAGTGTTTCTTACAGGAAACTCTACTTACAGGGTGTTTCTTACAGGTAACTCTACTTACAAGGTGTTTCTTACAGGAAACTCTACTTACAGGGTGTTTCTTACAGATAACTCTACTTACAAGGTGTTTCTTACAGGTAACTCTACTTACAAGGTGTTTCTTACAGGTAACTCTACTTACAAGGTGTTTCTTCCAGGGAACGCTACTTACGAGGTGTTTCTTCCAGGGAACGCAACTTACGAGGTGTTTATTAGAGGGAACTCTTCTTACAAGGTGTTTCTTACAGGTAACCTTATTTATAAGGTGTTTCTCACAGAGCACTCTATCAAAAAGAGGTTTCTTACAGGTCACTATATTAACAAGTTGTTTCCAACAGGTCACTCCATTAACAAGGTGTTTCTTACAGGTAACTCTACTTACAAGGTGTTTCTTACAGGGAACTCTTCTTATAGGGTGTTTCTCACAAGTAACTTTACCTATAAGGTGTTTCTAACAGGTAACTTTACCTATAAGGTGTTTCTCACAGAGCACTCCAGTAAAAAAGTGTTTTTGACGAGGGACTCCAGTGACGAGATATTTATTATAGAGCACTCCAGTGTTAAGGTATTTCCTACAAGGCACTCCTTCGAAATATGTTTCCCACATGTCACTCCATTAAAAAGACGTTTATTATAGGTCACTACAGTGTCAAGGTGTGTCCTAAAGGACACTCCATTGACCATGTGTTTCATACAGTGTTTAGTGCACTCCATTGACAAGGTGTTTCCTACAGTGCACCCCGTTGGCAAGGTGTTTCTTACAGGGCACTCCAGTAACAATGTGTTTATTAGAAAGCACTTCGATATTTTGTATCCTTAGGTGAAATAACCAAATGATCAGCTTTTCTTTGTGTCAAACTTTTAATAACAAACCAATAAAAATAGCAAAGGTTTGCTCAGAATATTTCATTTAATGGCGACAGGACAAGTTGAAAGGTTGATATGACCTCTTCCAAAGTTAAATTTGCCCAATAAACATAAACCTTGTTTACAAGGCGTGGTCTAGTTCGGAGATCTATTTTAAAAATCATTAAACAATTATTATCTTTAAATAAAACATGACATCTTTGTTTTAAAATGAGATGTTAAAAATAGCAACCACCCTCAAATAAGGGTGAATCAGGCTAGACTGCAAACTGAGGGTTGTCTCTAGGGGTTGCACGTGAGGGTAGGGCAGGGAATGTATGTATAAAAAATCTTCTCGTGGGGTGCAATTCAAGGGGGAAAAAAAGGGGGATTTGGGGGATGAACAGTTTTTTAGCCTGCCCTATGCCACGGTGACGTAACGCAGGCATCGAAGCGGCATCTGGGCCGACCGTTATTCGGCGCAAGAGGGTTATTCGCAGCTGGGAGTTTGGCCTACTGCCCTTGTAACAACCGTGGATGGCTTTACTTTATTATTTTTTTACTTTTGAGGTCATTGCGGGGGTCAACTGGCTCGCATCTCCGCAGACAGGTTCATCTTCATCTCAAGGACAAGTTTGACTGGGGATAGGGGTCATCGCAAGGTCATCGCTAGATCTCCAAGGTCAGGCGCTAGATCGAAGGTTACAATATGGCGGTGAGTATGCTTTCGTTTCTACGCTTTTGTTCTGATTGTTCAATTTTTTTTTAGCTTTTCGGCCTTCTGATATATACATATATACACACATATATATATGTTTAAATAGATTTAATTAGGCTTAACTATATAATATATATATGTATATGTTTATTTTTGAATAGATTTAAATTTAGCTCAACCAATGTGAGACTATCAAAACATATTCCCTTGCTTCTGTGGTCGCATGGTCTAGGCAGCGTTCTCCTCCATAATTATCTTGGGCTCCGTGAGGCGATAATAAAATATTCATTTGTTTTTCACACATTGAAATAGCATCATTGATTGCCATTTAAAAAAAAATCTGAATAAAGGACATTTGCAAGTCTCAGCCAGAACTTGTGATGTTTTCCGTCCGTTTTGTACTTTTATACTTGTAAATAATGTAACTGTCGTTATTGAATGTTAGTAATATTAGTGTAAAAAATTGTATGAGGGCTCCAGAATTTATTTTTTCTAATCTAAAATGTCTGGGAACTCCTGGTCTAAGGCGTCATTCTGAAAATAGACTAGACGGCCGATGATAGGGAGACCGGAGCTC
Organism: Timema shepardi; assembly: GCA_902151425.1. Lineage (NCBI taxonomy): Eukaryota > Metazoa > Arthropoda > Insecta > Phasmatodea > Timematidae > Timema > Timema shepardi. Next base: position 291,784 of record CABFVX010000336.1, read on the forward strand.
AAATCCCGGTCGGGTGTATTGAGGGCTTTCCCCCTAAATTGTTTTCCACGTTCCCTCCACGCAAATGCGGTTACAATTATTATAAATTCAACCTTTAACGTCCCTAAATCATTAGCTTAATTACTACATAATATACGAAAAACTTTAAAAGGTAATACTATGCGGTTACAAAAAACACAATTAAAACATGTTGGCGACACTGAGCAGGAAGTCAAAATACCAACTGGTCATTTTTTTTTGGAACTGTGTCTTACTGTAGTTTCCTGTTATACACTTATGTACTTATTACGCTAATGGCCTTTTGGATTAAGAAGGCTATATTTAAAGGAAATGTACCCGTATTTTCATGGAGGGAGAGTGGAAAACCACCCTCAGTTCACCCGACCGAAATTCGAACCTTGATCGCCCTGTCATCGGCAGTCTGATCTACTGCGAGACTAGCGCCGTAGACCACGCAGCCACCGAAGCACGTCATTACAATTTATTTAAGGGCCAAGACATAGCGAAACTCTGCTCATACGGTAAACCGTTTTTCTTCTCGTGCATAGTCACTTCTTCCACTGAAGTCATCTAGGTTTTTTTTATTAACTCTGCTAATGCCTTTTTCTTAATTAAGAAAGTTACTCAACCACAAACTTCAACTTGAGCGAAACTACGCCGTGTTTTTACCGTCATTACCTCACCTCAAAGGGGGATTCGAGGGGTAGGTGGGGGTGGTAAGGATAGAGTACGTCAAAGTTCATGTTTCCAAAGTTACAACATAAAAGTAAATATGATATACATTGTAATGACAAGACTTGGAATACAAGCGTGCTACTAGAATCTCGGTTGCGTTTGAGTTGATATTTTTATAATATCTGAGAAAAATACATCAGTTAACACTCGTTTTATTATTTACTAGATAACTATACATGATATAAAAATATTTTATTTTATTTTAAATCAAAGTATGAAAACGTCGAAAAATAATGCGTGATTTGAATATCAGTTGATGTATTTTAAAATTAATCAATTCGAGAAGTAACAATTTTTTACGGAATGGGTAAGAAATAGTTTCCTGTTGGGCTACCATATTATAAAACGATGTTCTATAACTCTCCTGGTTCGATTCTAAGCTACTACATAGGAGCCGATAAATGGGCGATAAGGGGGACACTAGTCCCTTTATCATTTTGCAATATTTACATATTTTGTTAACATTTATGAAAAAAATAATATAGTGTATTTGGAATTTGGCTGTAATTTACTATTGAGAACTTTGAATCCTGAATATCCGAGTTAACAAAGATGGAACTATAAAATGTAGCTTTCCTCCTATTCTCTCTCCATTATATTTCTTTTAATTTTGTTCTGTTAGATAAACTTGTGAAAAATATATTTCTTTTCAATGGATTCAACAATTATTATATATATATTTTTAGAATTTTTCTTTTGTTTTTGCGAGATAGGCTTTTGAATCTCATAAAATTATGTTCATATGCTCTAAAATTCCCTCCCAAAAGATTAAATTCTTAGAATTTTCTCTCGAGGAAGTGGATGCCACGCCCCCGCCGGATGGGACTCCAATCTACCCCCCACACCCCATTTGGAAAATCCATATGGGTGCCCTTGCTCCTACAGTCCTATCCAGATGTTTCCAAAATAAATATTCCTAAGGGTAAAAGAGAAATTCTTAAGGCGGGAGTGTAGGGAACGCGAGTTAAGGGTAGTATTTTTGCAATTTTTTTATATCAAAACTTTTTTTTTTTTCGAAATAAATAAAATATTGCTCCAATAGAAAAATATAGTTTAATCTTCTTCACATGTTGATATCAACAGTTCCCTAACATGAGTAATATCCATCATGAGCATAGCGGAATTAGATGAAAAACTTTATTAATGAAAAATAAAAGTTATTAAACCCAGGACACCCTTGACAGATATTCAACAACTGTTGATATCACCACGCGAAGAAAAGTAAACACGCTGTTTATACTGGAGAACTATTCTATTCATTTTGTCAAAAAAAAAAGTTTTGCTATAAAAATTGCTAAAAAACTGACCTTTTATTGTGTCCCCTACACTCCCAACTTAAATATATCGATCAGTATTTACCTGAAAATAAGGTGTAAGATCACATTGCTTGGGAGGTAATTCATCCCTTATTTAATCCAGCGTATAACCCGAACGGGTAGTAAGACGCGGTGCTGAAAAAAACACGCAATAATCCAGGATCAAATCCCATCTTCATAAGTCAGATACAAGCATGCTAACCACTTTTCTAGTTCTAATGGTCATAATCATAACATACTAAGTGTCCCATAAAATAGTGAAACAAAACTAGAATAACAAACTTAGCCTATACTTGAGTATATAACGAATGGCTTAGAAATCTAGGATATTTCTAGATTTAATATCTAATTGGCACCACTGTGTGGTCCAATCGTTCTTATAAAATCCAATTTTCATTGGGAGGACTTTATATGACGGATATAAAAGCTATTAATATTATTATCATTAGCACCGCGTCTTACTACCCGTTCGGGTTACACGCACTTACGCTAATGTATAATGGTAGGGTGATTGTGAGATTAAATGGAGGACCTACATACAGTTTAACGTGGAATCCGAACTACGGTGGAGGTATGGCATTCCCCACATTAAAAAAAAGCTACTAAGTCTACATTCACTTAGTCATACGTCAAGTCATGTAGTCTGCAGCCGTCACTTTCTTTTGATAAATATTATCAATATATATAAAATAACTATAATAATATAGTAACATGTGATCAATGTTAAGAACAAAACTATATGTTTGTATTTTCTAAAAAGTCTTTCCTATGAAAATAGAACCAGATCTACCTTTCTTTACATGATGCTAATTCTGTGTTAATTTTTTTTGCATAAAAAACAAAACTTTATTAGGCTGAATTAAGATTCATTACTGATTCCGTGAGATTTTGTTCTTTGCGAATAAAAAAAAGTAAGTTAATTTGATGCAATTAAACTTCTTTCCTGTTTGTAATCGTAGTATATCTTTCAAAATCCAATCGCATTATTTGATAAAGGGAAATATATATATGTATGAAAAAAGTGAGTGAGAGAGAAAGAAAATTAAGTAATCAACTAATGTCATTGCATTAATCTTAGTCGCGCGCACATTACGAGTGAGTTAATTACACTAGATACCTCTTATCTCCTCCACCTTCCTCCATTCTTCACTTTCATTATATTAGTTAACTTTTCCATTCTCTTATAATTTACTTTGCCTTTCTGATATTTGACCATCGGGAAAAGAAGGGGGGAAAAAAAGAGACACCCTTCCAAGTAGCATAATTATCACAGAAATGAAGCTTAAAGAATTATTACTGATAAAGTTTCCGAGCTAGTTTTTTTTACCACGTTAAAAAATTTATGATCTGTTAAGAAAATTACTTTTTTCTTTCACAAAATCACAATTTTTTTGTACCTCACCCTAGTTTTATGGCTAATCACAAAAGAAAAAAAAATGATTAATTTTTTTTGTCTTCTTTAATTCTTTGAATTTATTTTTTCACGCGGATCATTAAGTTATAAGAGTTCAGTAATTGACTCTTACTCCAAGTAGTAATTTTGAAATTCTAAGTGTAATCATTTAAAAGTTTTTTTGAATTAAAATTTTCTTCTCTAACTGCGTGCAAAGTTCTTATGCGAGGAGGTCCCCATTAAATGTGGTACTTACTGCGTTGATTGCTTTAATAAATGACGATAATATGAAGATATGAACTTAAAATAACAATTTAGTTTGATTAAAAATGAATTAACTTAACCTTCCCCCTTTCTCAAATAAAAATAAATCTGTTAAAAATGTTCATTTTTCTTTATATTACAACTTGAAATTAAAGTTTTTATCTTTATTGTGCTTATGATTAAATCCTCTATAGTTTGATAATTCATTGAATTTTTAATCATCATGTATTATAACACGTTCGGGCTGTACGCATATGTTCTAATACGCTAATGTGTTAGAGATCAGGAAGGTTGAATTTAGAGAAATGTACCAACATTTACGTGAAGGAAGTGGAAAACTATTTAGGAAAAACTAACCCTGACCGGGATTCGAGCCCTAATCTTCCCATCGTAGTCCAGTCTATTGAGAAGGTGATGCCTTAGACCACTAGACCACCAAAGCGGATGATTTAATGATTAATAAATTGTATTTGTGCTGTTTTCACGCTATTTTGGTGCTGTGAAAGTTTGACCATGGGAGAGGGCAGGAAAGGAATGACTGACTAAATTTATAAAATAAGTAATTAACTGATTAATTAATAAACACATACCCACACCAGTGGTCACATTTTCTAAAGAGTCACTTTCGCATTTGACTGGACTGTCGGTGACGCAAAGATTGGAGTTCGAATCCCGGTTTGGTGTAGGCCTACTGATGGTAGATTTTTACTAAATTATTTGCCACTCTTCCCTCCACGTAAATGCGGGTGGTAAGAGAGGGTTTTTAAAAAAGCAAATAAATGAAAGAGTGGAAACAATGCTTGTCTCTGTAAAAAAAAAAGATGAATTACTATAGATAAGCCTAGCTGTTATCAGTGAAAAGATGTTTTGTCTATTATAATCTGTAGACTCCCTATTGCAACGTATTCCTATTTACTCGATCACTACCTTCCTCAATTATACGTTTGCAGCCGGGGCTAGAACAAAAAACATCACGAGCCGGTATTTGCATGTCTTTGAAAAAGTTCCTCCTGTCCTTTGAGTGTTTGAAAGATGCTGCGTGGTCCAGAGTGTCTCCCTCCCCCTTGTCATATCAGGGAAGGGGGGAGGTGGGGAGGAGAGGAGGAGAAACTGTGGTTGCTGGACCGGCGCGGCGCGCCTGCGTCGTGACGCCGGACCGCCATCTTGTCTCACACCATCAGCACACTCACGGAGACGGTCACATATGCGTTGTTCAACACTCTTCAGAACAACACAGCCCTCTTTCCGTCAGATATTGCGTACAAACTGGTCAGACATTGAGTACAAACTGGTCAGACATTGAGTACAAACTGGTCAGACATTGCGTGCAAACTGGTCAGACATTGAGTACAAACTGGTCAGATATTGCGTGCAAACTGGTCAGACATTGCGTGCAAACTGGTCAGACATTGCGTGCAAACTGGTCAGACATTGCGTGCAAACTGGTCAGACATTGCGTGCAAACTGATCAGATATTGTATACAAACTGGTCAGACATTGCGTGCAAACTGGTCAGACATTGCGTGCAAACTGATCAGATATTGTATACAAACTGGTCAGATATTGTATACAGATGTTGCAGACAAATGGATCAGGTGTTGCAGACAAAGGTGTCAGTTGTTGTAGACAAAAATGGGTGCCCTTCCAATCGCAAACTCCACTTTCACAGTATTTATCTTTGAAATAAGAACGAGGACATCAACCAATGATTTTGAAAAACTGCCTTCATTAACGGGAACCAAATTCGTATCATGTTTTTTGGCTGGGGTTGGGTGAGAAACAAAACGGGCCTTATCCGATCTTAGGTTAGTTTAATTTAGTGCTTTAAAAATAAACAAAACCTACTAAACCTTATAAAAGCATTACTTTACCTAAGTCAACTATTACTTTCTAGAATTCCGATTTAAAAAAAAACACCTGAAATAATAGAAACTCTCATATGACAGTATTATCTGCCGAATAATATTATATTAAATTGTACCAAATCTGTAAGTATCATGAATTAATCATAAACACCATTAATTTTGTTATTGTAACAAGGTTAAAGTTATTAAACATTGAAAAAGATATTTCTAAGATGTCAAAAGGTCACAAGATTGAAAGTTACCTATGTTTAGAGACCCGTACCTTTGCTAAATAAAATAGTTTGGTTTTGTTAAATACAATATCTGGTCTATATAAAAACTCGGTGAATTACATATTTATTGGACTAAAGATTAAAAAAAACTCTAACAGCGATTTATATATATATATATATATGAGCTGTAAAAAATTGAAATTTGTCAGGAAGTTAAAGGGAACACACTCATTAAAGTCTGAAAAACGTTAAATATTTGGATGGGACGCCAGGAAATATGGGGAGAGAGGCGAGGGAGGTTTAAACGGAAACACTACCAAGTGTGGTAAAAAAATTAAAATTTGAAATTTCTAAGTAGGAGTTGTTTTAATGGGGGATGAGGAGATATTTCCAAACCTAATAGAAACCACTACTTTTTTTGTGGGGTAGAAAACTGAAATTCAGCAATAAGGTATAAGAAACACTCTAAACAACAGTGAAAGATAGATAATTTTAAATGTAGAAAATAGGGAAGAAGGGGGTGGGGATTAAGTAAAAAGAAAAGAAAAATATTCTTAAAGGTGAGCTAGAAAATGCCAGGAATTACTCCATTAACAAAATAAGTGATAACTATTTACTATTTATAACTGAGCCTGAAAAACGGAGAGGGGTGAGACTATTAGTTTAAAATCTTCTTGTAGACTTGTATTTGTAAATAATATCCTCATACAACTATTTATAAGATATTTTTATATTGCAGGTTATTTTTTTTATTTCTAAAGAGAGACTAGTTTTAAGAAAAACAACGTTAACTACGTCTGCCACTGAGAAATTAATTGGTATTTTTGAAATTTTAAGACGTTAATTTGCATTTAAACCAATAAATTTTAACCTTCTCCGCTTTCAAAATACCATGTAATCAATTTAGAGAGAATATGATTGTAAGCTTTTATTATTTTGAGTGTGCATTATATAGGCCCAACTAATTAGAAATAAATTCTACAATGGACTGTAAATATGTTCCGATATCCATTTTAATGAACTGAGTAAAAGTTCGTTATAACAAATCTATCGACATTTCGCTGTGTCTATCAATGTTTGATGTATACTACTCTAAATATTTAAATTTATATAATTAGATAGATTGTTTCTTAGTATAATCTACATGTCCGTTAAGTTGCATATTCACGTTTCCAGGGAACTCTGGTTCGATTCTTTGCAATGCCTATAGTAACCAAATGTGTGTTTATTGTTCACTAAGGGTGTTTAGTGCCGAGTGCTTATATCTTAGGTTAAAATACCTAGTAAAGGGTTAGCTGATGGGTATAACCTATTATTTGTGAAAAACACTTAAAGTATTTTTTTAAATTTCTAGATGAACAGTCATATTTGTAAATATAAATGATAATTATTACAGACTGACCCGCGCCCGGTGGGTGAAATGTAATACTCCTTTAGTCCGTTTCTTTTCTGATGAATAGGTCGGGGCTCAAATCTATTTATTTGAAGTATTAAACGTGCACTTTTGAACCGACCTATTATATCGGCACAAGATAATTTCCATGAAAGATATTTTCACATACTTCCCAGGGTTCATTTACATACCACAATCGACAAGGGACTGACGGCTTTAATTCCTCTCCGAAGGAAGTTGTGCTACGTATGTTTATTGCTCAAGAGAAATCCACTGACCCCAGCTGGGTTTGAATCCACGAATATAGGGTCCTGAGGCTAGAACTTTACCTCAAGACTACCGAGGTCGACGGGGTTTAAATCCCGGCTGGGTGTACTAGTAGTGGTTTTTCTCAAAATGTTTTACCACTCTCTCTCCACGCCATGCGGGTACACTTACTCTAAGCTGTTCCGTTTTAATTCCTACAGGGAGGCGCGGTTCACGGAAGAAAGACAAAGAATTACGCCCAAAGTCAACACCTAAATCTTTTTTAGCTCTGTCTACTCCCGATTTATATCTTCATCTGGAATTCGAACCAGGGGCATTCAATAGAGAGACATGTCGGGACAGAGTTCGTGACGCAGGTCTCACGTCTGAGGGAACTGGGTTTGATATCAGGGAGGAAAATGTCAACTATGTACCTTGGGATCCTCACTAGAATTAAAACCATAAATATATCACCCGCTAAGTGGAGTTGATAATTTAGATGAGCTACAGGTTTTAGTTCGATCCCTGGATATGTCTAAAATAACGTGGTATTTACTAACACAGTTTAGCTTAGACATTTGGGGCAGAACGTTAATATCCCAAGCTACCGGGGCTAGTTTGAAAGTCATGAGCTCCTGTTTTTTTTTAAAGTGAATTTTAAACAGAATAAACAGCATATATAAAACTAAAAAGAAAGCTGTTTTACCAAGTCAGTTGTTTATGAAGAGGCTGTGTTCAATATTAGCAGCCAGGAGCTTCTCAATATACCGGTAAGAGAAGAAGGGGTACCTTTCCCCCTCTCAAGACGCGTGCCTCTTGCAGCCCCCCCCCCTTTCCAACCCCCCTGCTTTTCTCAAACACAATTTCCTCGCATCAAGTTGCTACCCGGCTCAGCATCCTCTCGCTGTTCTATCTTCTTCATCTCTGCAACATCCCTACCACCCTCCCCCCTCCCTCCACCAACCCCTCTCGTATGTTTGGGATACACTCCTTCAGTTTCACTAGGAATTTTCCTGGTTTTTTTTCAAACACACACAAAAATAGGTTTTTACATGCTCATAACACACACATGTCTATTATTAACTCCTGAAAACCCGCTTAGGTGGCCGCATGGCCTAAGGCGTCACTCTCGCAATAGACTAGACTGCCGGTGACAGGGNCCCCCCCCCCCTTTATAGTTTTCTACGCTCTTTTCATGCAAATGTGGATAAATTACCTCTAAAATGATTCCTTACTCATCTCTTACCCCATTAGAGTAATTATATGTTCGTATTAACTTAAGAGGTAGTGGTGATACCGACTGAGCTAAGATGTCGTGACGGTTTTGTTGGTTTTGAGAAGAACAGGTCAAATCCAGAGCTAATTGAAAAATAGCCATAATGACTGACAAATACTCTGGATTCTTACACAGATTGTGATTATACTAACTTACCGCTGACTTAGCGAGGCTGATGAACACACCATAGGCTCATTAAGTTCTAGCTTACTGATGACCTAGGGCGCCAGGGTTCGAAGACAGGCTGGGTGTTTTTCCCCCAAATGATTAGCCCCTACGGGTAAATGCAATCTAGCCGTCATTTCCTATACAATTCTACCTTCTTCACCTTTACCCGACTAGCGTAATTAATAGACTTATAAGATGCTTCTCGTCGTGGAAAAACAAAATCGCGTACAGCTTGGGGAGGGGTTATGGGGCAAGGGGCAGGAAGAGATAATATTTATTTACACAAATTTAATATTACAAATATTAATTCCTATGACTTGAAGGAACAAAGTTTAATTCTAACCAGAAACACTGAAAGATAAAAAGAAATCTTAATATGATTCATGTTAAGGTTCTTTTTAAAAAAAAGGTACTATTCTAATTAGGTCCTCTTGGATCTAGGTCCTGGAATGTATTTCCCACACAATCCCACGTGACTAGCCCCCCCCCTCCTCTCCCGTGATCTTGGAGCAGAGTGTACCTCCCCGTCACGGTGCGCGCTCTTGTCAGGGACTGTAGCAGCCCATTTTCCGCGCGACAAGATGCTGTAAGCTTCGCGACATCTGTGCGGGACAGAAATGCCTTAATAAACTCCCCCGGAAAAAACACACACACAACATGAACAGAGTGGTACGTAACTCCCTCACCCCCTACAACCCTCTCCCCACCATCCCCCCTCTCCTCTCTAACCAACTACACACCCCTAGTATTTTTTCTCCTTCCGTCCCAACATGGCGGGTTGCAAACCTACGCTTTTGTAAGGGATGGCGATAGCTCTTTTTGGAAAGCTTCGTCTTAAGTTCGTTTTTACAAATTATTAAGATGAGGTGGAAGAGGATGCCAACAAACTAAATCGACTAAAATAAAGAAAGTAAGCAGTACTTGAATGGATTGGCCTACATTCAGTTTAATTTTCTTCAAATGGTAATCTCAACCGTTGTTGAGTGTGTGTCATAAACATAGTATTTGATGAGAAGAATTTTAAATGACGAGAAAACGTTGTCATTAAATTTAAGGACACCCTCGACAGATATTCAACAACTGTTGATATTACCATGCGAAGAAAATTAAATTAAAATTATCTACTGAAACAATGTTATATTTATTTTGTTCAAAAACTTTTTTTTCCCTACAAAACTGCAAAAATAACCACCTCAACTCACATAGTCTACCATCTTACCTTAAGAGCATCTCCATTCGATTCGTTTGGGGCAGTGGTTCCCAACGTGGGGTGCGCATACCCCCAGGAGTACATGCCAGGACGCTTGGGAGTACGAGAAAATGTTTGAATAATGTCAGCAGTGAAAGACAAAAGATCAGTCAAACGTTATAAAGTTAACTAAAAGGTGAGGGGTAGTGTAGGGTTTTTCTATATTTAACCTTGAGAAAATAATTTAAATTTCAAACATAAATAGTTTTTATGGTTATTAATAAATACATCAAAAGTGTTAGTTTTTATTGTAACGTTTGATTTTTGAATGTAGAAATATTTGCACACTGTATCATTCAGTTTACTATCACATCTTTTAAATACCATTAATAGCCCATTTATTTTCAGTTGCAACAAATTAATCTGAAATAATTACTCTACTACTGTAGTAGTTAAACATTTTGCTAAAAAATTAAGAGCATAATTTATAGTAATGTGTTGCCAAGGGGTACGCAAGAAAAAAGGTTGATAATAGTTGGTTTTGGGGTTTAGCGCAAAACTCTATGAGTAAGGTTCTGGTTCGATACTAGACTGTGTCTAAAGGAATATATTATTTATATGAATGGCGTTGCCTGGGCAGTTAAGGCCATGGGTTGGTCGTTAAGGGCGCTGCCTACTTTAAAGAAAATATCCTCTCACTGTTTTATTTCTTATGAGAATACCCGCCTCGGTGGCGTAGTTGGCTAACGCGCTTGTCGTGTTAAGCTCGACTGCTGAGGACGGGGATATCGAGGTTCGAATCTCGGATCGGGTGAACTGGGGGTGGTTTTTCCTAAATGGTTTTCCACTCTCCCTCTACGCAAATGCGGGCTCACTTCCTCTATTTAAACCTTCCCAATTCCAAATCCATTAGAGTAATTAGTACTTAAAGCGTATAACCCGAATGGGTAGTAAGACGTGGTGCTAAATATTATTATTATCTTATGAGAATGAAAGTTCTGAAGCTTCAAATACCGTCCCCAACTGCGTTATGATGTTCTCTTGTCTCTATTAAAATGACTTTGTTTGTGGAAGACTAGATCTTGATCTAAAAAAAAAACAGATAATTTTACTTGAAATATCTTTATAAATAACCTAATTTACCCCTTTCATGATTTTTTTTATTTATGTAAAAGTTAAAAAAAAAAAATTTGTGTATACCTTTCGACTTCATTTTGGTGTGAACCATGTTTTGAAATAAAGAAACACTTATTAAATAACGTGGGATTTATTGACGTCAACAACACGCCTTAGCAATTTGATAGGTGGCCCCCTTAATATTAAATAAAATACACAGGGGTGAATTTGTGTTTCTAAAGTAGGCCTACATGTTCAATCTAGAAATAAAGTTTTCTACTCATCGTTTACCATTAAAGTTAAAGAGCTAAACTTGTTTTGTTCCACTATGGTGCAGCTAATAAGATAGAACCATAGTGTAATCAATCAAGGTAAAACCGCTGCATTACTTGATTCCCCTATGGATCAGCTTATAAGATAGGATCATAGTGTAATTAGGCAAGGTAAGACTGCTACCTTGCTTGATTTCACTATGGACCAGCTAATAAGATAGGGACATAGTGTAATTAGTCAAGGTAAGACTGCTACCTTGCTTGGTTCTACTATGGACCAGCTAATAATATATGGCCATAGTGTAATTAGTCAAGGTAAGACTGCTGCATTATTTGATTTCACTATGGAGTAGCTAATAATATATTGCCATAGTGTAATTAGTCAAGGTAAGACTGCTACCTTGCTTGATTTCACTATGGAGCAGCTAATAAGATAAGGCCATAGTGTAATTAGTCAAGGTAAGACTACTACCTTGCTTGATTTCACTATGGAGCAGCTAATAAGATAGGGCCATAGTGTAAATAGTCAAGGTAAGACTGCTGCATTATATTATTTCACTATGGAGCAGCTAATAAGATAGGGCCATAGTGTAAATAGTCAAGGTAAGACGGCTGCATTATATTATTTCACTATTGAGCAGCTAATAAGATAGGGCCATAGTGTAATTAGTCAAGGCAAGACTGCTACCTTGCTTGATTTCACTATGGAGCAGCTAATAAGATAGGGCCATAGTGAAAATAGTCAAGGTAAGACTGCTGCATTATATTATTTCACTATGGAGCAGCTAATAAGATAGGGCCATAATGTAATTAGTCAAGGCAAGACTGCTACCTTGCTTGGTTCCACTATGGCGCAGCTAATAAGATATGGCCATAGTGTAGGAGACTCTATTCGACATTAGTGTAAGCCAGCTTGAGGGCCAAAGCCTACGTGCCCTCCTCCCCTCAGTTAAATCCAACACTAACTACCAGAGAGGCTCTAGCGGCGAAGTGTAATCTCTCAAGAAGGGTCCAGCCAGCATCCCGATCCACCTCCCTCACATCATTTCATCCCTTCATATCGCCCCAAGGAACAAAAAAAAAAGCCCCATAAAAATGCGTGCTTTACTTTCTTCTAACCCCCTCCCCCTTCTCAACCCCCTCATCTCTTCATCCCAGCCCCCCCTCCCCCCCTTGTCTTTGGACCACCGAGCAAGTCGCGCCAGATTAAACTGGGCAGTCCACTACATTCCCCGGCGATACATGTGTGTTAAGTTGAGAATGTCAGGTGAACGGCACCAGCTCCTACCGTGGTCGAGAGCGGGGTAGTTGTCAGTCCTCTCGGTAAAGTGGTCAGAGACCCAAGGGAGCCTGGTGTACGCTCTGAACTGACTGATTGTATCATCACACGACTTATAAACCAACTTAGATCTAGAACATACACAATACTCAGCCTTCAACTGTTAGTTCATCACTGTGAAAAGGGGAAGTCGACATTTTACTAGTGATACATTTTCCGGTCATGCCAGGAATCGAACCCGGGATCCTTATCTCAATACTCAGACACGCTACCTACTGAGCTAAGGTTTCAGACAAGATTCCTAAAACAATATATTTCTGTCTACTAATTTATTAAGACAGTACCTCATTTAATTCTAAGATTCTTTGATACATTATTATATTATTATTATTATTATCATCACCGCGTCTTACTACCCGTTCGTGTTATACGCACTTACGCTAATGTGTAATGGTAGGGTGATTATGAGATGAAATGGAGGACCTACAGTTTAACATGGAATCCGAACCACGGCGGAGGCCTGGCATTCCCCACATTCAAAAGATGTCTTGTCAGAGGTGAAGGAAGGGTTTGGTAATCAGAAAAATATTTGCCGGGACCGAGGATTGAACCCCGGCCGCCAGCACAGAAGTCTGACACCTTACCCCTAGACCGCCAGGTCACCGAAAAATGACACCTGGACATGGGAATCGAACCCGGGACCTTCGGCTTAGTACACCAATGCTCTTACCACTGAGCTATCCAGGATTCGTCTCTTTGATACAGCAGGCTACATTAATTGTTAGCCTACCAAGATTCTATGAGACATTAGCTCAATCAAGATTTTTTAAAAACTATTTATTATAATATTTCTACTTGTTCTTTTGGTTGAAAGTGATTGCTTCTATCAACATTTTGATAAACCAATTTTTATATTTATTTAACCAATAAATTACTGTTGGGTATTTTAATAAATAAATTGCACGACACAATCGTAAAAACTTTTTCATATAGTGAGTGTATTAAGGCTAGGAAAAAAATATTCTTAAATAGGTATTTGAAACTTTGTAAAAATAAAATAATATTCTAATTAAAATCACTCTGCGATTAGAGTCAAAATTATCTAGTGCGTGAATAACTCATTTTGAACATGTTTCCCTTAAAGACATAGCCTGGATAAAAATAAAATAAACGTAATTCCATGTAATAGATCGTTGTAAATCATAGGGAAAAAAGGTAACTCTTGACTGAAACTTTTGTTATTATTAAAAACGCAGAACTTCATATTATAATAGTACATTTATTGGAGTCCCTTAAGGCCCACGCTGAGATATGAAGGAATAGCGCACAGGAAATAATAATCCGAACATCTTCCCAACTACATTCTTCAAGATCAACTCTTCTTTTGAACAGATGAAGGAGGATCTTGCTTGTTTAAACATGAGAACCTGTTTCATTTTACAGGGTTTGCGGTTGAGAAGGTTGGGGCTCAATCTGGAACACAGGACCTTCTTAGTCAAATACACAATTTATCGAGAGGATCGCAGACGTTCAGTTTGTCCGTTGAGAGTTGAAACCATTAAGGTGGGGATAGATGAGATGCGAATTAAGGTCCTCATTTTTACAGTTTTTATGACAAAAAACTTCTTGTCCTAAATACATCTAATATTGTTTCATTAAATACGTTAAGTTTAATTTTACTCACGTGGTGATAATATCAACAGTTCTTGAATATCTCTCATGAGCATAGTGATCTTTTTAAATGAAGATAAAAATCTTGTTTGGATTCCACTATTTCCATGACAAATATTCAACTGTTAAGATTATCATGTGTGGAAAATTAAAACTAAACCTATCTAACGAGGCAATATTTTAATTATTGTGACAAAAAAAAGATTTATATTATAAGAACTTTATAAATATGGACCTAACTCTTCATTTTTCTTGTAACTTAATTCATTATTTATTTTCAATTTGTGTTTTACACCACGTCTTACTAACCATATTTAACTATGTTGATGGGATAGAGGTAGGGAAAAAACTATTAAGGGGAAATGTACTCTCATTTGCGTGGAGTAAGAGTGGGTAACCGTTTAAGGGGAAAACACCCTCGGTACACCCAACTTGGATTCGAATCTCAACTTAGTCATCGCTTGCAAACCAAACTAGACGAACCTGACGTTAAATACCCGTGCTTACCGACGTGGGCTTGCATTTTTTTAGCACCGCATTTTACTACGCGTTCGGGTTATACGGTTGTGTGATAATGGTTAAAGGAATGAGGAAGGTAGTGTACCCGAATTTGCATGGAGGGAAAGTGGGAAACTACTTTGAAATGAACCACCCTCAGTACACCCGACCGAGATACAACTTTCCCCCCCTCATAAGCAGTCTAGTCTACTGCGTTAACATTTATTATTATTATTATTAGCACCGCGTCTTACTACCCGTTCGGGTTATACACACGCTAATGTGTAATGGTAGGGTGATTGTGAGATGAAATGGAGGACCTACAGTTTAACGAGGGATCCGAACCACGGTGGAGGCCTGGCATTCCCCACATTCACAAGATATCTTGTCAGAGGTGAAGGAAGGGTTTGGTAATCAGATAAATCTGTGCCGGGACCGAGGATTGAACCCCGGACGCCAGCACAGAAGTCTGACACCTTACCCCTAGACCGCCAGGTCACCTAAAATTAATTAATGTTAGTGATAAATAGGTTTCATAAATGTACATTTCAAAGTAGAGTTTCCTTTGAGTAGATTGTATGTATGTAATATGGTCATTCGAAGTAATTATTTTAGGCCTGTTTTAAACCGATTCGGTTCTATGCCTTAGCTCAGTTGGTAGCAAGTTTGCGTACTATGCTAAGGGTCCCGAGTTCGATTTTTAGCATGACAATTTTTTTAATAATAGTTGAAATGTGGGTTTCTCCTTTTCCAGTGATGAATTTACGGCCTACGGACCTGGTGTTGTCTGTTCTAGATTTAATTTAGTTTATAAGCCATGTGCTGATATAATCAGTCGGTTAAAATGTGTACATTAAATACCTTCAAAAATAAAAAAAATTGGTTTAATCCCCCACATCCATTTACATATGTTTTTTTACCTTCCATCTAATCTTAAATGTTAATCTATCTATATATACATATAATACAACTGTAAATTGGTCTCCGTTCGATTTATTCTGTTTATTTCCAGTAAACTCAAAAAGTACTAATCGGATTGAGGTGGGACTTCTTCTGTTGTATTCCTTGTCTTTAATAATAAAGTGTAAGCTATATACCATCACGCTATCTAATAAGCGAACGAAGCAGTGACAAAAAAACTATTAATGTGGTTACATTTGCGTTTTAAATTGGTAACAGTTCAAAATATTAGCTGTTAATGTATACATTTTTTTTTTGTAAATTTCCTTGGCAACAAGGTGCTTGAAAATATCAACCAATCACGAAAATAGATTTCATGTTTTTTGTTTTACTCGATCGCCAAAATCAACTTCACTCCAAAGAGTAATTACAAAATACACTTCAATCTTAAATCCAAAGAGAAATTATATTTTGTGTTGTTTGTTTTGTATTCTCAATTAATTGGCAAATCGTGATTCTTTAACATATCAAAGTGAAACCTAGGTAACGTGCGACATCTTTATATGATTTGATCCTACACTTACATGGATTCGGTGACCTGGCGGTCTAGGGGTAAGGTGTCAGATTTCTGTGCTGGCGGCCGGGGTTCAATCCTCGGTCCCGGCACAGATTTATCTGATTACCAAACCCTTCCTTCACCTCTGACAAGACATCTTGTGAATGTGGGGAATGCCAGGCCTCCACCGTGGTTCGGATTCCACGTTAAACTGTAGGTCCTCCATTTCATCTCACAATCACCCTACCATTACACATTAGCGTAAGTGCGTATAACCCGCACGGGTAGTAAGACGCGGTGCTAATAATAATAATAATAATAACACCACATGGATTCATATTCAGACAAATAAATAAATTATCCTATTAAAATGCAGAAAATATTCATATAAAATGGTATACAACAGGCAACAAAGTATTGTCAATTGTTTAAATGTTAAAAATAGATTTCAACACATTTATTATAATACAATTGTGATATTTTGTTTTGGTTGTCTCTATCCCTCTCACGTTGAAGTGGAAACACATTTCGGTTTTAGTGAATGTACGAAATCTTAGCCAAACATTTGGGTCCATAGTGGTTCACCATAAACGGAGTTGACTGTATATTAAGATCATGACGCTTTTAACCCCGTGACCTCGGGTGTATGTAGTTCCAAGACGAAGAAAAACATAAAGGTGGCACTTTTCAAGTCGTGCACCTCGGGTGTATTTTGAAAAAATCAAATATGTCGAGCTTAACGCCTTGGACCGCGTGTCAACTGGGAAGTACATCTTTGGATTCACTTAACCAAGGAATTTTAAACTTTATATAAGTAATTAAGTCATTCTTTAAGAGTCTTCGTTTTTTTACATCCATAGTGAGCCTAACACACTGTGACTACCTATTCGGGTAGGTAAAGCATTAAGGAAGATAGAAATCCAAAACTTGGTACTAACCGCATTCTTTGGGAAAGCTTGGTTTTTGTTACTACACATGCGAGCCTGAAGTATTAAACTGCGTGATTGCTGGTGTGGAAGAATTCCAAACCAAAGACAGTGAAAAATATTAAATTTTGTATTACTATTTTCTGAAAATTTAAAAATGACACCTGGACACGGGAATCGAACCCGTGATCTTTGACTTGGTACACCAATGCTCTAACCACTGAGCTATCCAGGAATAGTTTTGTGTCGAGGGTCATTCTTCACTCATATTTTAAGGCAGAGTCTATGATGGACGTGCGGAAATCGTCGGCTACAAATGTGATATTTTTTTATTAAGATCACGAGCTATCAGATAACGCAGCCACCTTCAACTCGGTAGTTGGCTTTTTGCTGCCACTTGTACAAGTATTATCATTGTAAGGGATTGCTTATTAATGAATCAAATAGCCAAAGCTATTATTTATGCATTCTAGTGAGGATTAGTAAGTTAGAGCATTGGCGTACTAAACTTAAGGTCCCGTGTTCGATTCCTGTGTCCAGGTGTCATTTTTCAATTTTCAGAATATATATCGATGGAGTACTCCTCACTAAAATGCATAAATAATAATAATAGCTTTGGCTATTTGATTCACTATTATTATTATTATTTATTTATTTAGGGAAACTAACGTATGAGAATCTAATATTTTTTTTACTTTTACCCTACTAATTATGTAAAAATTAAATGTCTGCCGTTTGTTTTTTGTTTGTTATTCAATCACGCCCACCAATTTATTCTATCAAAAATTCGCATGGATATAATTTGTGCGTCTGGTTAACATAATAGTCTAATAATTACAAATTACTTCCACCATTTTGTTTCAGTATAGCGGCTACAAAACACTTACTTCCATCTTGAAAAAAAAAAGTAGTGGTTTTAACCTGTCCATAGCTCTAACTCATAAACTATGGGAAGCCTGACAATTGGAACCAATAATCAATCATATAAATAATATAGGACGTTTATTTGTTTGTATGCATGGTATGTAGGCCTATGTTATGTATGTTTATTATTATTATTATTATTAGCACCGCATCTTACTACCCGTTCGGGCTATACGCACTTACGCTAATGTGTAATGGTAGGGTGATTGTGAGATGAAATGGAGGACCTACAGTTTAACGTGGGATCCGAACCATGGTGGTGGCCTGGCATCCCCCACATTCACAAGATGTCTTGTCAGAGGTGAAGGAAGGGTTTGGTAATCAGATAAATCTGTGCCGGGACCGAAGATTGAACCCCGAACCCCAGCACAGAAGTCCGACACCTTACCCCTAGACCACCAGGTCGCCGATTTTGGTTTGTTATGTATTGTATGTATGTATTGTAGGTGTATTTGTGGGTGTTACAACTCCAAAACCAAGAGACCTAAAAAGCTTAAATCACACTAATATATAAAAATTAATTAAATGTTGTCTGTCTGTTTTTTTGCTCAAACATGTCCAAACCACTGTATACATTTAGGAGAGAGAAAATTTAAAAGATACCAGGAGTGTAGGGGGTTACTCCAGATACCCCATTAGTTTCTAAATATTTGAAATTTTTAAGTGGAGTTTGTGAAGGGGGGGAGTTAGAAATTTCCTAAACCTATGCAACAAAACTACTTACCGAACCTGCTTCGATGGCAACATGGTCTAAGGCGTCATTATCGCAATGAGCCAGACTGTTGATGACGGAGATAGTTCTCTAAGTGCAACCTTCTTCATCCTTAACTCATTAACGTAATTAGTGGGTAATATGCGTACAGCCTGAACAGGTAGTAAGATGCGCTGATAAAAAAAACTTAATATGGTAGAAGATTGAAATTGGCTGGCAGGTAAGAGCCACCCCAAACACTTTTAAAACATTTTTCATTTTAAAATTAATTATTGGAAAAGGGAGAGAGTGGTCTTCCCTAAAAATTTCCTAAACTAGTAGAATAAAACATTTCCCGTGTGGTAGAAGTGAAATACTTAAATAAGTGTAGAGGGACAATATTACAACACAATAAGTGTCTAAATATTTGTGATCTTTGTTAAATTACGATGCTCTTATTTCCCATACGTTTTGTTACAATGTATATAACTTAACTTAACTTATGATTGTTATTAGGAAAATATTGCGTTCGTTTGTGAACTAAGTCAATAGGCTATAATTAATGTTTAGTTTCAAATATATGAGCGAAGCCGTGGGAAAATGCTAGTATATTAGTATAAAATTAATATATATTCTTTATCATTAAAGTTGCAACTGTTTGTAAAGATAGCTCGCAACGCTCTAGAAACGTAAACTGAAATATAAAAGCCCATGTGGTACCTAATCGAACTCAGGACCATTCATAATCTAGTGACACCTACTTAAAACACCTACCTATCCGCACAGTTCTAATGTTACACTTTCTAAAAAAATATCTAAATGTCTTTATTTAATCTAGCGAAGTTAATGTGTAATAATACCTTTTTTCATACTTAACCAGGTTCATAATTAATTTATAGCTCTTAAAATTTTTAAATAAGTAACTTAAAGAATGAAAATAATAGTAATACTGTGGTTCGAATTTCACGTTAAACTGTAGGTCCTCCATTTCATCTCACAATCACCCTACCATTACACATTAGCGTAAGTGCGTATAGCCCGAACGGGTAGTAAGACGCGGTGCTAATAATAATAATAATAATAATAATAATAATAATAACAATATAACAGATCTTAAAAACTTAACAATTAGTAATATCAAATTAATTCAACCAAAACTCACAATCACTATCTGATACTTCCGAGCATTGGATCTGCAGTTCGAGGCCAGGCGATACCCGATTGAGTGTTTGGGTGGAAAATGGGGTCTCCTACAAGCTGATTAATTTGTTATATCGTGTAGTGTGTATTCCTTAATACGGTCCACATTTAAATTATTACTTTGGGATATTTAAAGCGCATTATTTTAAAAACCTTTTTTAAATCATTAAAATACTTACAAACTAAGTTAAATTCTAGAACTTACACAACACCCAGTCCCCCTAAAGTTAATGCATAACTGTGGAAAGAGGAAGCCCCAGTTTTACTTGGAATAATTTTTTTTCGGCCATGTCGGGAATCGAACCCATGATCTTTACCTCAGCCGGCACCCAAGCTACCATTTTAGCTACACCAAAATAAATTGATTTTAAATATACAGCTGAGCTTATGTCACCCTTTTGAGGTAGAAAAAATGTGTATGTGAAGAGCCAGTGGATACCTGAATTGACTGTACTGCAGTAGAGAGAGAGCGAGAGAGAGAGAGAGAAAACCTAAGAAGCCGCGGGGGTTGAAATAGCAGAGAATTTTTGCTCCCATCTCAACGATTATTATGAAAGAGGGCGGGAGAAGGGCGAGGTGAGGGGGGGCTGTGGAGACTAAATGGTTTGAGAGGAAGGGAGAAGGGATAAGAAGGGAGCAGAGGAAAGAAGAATAAGAAGAAGGAAATAATAAAAAAAAACTCTTAAAAAAAATGTTGGTGCTACGAGTGTGTGCTGGGGTCAGCTCCCCTGAAAGAAAAGGTTCCTTCCCTCGCCACCACGAGCGCTTCATGGCTTCATACAAATACAAACCATTTCTTCCGATTATAGCTCAAAGACCGTAAAAAAAATAGAAGGAGAAGAAAAACTTCGGATGGGGAATGAAGAAAAGGGGGAGTAAAAAAACCCGGCTTTCTTCTTGTAATGGGTGAGAGCGCGTGACGCAACCACTTTGCGTGTAATTATTACCAGAGGACAAACAAAGTTCGTGAGATTTCGCACCTTGTAAGATAGTGGCGTGAGCGGAAAGATTGCGAGGGGAAGGGGGACATGCTCTTTTTTTTTAAAGTATGATAAGAGTTGTACTGTATTCCATCTTCGCACCGGAGATGTTACTCCTCCACTCTCTCGGCGATAGCAAGAGACACGCGAGGACACACAATATGGCGGCGCGGCGCAACGCGAGGATGACTACGACACACATAATGAACGAAACCAGGCGGTATAGTCACATGAGAAAGTTTATAACTTATACTCTAACACTCTTCTATTTTTTTAAATTCTCTCTTCTCTGTATCCATAAGTACTGGTCACACCTTGCGATATATTAGACTGCCGACTACAGGAAGGTTGGGACTTTAATCCTGGTCGTGTGTACTTAATGTGGCTTTACCTGAACTACTCTCGTCTTTCCCTCCACGCAAATGCGGCTACATCTATTCTAAATATGAAGTCTGAACATGCGTGTAGCCCGGATGGGTAGTAAGACGCCGTGCGCGTGAACACATTTTAACACCATTAGGCTCCTATCAACATAAATTATAAGTTAATTGACTACAAATCATCACTTGGTTAAATAATTCAAGTCTACTACTACTACAGTTTGATTTTAATAGGAAGCCCGATATTTGAAAACTGGAAATTCATGTTGCCACAATGGCGGGAATAAAAATATGACAATCATGTATTTACATACTTAGTTTATTTAGTGACATAGAGAGAAATTAAACAATAATCTATAAATAAGTATTATTGGAAGCTATCTATTACTTTTTAAATTAACTTTTTAATTAATAAATCACATAAAACATCATTAAATAATTCCAAATTTTAATAACTTTCAAACATGTTGGTAGTTGAAAGTGGGCTTTCTATATAAATCAGGGTTTAGCCCCATACATTCACTGATTAACAAAATTATAAACTGCGGCTTTGCTAGTTTAAAATTTGTAAACTTTGATAAGATAATCCTAGAAGTGAAAGCTTTTATTTTTTTTAAAAATAGGGTTAAAACAGATTGTTTTGGTTGAAACTAGAGAAATTAATATCAAAATAAATCGAGATTTTCTGAAATTGTGACTTCTCCGTTGAAAATATTTTTGAAATGTTAAAGTTTCAGGACACATCTTCGGTGTAAAGATTTAATTTAAAAATCAAATGATCAAAATTGGTTTGGGTATAACTTTAGGAATTATTATATCAAGGAATTGCTACACGCCTAAAATAAATCAAAATATATTTAATAGTATAGAATTTCAACAACGGAAAAGAAAGGTCAGCGCGCAATGCTACTTCTAACGTTGTCACAAGGAGTTTGTTACGGTGTCCGCCTGTAACCAACAAGGTAGAGCGACCCGCACAACATAACTGTACCGTAGGGAAGAAGACTCAGAATCGACAGGCGGACATACACATATCTGTATTAAAACCAGCAAATGCAATAGGAACAATATCTAATATGAGTCGTATGAGTGTGTTAATGTATGAATATGTGTGTGAGTATGCTAGCGTGAGAAAATGTGAGTGTTAGTGTGTGTGTCTTGATTTAATATGTGAGTGTGTGTGGGTGTATTGGAATGAGAGTTTGTGTTAGTGTGCTAGTGCGTTAGTATGTTGATGCGTGAGTGTGAGTAACGGATGGGTCATTCGCTTTCGAAATTAATTGACTGAGAATTTTGCTAACAAATCTATTTACACGCAGAGGGACTACTATATTTTAGTTTCATTCACTAATTATTAATGGGGAAAAAAAAAATCCATGCGTAGTGGATGGCAAAAATATTGGAACTACAGTACATCTTGAGCTCTTTGGTAATAACTCTGCTGATAAAATAATGGTTTTAAAATGATACAAAAAAACTAATCGTAAATTTCAGAAAGGTTTAAAAAATGGTATGGCCTATTATTAAAAGTAGAGAAAAATCAAAATTATTAATTGTATGAAAGGTTTGAACTGCATAATGGATGGGACATAATATTTTAACGGACGGGCGGTATTACGCGTTAATAGAATTATTATTATTATTAGCACCGCGTCTTACTACCCGTTCGGGTTATACGCACTTACGCTAATGTGTAATGGTAGGATGATTGTGAAGATGAAATGGAGGACCTACAGTTTAACGTGGAATCCTAGCCACGGTGGAGGCCTGGCATTCATCACATTCACAAGATGTCTTGTTAGAGGTGAAGGAAGGGTTTGGCAATCATATCAATCTTCGCCGGGACTGAAGATTTAACCCCGGACCCTCGACACAGAAGCCCGACATCTTACCTCTATCTATACCGCCAGGTCACTTCGTTAATAAGAGTATAATGGTGTAGTTTTAACATTTATAGGAAAATATAAAGCATTATCATTGAATTACAAAATTACTAAACACTAATTATCAACACCTACATTTTTCTGGAACTGTTACTTTATATTAATTTATCCTAAGATAAAAACAATTTTAAAATGTTAAATAATAAAACAAAATAACAGTTATAAGGTAGTAAAAATATCACCCCTTAAGGGAAAAGTTCTTTGCTACAGTTGAAACCTAGAAAATTAAAGGACCGATATATGTTTTATTATAATTTTTTTTCTGTTATTCAATATAGAGTTTCTATGAAAAATCAACCTTAATAAAACATATTTTTAATAAATATAAAATTGTATTATTTGGTAGTATTTAAAAAAGACTGGCTGAGCTATGGAGTTTCAAAAAAAAAAAAATTAATTAGCAACAAAAATGTTCTTTTTATTTTGTTTATTGCGGTTAGTGTTAAGTTTTGTAAATTCAATNGCAACAAAAATGTTCTTTTTATTTTGTTTATTGCGGTTAGTGTTAAGTTTTGTAAATTCAATTCTATCAGATAGTTTTAAATTATATAAAAAAAAAATTGTAATATAATAAATTTTACCATTTACAATGCTGTGGGTATTTTTACTTTACACTTTTATAAGGTTTTTTTCCGTTTAGTTCAATATATATCTTACTAGCCTATATTCACTTAAATTTTAACTTCAAAGAGGGTACATTTTTTTTAGAGTAGAAATATAGAAAGAGGTAAGGACGTATGAAACCACACGAATATTATAACATTAATTATTAGAAAGAAATCAACTCTTTTATTACGTGTGAAAATCATCTAGTGTTTCTTTTAATCAATCATATATATTTCGGACGAGTCAAAATGTTTTGTTCTTGACCCCAAGCCCTTGGTAACCCGGGGATTGTCCCAGAGCGACCCCCCAGACCCCCTCTTTCCCAATGAGACAAGAGATTCCCCTTACACTCCCACCCACATACCACCCCCACAACAGCTCAGCTAGACGAATATCCACACGACGAGAAAACGATCGAAATTCAATTTACTCTATAATCTGTCTTCCTCGCTGGCTCTATCCTCCTTGCAGTCAGTCGTACTCTGCTGCCGCCTGGCGGGAAAAATACGAGGTCCGGGATAAATACAACACGGGGTGGAAGGAGGTAATGCGAACATTTTACAAGTGGTGGTAGAAAGAGGGGTAGGGGGACTTTTAAAGGTTTTTATAGACTATTAGAAGTACCTCTGAAAAATTAATTGGACCATTCGAGTGGTTTGTACTTTGTTAAGAAGGAAAAGGAGGGATAGGGGTAGAAAAGGGTTTTCGATTCCATATGGGCCCATAGGAATTTTCATTATTCTTTGGTACAGTCATGTATAGATTTAGTACTAATGGTCATTTAGTACAGTACTCTCGCACAGCTAGCCCCAATAGCCGTGACGCAGTTTTTTGTATATTTACTTTGGCCTAAATAAAACTAACGTCAATTTTATTTAAACAGTCACTTTAGTACTCTTTTTTTGTTGTTTTACTTTATAGCCACGCTCAATCAGAAATGCGGGTGCTTCACTTATTAATTCATCCTTCTTATATAATTATATACCCTTAATTTTACACATGCCTAAATTTGTGTGAAACGTCTAAATAAATAATAAATTCTCTAATAAGAGGCAAAAACCACCACACTAATAAAATTACCCCGTGACATGTTTTGTTTAAAACACACACACACACATAAGCCTATAACACATAGTTACATCAACAAATAATTTTTTTTTAAGAAAGATGAATTTATAAGGAAGAAAATGGCTATAATAAATACCCCTTTTTTTTAGTGAGGATGAACTGTAGGCCTACATTTAACATAAACAACATATTTAATATAATGCATCTGAACAAGTAATATATACATTGTGAGAAGTGCTGTCCTTAATTTTTACACAACTATTAACTCTAGCTAGTTAAGACCTAATTTAAAATTAGTCGAAGACAGAAAAAGGTCTTGCATAAATATTTTGTGTAAAGCAGCGCAACATAATTATTTTAAGAAACATCGTAATAATGTAAGAAATATTAGTAAATATGTAAGATTTGGATACTTAGTCCTAATTAATAACTTGTCCAGTACAAATATTAGACTTGCAAATAAGTAAAATCAAGTTAATAGTTAAATAAATATGATTGGTTTACACGTGTTTTTATGCTGAGAGAATTGTCCAAGGAAACAGTAGACAACGTAATATTGTATAAAGGGCCGTTAAATTTAAAATAGGCTATCTTTTATATCCATGCTATTTCTATTGATGTAAAATAACTATTCTCCAAAGTTATTTAATTTATTGTTAAAGAAACATTTAAGTTTATCTCTAAACTTCGTAAACAAAGGAAGTAGAAAACGCGTTTGAAAATGTCGAGGGGGAAAAAAAAAGTTGTGAGCTGAAACTTACTAACCTCTGCGGCTGCGGCCATTGAAATGAATACCATTTTGTAATCAACGGTAGAAATTCCTCAATAAGATGCTGGAGAAAGAGAGAGAATATATAAATAATGAAAAACAAACTCTCTGCTAGAAACACTCTTTTGATCAGTATTCCGTATCGAGTCCCGCCGTGAAGTGGAAGTTTCTGAAGTGGGCAAAATGGTCGACTCGCGGGTAATTGCAAGGAACTCTGGGTTATCTCACCCCACAGAGGCCTGGGAGGGGGAGGTTTGGACACACAAGTGTAGGCCGGGTAGGAGGAAGGTCCTAAATTAAACCTTAATATAACTACAAAGGGGTGCGTGGCTATTCCTTGGGTGGGAAGGGAGGCCCAACGTCCAACACCGCAATGATCAGCGGGGCTCCGAGTTTACAGTCTCAAAGGATCCAAGGGTACGTCATGAAATTCATTGCTAGGCGACGGGAAAGAAGGGCATATCTACACATCTAACTTATATACTACAAATTTAATAAGAAGAGCTTTTGAAAAATAATACAAACTTTTTTTTGTCAATTTTAATAGCTAATACCCGCTTCGGTGGCCGCATAGTCTAAGGCGCTACTCTAGCATGAGACTTCCGATGGCGGGGATATTGTGATTCGTTCCCGGTCGAGTGTACTGAGGATAGTTTTTCCTAAATGGTTTCCCACACTCGGTTTGCACGCAAATGCGGGTACATTTCCTCTGAATCCAACCTTACTCATCCATAACCCACTAGCGTAAGTAGCACATAATTGTATGGCCCCAAATAGGCAGTAAGACGCGTTGCTAAAAACAAATGATAGCATATTACTCTATTATTATTGTTATTGTATAGGTATTGTCTATCAAACGTGACAGCTGCAGATAACATGACTTGACGTATGAACACGTGAAAGTAGATCTATTCACTTTACTAGCTGTCAGACAAGAACCTTCTTATGAAAATTTGACAATATATTTGTACCTGTTGTACCTCATTGTTAATACAAGCTTACATAAATAATCTCATTGTTGACACAATATGATTTACAAAATCACCGTGTTAGTACAATATGACGTATACAATCCCATTGTTAATAAAATAGCACGTTTTATATTCCATTGTTAATAAAATATGACTTATAACATACCATTGTTAATAAAAGAGCACGTTTTATATTCCATTGTTAATAAAATATGACGTCTAAAATCCCTTTGCTAATAAAAGGGTACGTCTAAAATACAATTTTTAATAAGAGATAACATCTAAAATACCATATTTAATACAAGGTGACGTCTTAAATCCTATTGTTAATCAAATATGACGTCTACAATCCCATTGTTAATCAAAGAGTAGGCCTACGTCAAAATTACCATTTTAAATACAAGATTATACATAAAATTCCATTATTAATACAATATTACGTCCAAATAAAATGTTATTGTTGATACAATAATATGTAGAAATTTCATTCGTAGTTAGTCTAGCAAGCACAAAGAGACATAAGGAGTGCTCCAATCAAATTTAGTTGTTCAACTTAAAATCCACTGTACCATTGCGCTGAAATCTTGCCTGTATATAGCTTGGACGCCCGGTCAAGACATAGGCCATATATATTCTGAAAATTGAAAAATGACACCTGGACACGGGAATCTAACCCGATACCTTTGGCTTAGTACGCCAATGCTCTTACCACTGAGGTATCTAGCAATCGTCCCGTTTTCAAGGTCATTCTTCACTCATAGGCTCTATATGTTTTTACTAAAATAAAATTGAGGTTATTTCTAATATTTTGTCTTAACCACATGATCACTATTGTATTATACATTGAATGTAGAGTTCATATTTTTCTGTATTAGGCCTACTTTATCGTCAAAATCAACTGCAATCCAAGGAGTATTACAGAATACATTTCAATCTTAAATCCAAAGAGAAACTATATTGTGTGCTGGTTATTTTGTGAGAAGGCAAATAGTGTTTATTTAACATTTTAAAACTTACACATATGACATAGGTAACATTCAAAATATTTATTCTTCTCGTTTTGTAACACATTTTAAACAAATAAAGGATCAATATTTAAACATAATTTAAAATTTGGTTGCTTTTCCCTATGGTTAATTTTATATACTAAAAATAACAAAGTTACTTTATAGAGTCTCCGTGCGAAGAACGGCTACACCAGCTAATTTTTTAATCAAAACTAAGTCTTTCTAAAATACGTTTAAAAAAAAAATATTATTAATCTAATATTTATTTTATTTATCTGAGAATTGTGTAATTTAGGACATTTAATTCTTTACATATGATATTTTTCAGAGGTTTTTATTTGAAGTAGATCTACTAATACATCAACATTCCTGACCATGGTTAAGGCTGGCAAATTCCAGGTTCAGAGAAATTATAAAGCCCCAATTGTGAAGTGTTACATTTTGTGAACATACCCCGCTCTTGCCATCCTCCATTGTTATACCGATATATCCCTCTCTCTCTCTCTAGTCTAACTAATCCGACTGCTAACAAGAATTACGGCAGTTGTACTGGAGTGTTCCGCATGACGTGGTATTGTAATCTTCCCCCTTGTGTTGTGGTATGCGCCCTGAGCAACAGGGAAGGTTGGTGGAGTGGGGGGGTGACTTCACGAGTTGCGACTCTTTGTGACCGACACGACCTCTACGCTTTATGGCATGGCACCCATGAGCACTGAATTAATATCCTTTTGCGCTGGAATCGTGATTAAGAATGTGTCTGTGTGATCGAGAGAGGACTATCATTTACATTTGGACTGGATAGAGTTGAGCTGAGGGGTTCGGGAGGTCTAGGGGGGTCCAGGCTAGATTCCATACAGTGTCTAAAAATAGTAATATTAATACACCCATCCCGCTATATTTTATTTCTCACAAAGCGTCTTACTACCCGTTCGAGCTGTACGCGTATGTACAAATTACTCTGATGGGTTAGAGATGAGGAAGGTTGGATCTAGAGGACGTATATCCGCATTTGCATGGTGGGAGGATGGAAAACCATTTGAGATAAACCCCCCTCAATATACCCGACCGGGATTCGAACCCCGATTTCCCAGTAATCAGCAGGTGAGCCTAACAAGGGAGTCCTCCATAAGGGCAATTGACCACCGAAGCGGGAATGTACACAAATGTGGATTACGTTAATGTTGTAAGGATGAGGACGTAAGAATTTAGAGGAAATGTACACGCATGTGCATGAAGGGAGAGTGAAAAGCTATCAAGGAAATAATAAGTAGGCCTACCCTCAGGATACTGGCGGAGTTCGATCCCCGATATCCCAGTCTTCGGTTAACCCAGACTATCGGAACTATAATCTCTGATTAGCGATTTGTTACTGTCCTAGATGAAGCTAATGTTGACCCGCTTCAGTGGCCTCATGGTCTAAGGCGCTACTCTCGCACTAGAATAGACTGCCGAAGACGGGGAGGTCGGGGTTCGATTCCGGCCCGGTGTACTGAGGGTGATTTTCCCTAAATGGTTTTTAACTCTCCCTCCACGCAATTCTGGGTATAATTCCTTTAAATTAAGTGTCCCTAATCCTTTACACACAGTGTAATTAATACATGGGCGTATAGCCCGAATGAGTAGTAAGACGCGGTGCTGAAAAAAATAGCTAGTTTGGTAACTATCTTAATAATATAGCTTTGAGGTTAGAAAGTTAACGTTAAATACTTTAAATTAAATAAAAACAATATATTTTAGGGCCTATACATCCAACTATCTGAATCTTTTCCAACAAATGAAACGTAAACAATTTGTAACAATGAATGAACGTTACCAAACTGATAAAGAGAACATTCAACTTAACTTAAAAAAAACAACTATTATAAGTAAAGCAAACTTAACAATGATTATTAGTTACCAGGAATCGCGTTTTGATAAAACACACACACACACACACATATATATATATATATCATAAACAATGATCATGTGCATGTAAATTATGTATATCTGGTTGTCATTTTGAATTTTTAGGTCTTATTTTTTTGGTTTGTGTAAGTTTTTAGATAATTTTAGTCATTTTTGAGTGAGTTTTAAATACTTATCGCGAAAAGTATATTTTTAAATACTATCGATATTTTAAAAATGCGTAAATACTCAAACATAATTATTTCGACAAACGTTTTTGAGTATGATAAGATAATGTAGGTCATGAACTTTGTATCCTCTTTGCTTGTTTGGTTGTAAAATACACATTACTGATAACACTGCAACTAGGCTGGAAAGGGTTGCGTTTGGATGGGGTAGCTATTGATTCTGGAACAGATATTTGTAAATTTAATGTTATCTTTAGTAGAATGCAGAAGTTTGGCTAGTAAAGGCTTTTCATTGCAGGTGTTTCTTTTAGTTTTCATTTGTTAAGTGTGAGTTTTGATTAAGTCGTGTTCATTCATTACGAGTTTTAGTTCATAAACTATTTTATAGTTTTTTTTGGATAGATTTAAAGTAATTTTAAATTAATTTTAGGATAGTTTTTGATAACTTTTATGTCATCAAAGTGTGGGCCCTTGTTATTAGTAATAAAATGTCAGTTTATAGATAAAAAAAATATTTAGGCCTGATTAGTTAAGTGTAGAATGTGTTATTTTTAAACCCGAGTTAATTAACGACATTAATCATGTATAATTTTACACTTTATGAGTAGTTAGAGCGGTGACCTGTTCCACCCCCCCAGGCTATCAATTAGCCTACTTTCCACATCCCCCTGTACTTTCAGGTCATTTG